>JADRCH010000027.1:11196951-11210544 GCA_019843965.1 Rhynchomys soricoides | reverse complement strand
AAAGAAAGAAAGAAAGAAAGAAAGAAAGAAAGAAAGAAAGAAAGAAAAAAGAGCCTGACACCTTAAAGGCTTTGCCATTCTCACGGGTCTGAGGCAGTGGGGTTCTTGGCATGAGGATGGCCTTGTTAACAGTATGCATTCATTTAAGACTTCTACTCTCCACACCAACCTCCATCTCCATTCCCTCCCTTCTGATTCCTATATCCCAGTATTCCAGTATTTTCTCTCCCCTCCCCTCTAACTTAATGCCCCCCTCTCTCTTCTCTCTTCTCTCTCTCTCTCTCCTCTCTCTTTCTCTCTCTCCACCCTCAATCTCCCTCTCATTTTTTAATTCTTAGTGCATTAAGTACATTGGTATCTTCTCAGAGCCTACATCCCTGTAACACTCTGACTCTGCCTCCCCAAGCAGCCATCAATTGCCAATATCGATAGCTACTCCAATAAAGTAAGATGTGGGGTGGTATTTAAGGTAAAAGCTAACGGGAAAGAAAGATGGAAGAATGCTACAGCATTCCTTTAGTTGCTGAGTCATTAGAGACAGACTCAGAGGGAACATTCAATTTCACCCATGTTACTAGCAAAAGTATAATCAACTGAACTCAATATGCTGCTCCAAATAATACAGTATAGTACAGTAATAATACAAGGTAATAATGGTAATTAGAATGCATCTGAAATGTTTTGGTAGTTTTTCTTCTAAGACTGGTAGAGTACTTTGGATATATAGGTCAATTGCACTTATTGATGCTACCCAATTTAACATAAACAAATAATAGCACAGTGTGATGCAGGAAATAAATCAAATTATAACAATAAAACAGGAGACTGAGACTGAGAAAAAACTACCCTTTCCAGTGTCATGTAAGAAAACTGATAATTAAATAAATACATTAATTTAAATTTTTTAAAAAAATTAAAAAAGAAAACTGATGATTATTCCAAACCAGAAAATTAACCATCCATGTATCCAGCCTCACAGGAGGAAGTCTGCAGTCCTATCAGATGGAAGAGCACTGCTATATTTTAGATGGCAGCCATATTAAAGCCAGCAATATCTGCTTCAAGCGCCAGTGAGTATGGGGAGCCCAGGCAGCCTTGAGTGAACATGTAAGAGAGGATGGATTTCAGAGCAACGATGCATGTAGTTGACACAGGCACAGCTATGTCAATGATGAGTGCTTAAGGCCCAAGGGAAAAGGACAAACCACTAGCCCAGGTCAGGCTCCGAGAAATGGCAAAGTCTTTGCTGGTCTGAGTATGAATGCTACAGTCAGGCTACAGCTTTAGGAAGACACTCTGCTCCAGTTGTTGGGGGATCCACATGGAGACTGAGCTGCATGTCTGCTACATATATACCGGAAGCCTCATTCTAGTCCACCTGTGTTCTTTGGTTGGAGAGCTTCCAGAGGTACAGGTTGGTTGACTCTGTTGGTCCTCCTGTGGTGTACCCATTCCCTTCAGGACTGTCAGTTTTTCCCCCCAACTCTTTCATAAGGGTAACCGACCTTCATCCAATATTTGTCTGTGAGTATCGGGGTCTGTTTCAGCCAGCTGCTGGATAGAGCTTCTCAGAGGACAGTTACTCTAGGCTCCTGTCTGTAAGCATTACAGAGTATCAATGTCAGAGTTTACTGCTTGTTTTTGGTATGGATTTCAAGTTGGGCTGGTTATTGGTTGACCATTTCTTTCATCTCTTTTCCTTCTTTTTTCTGGCACTTCTTTTAGACAGGAAAATTTTGGGGTAAAAGTTTTGTGGATTGGTTGGTGTCTTTATCCCTCATCTGGGAGTTCTGCTTGGCTTTAGGAGGTGGCTTCTTCAGGTTCCAAGTTCTCAGTTTTAGGCATCTAGGCAACAGTTACCCACATTGACTTCTGGGAGCCTCCCAGAGACCTTTTAACACTAGCTACTCTCTCTTCTTTTTCTGTATATAGTAATCCTTCTGAGATTTGAAATGGTTATATTGTTGGATTGGTATGTTTCATCAAACATGTCACATGACTCTTAATACCAGTTTTTCTTCACATATGTCTGTATGATGTGCTTTCTTCAGTCCCTTGCCACCCAAGTCCAGTCAAGTCCCAGATACATTGGATGCAGCAAGAGGCATTATTCTCACTAATTGTGATGTATGCAGCTGAAATCCCATTATGCATCCTGGTATCCTCAAGACTATCCAAAATCTAGAGGAAACCCATTATGGTCATTTTTCTAACTCTTGTCCTTCATTAAAGAAGCTTTTGTATAGTAAATGAAGCCCATTAGAGAAAGACACAACTTTTCCAAATATAACTTCTCAGAGAACAGCTTACTGTGGGGTAGCCAGTACCAAATAATAGATCTACAGCACAAAAAGAACATCACTGCAAAGGTAGGTAGAAAGAGTAAAAGACCAGAGGACTAGGTTATCTGTTGAGAAATAGTATTTTTCTATACATAATAAGAAGGAGAAGGGGGAACACCCCTCCTAGGTACACCCAACTCTGGCCATATGAAGTCATGAGGTTTCTTAGAATTTAGTTTGAGAGAGAGAAGCCAACGACTCACAAGTCCTTTAGTTGATGTTCAAGAGAGTCTAATGAGGACTTTACTCTCTCTGAGTTCTCAGTTATGACTGTGTCAGAGGTAAAAACTATTGGTGATGCAGATAAAGCTAGTTGCCCCAGTATCTCTGAGTCACTTACATTTCACAAGTAATCTCAATATAATCAGTGGTTCACCATTCTAGATATTAGTGAAATACTTCTTTTTGGTTTATGTCCTCGCTATCCAGGAAGAAAAGAACATTTTTTACTTCTATTTATTGTTTTAAAACCACCCAAACTTCCCTGCTCATAACTTCCTTTTTGCCTCATTTCTCCTATTTTGGTCATGAAATTTCTGCCCTAATGTAGTCAAATCAGTCCCAACATAGACAGAAAGAAATAGTAAAACAGTAACAAGCTATAAACAGAGATCCTTTTGTGATAAATTATAATTGTACATCCAAGTCTGCCAGAACATAGTTTTTGAAGAACTTAGATTATTTTAAAGGAACGACAAATGAACATAAATATTGAATTAGTAACGAGCAACTTCCACAAAGTTTGACTTGGCAGTAAGAATTTCTAAGTTCTGGTTTTACCATATAATTGGAATGTTCGAGCATTTACTTTCATAATAGAGGTATGACTTATTTTTAAAAGCCTAAAACTTGTCAAGCAATGACATCTTCCTTGATCTGTGCATGGCATTTCCCATTTGTCACCTCGTTTAATCTTTATAGCATGCCTGACATAGATGTCGTCATTATTGGCATTTCACTGGTTAATAACAGAATGTGAAAGTTCCTTCATTTGATGGGCAGGGAAGGCCTCTTTCAAGTTCAAGTCATCAAGTCTACTATGCATTTAAGAATAAAATCTAAGTGAGAAGAAACTGTAACGGGAAGGACTTTCTCTTGAAGGGCTTATCTTTTCTATATAGAAAGAGAAGACTTTCCCAACAGATTTCCCCTTAACCTTGCATCAGCCAGAACTGGGTCATGTGTAACACTAATTGCAAGGGAGAGAAGGAACCAAAATATGACACTGCATTTATTTGTTCTTCCCCTCTGCCAGTGAAGGCTGGGAATCAGCACATGGTAAGGCAAGGAGTTGTGCAATTGTGGCCACAAACCCGGCTACTTTTCTAGTTTTAATAAAGAGGGATAATAATGACAGTTTCCTGGCAAATCACGATGTGCAAGTGCCTCATTTACCTAAGGAGAGCACAGTGTATGGTATAGATAAGAAGAAAGTACCTCTTGAAAGTAAAGGAGCAACAACATGTTTGAAACTTAAAGAAGGTGAATCTGGGAAAGAGGAAGTACAGCCTGGGATGTATCTGGAAAGATGTGTTGTTATAGCAGCTTTGGTTACAGCCTCCTGAGAGCATACACCATTAAGCTTGGTGTGAGATGGGGCTCAATTATGCTTCATCCTCAAATCCTGGCTGCTCCTTTACTATGGGAGAATGTTAAATACTTGGCTTTTTAGTCTCCTTTGAAATTAAAATTATGCACATGACTCAGTTGTGGCTGAGGTAAGGTCAAGTGACAATCTGTTGGGGGAAAAAAAAAGTTTCTCCTTCTAAATAAAAAGTTGAGTTCTTTCCCCTTTATCGTTTTGAATTTTGATGTACTACCTAAGTGCATCACAAATCTGTTATAACCAAAAAGAGCACAGGAAGACTAGCAGCCGTCATCCTTCTCCACAAATTCTTCTGTGTTTAAACTTTTGGTCAGCTGTTTGATGTTGCAGCCCTAATTATTTTCTAATTAATACATATGCCATTCTATCTTTCTTCTTTCCAGAAATAAGATTATGCCTTGAGTGTATTTCAGAGGTACGTGACATTCAAGGTAGTGAGATTTCGCGATGGAAATTCCCAGTGCCCCCATGAAGTGTGTGCAGCCCTTGCAATAGATGATTCTCCTATGCCGGTGATGCCAGGGCTACTGGCTCATCTAGTTCTTCGCTTGATGCTATCATTTCTACTGGGATCTTCAGGGTCCTTCCTTCTGAACTGTGGCCTCACAGCCTCACTATGAGACTTTTCTGTTTCTCTGTGTCCTCTTGGTTTTTCTTGTTTTTGTTTTTGTTTTTGTTTTTGTTCATTTTGTTTTGTTTTGTGCACTTGCTTTTATACCTCAAGACTACTCTCAGGTCAGCTTATATTATGCCATTGATTTGTTTTCCTGTAATCATTTGTTTATGTGGATGTATAGCACTAAGCTATGAGCTATTTAAGGTCAGGAATTAAGTCATAGATATTTGATGTTTACCAGCTAATCAATAACATTTATTAAATTGATTAACTGATAATTATTCTCCTTTAAAACATTACTCTTACTACTATTTTACGTTTTTTTTTCTTATTCTACCATTAAGTGGGATGCTACTTAGACGCAAGACTTATATTTTACTCATCTTTGTGATTTACAGATACTCTCAAGCAAAACTCATATTGAATGGATTGAGGATTGAATTGTACTGCTAATACATTAGGCATATCTTAATCATCATGTTAATTGCTATTTCCCCTGTGGGATGGAGAAAGGTGCCAAGGGGGTTGAAATATAACTCTCTAGTTCACTGAAGTGGGCTTTTCTTTTTAATCTGCAATTTTAAGTCAAAACTGAAAAAAATATAATTTACTCAAAAAGGGGAAAGCAGATCACATATTCCGTGATTCAAAAGTGTTTGAAGGATGTAGAACAAGAATCTGTTTTCAAGAACTTTCTAGTCTCTCCCCTCTAGTAGACAATCTGACACAAGTGCAATTTAATAAGTTAATTGCAGTGCATGATTGACAGAGGCAGGGGACAATGTCTGATGTGAGGATTTCTCGATAAAAATTATGATAATAACTAAGGATCCTATTATTTCATTAAGGGCTCTATGGCTTAGCTTGTGCACAGCAAGACTTGCACAGAATCTACCTTAGACATGATTGATATCAAGCCTCTGTTCATCTCTTATGTCACTAACCCATGAAAAGGAAAAACATCTATGGGGATATGTTTGAAGCTTAACTCTTCTGAGCCTAAAGGTCTGTGGTGAAGAAAAGATCACAGGGGGATCAGCTGGAAACTGTCACATACCCTGTCAGACTTATTTAGGAGCTGAAATGTAAGAAGTAAGCAATTTTGATATACTCCAGATTCTAAACAAACAAAATGAAAGGTCCAGGGGAATTTCCATCAGAAAATAAAAGAAAATGAATAAATACATTTATTTCATTAAAGAAAATTAACATTTTAAAAATGTCCTTAAGGGAAATAAAAATTTGATTTTTAAGAATTTCTTTTCTGAATCAAAGCTGAAAATAAAGCTATACATTACAGATGCATCTATATATTTCAAAGTCACAAGTTATCAAATATATACAGCTTCTCAAAGAATGCACTTGCATCTTTTTCAAGTGTTAGACCATCATTTAAAATAGTATAAGCTTATAGCAAATGTATTTTTTTAATATTTGGAATTTAAATTTCATTAGTTAAGTACATAGTAACCTTGAAAATAGTTTCTAAAATGATTTTCCTGTATATTAATTTTCAATAAACTATTAGGAGATGAAACATCTTTTAGATTTAAACACTTATTGAAGAAAGTTACCAGTATTAGATGTAAAATGGATGAATTTAAAAAGATACTTTCAATATATTATAGTCTTTTTTCCAAATAAACATGAGGAAAATATCCTGTTGAGAATAAAAATGAATACTTATACCCAAAAGTCCCCCCTCCAAGTGGAAATAACTCATTCTACATTATTCAGCAATGATAGTCGCCTGTTCACCTAACCTAAACATTTACAGGAACTGATTTATTCGCGGTTGAAAATCAAATCTATTGCAGTTCAGATAATTTCTCTGCATTAGGAAAAATGAATAAATTAAAAGTGTGCTTCAGCAATTTAATCCTTGTAAGCTGAGATTCTGCAAGCTCCGTAAAAGATGTCAAAACCTGCTGATAGCTAACAGAGCCAACTCTGAGTTTGTGTATCTCAGTCCACTCTACCTTTCCATCAGGCAGTACATGTGCAAATAGAAAAGTAGCTCTCTAATTAATCAAAGTCAGATGTGCCTGAATGCCTGGAGTTGCTGCTGATCCTTGTCCCAGCTTCTCCCGTGTTCTCACTCTATGTTTTTACCTTGAAAACTTCTGCTCTGAGCTGGGAATGCCTGAAGGGCTTGCACGGTGAGTCAATGTGAAATTATCTCAGCGGGAAGAAGTTGCTTTTCAGCTTAAATGATTTAAGGCAGCAATTTTTCACACTCTCAAACTCTGACAAACGCCCAGATTGCCTCTCATGTCTGACTTCAAAATATTCAAAGAAAAGCTATTTTTATTAAAAACACTCTAGAGAAAATTGTATGTCACTTGTTCTCTGATATAACTTCATTTCTCCTGACAGTGACAATTTTCACCTCAGTACAATTTCTTTATTTTTTCCAAAGCTAATTCTGCTTAATATTAGTATTTATACAAACTCATATCAACTTGTCTCTGTGAAATATTCAAGGATGTCAGGTAAATGTTGCTCACTGTCATTCATCTTCTTTGGGTGTTCAAAATGATCAATCGATTTTAAAAAAACTACGCTTACTTTAGCCATTATTGTTTTATTTGTAAAGGAAAGCTTAACAATTTCTAAAACCCTTTATTTGACAAACCCGTGTCTGCAAACCACATGGAATTCTGAAGTCGATGGTACATGTCTTTTGCTAAAGGTTGTAAAAGTTTACATCAATAAATCTATTTGTTCCATGTCTTTAAGTCACACAGGTACTACCACGAGTGTTTTGTCTTATGCTACTTACATGTTAATAAGATTATGGCGGGTGTCATACTCAGCAGCGAAATGTCGCATTTGCTTTATTATGAATTCTGGCAGTGCAGAAATATCACATTATAATCACTTCAAAAGGAAAATAGATTCTGCATATTTTCATATGTGTTTATAATTCCACTAAACCCCAGTAGAATCAAAGTCAGTAGAGACAAGCATGACAGAAGGTTTCACATTCCAGAGAATGCTGGAAGCGTGGCGCGTTGATATGTAGCAGAATGGTTAATATGTATAAGGTTACTTGTGGCCTGTGACCTCAAAGCATATCTTCTGGCCTTATCGAAATTCTATGAGAAAAAGTAACCCACTAGCATATGAATTTCTAACAAATCATCTGGTGCTTTTTTTAAAGGGTTAATTTTATTTTTATTTGTGAAGGTTCCAAGTAAAGTGTTTATAAACATGATAAAATCAGTAACCACATGTAGCATCTCGGCTCTACAAGGCTGGGTCAAACTTCTTTTTGTATAGGAGCTCCAGTTTCAAACAAGTATGGTTTCTACACACCAGTGAGTTCATTTCTAAACAAAACCGAATCATTTCTGATTCATTTATATTCCTTACAGGAAAACCAGGGAAAGAATTACCTTGCAGCCTCTACACACACTACTGGGGTCAGGTCAAGGAAGTACATCAAATCCAGCAGAGAAGGACATTTCATAAATTTCAATGGTGCCACAGTGCCATGTGCAGCTCCTGGATCCAAGCCTCGCCTGAGAACCTGTCATCTTGGCATCTTTAAGTTAGGATCTGTTTTCTGTTTTAAAGGAACAACTACTTTTATTTCATTTAGTTTCTGTGTTTTATTTATCATTAATTCAGGGACAGGAAGACAGATTCAAAATTTAAATATATGTTTAAACTTGAAAAATCTCAACATTGAAGGACTTTATAGGAAACCTGTGGGTATATAAGAGATAAAAATCCATGATTACTTACTTGATAGCCTAACTCAAGCAATTATTGAAAAGGCAAAATTTGCTGGTAAAAGAACTTATGGTACACACACACACACAAAAACACCATTTACCATAAGAAAATACGTAGCATATTATGGATTAAAATTTTCTTGATACATTAAAAAAATAAAAGTTGTTAACAAAGATTCACATATTGAGTCTTTTGTATTTTCAAGAGAAGATAAGTTGTAATTTTATTTCAGAATTTTTAATTTCTCAAAAAAAACCAAAACAAAACATTGTAAAATTCAAATTGCTATACCCATGAATTGTTTAATTAAATGCTTTGTTTCTATTTTGTAGAAAATCTATAAAAGTAGAAGGAAGTAATGAATTTGCTTTCTGGCTAAAATATTTAAAACTTTATCTTAAAATATCTTTAAGACATTTTGTTATAGAAAACAGTGCACTTTTTACCTCTACATATAATTATGATAGATATGCTAAGTAGACTGTTATCGACCAAAAAAAATTACTTCACATTAAATTTTAGGTTTACAATTTATATGCCATTATATAGTTTTATCATTTAGAAAATTAAGTTATTTCATAAAATTATTTAGTTTCCAAATTTAAGATTATATGTGAAGTATAATTTCTAATTATGTATTAAAATAACATTTGTGCATTTTAGAAGACCCACCAAACATAAACTATAGAGAAAATGTGAATTCAGTAAGATCTCTTTTGTACACATTATTATTTGAGTTAATATCACTATATTATCATTATGTTGTATATTTTTGCTTCAATTACTTTTAAAAATAATAACGTCTATTTTTTCATTCTCCTTGGGCTTTTTCTTCATAGTCAGTGTCTCAGTGTTGTTCTGTAATTACTTTTGAGATGTTTTAAAATGTCTGTTTAGTAAAAACTGCAAATGTGATAGAACCCACATACATACTCACAGGCTTTAAATCCAGTGTAAAGAGTAACTCCAAAGCACATTTTAAATAACCCTCTGAGTTTAACTTTCTGATTCATTTTCAGTATAACTACTTTTGTGTATCTCTATATCTACATATAGAGATGTAGCTGAATTAATATAAAAATATCATATGTAGAGATTGATTATAGAGATACATTTAAATAAGATTTATGCCAAAGAGTTTTGTAAAGTGATACAAGCTAGAGGAGAGAGTGTGCATTAGTACATATTTATGTGGGGATTCTGTTTTATAAATCAAAACAAACACAGATGTTACTTATTGGTGAATGGAAATAAGCTGTGCTGAAAATCTTTCAGTGAAACATAATTGTCAAAGCGACATAAATCATTAGCATCCTTCCTAACCCATTCACCGGAAATGCAGGCAATGCCAAGGACCTGCGATGTCTCCTCATGGTTATGTTTCCTAATCACCATAACAATCTTTACAGAAACAGTTATTCTTAAGACAATCAAGACAATACATCCTCATAGAGAGGAGATCGATTTAACAACAAAACTAGATTTATCTCTATTGATCTAGAGGCGTGGAGTGGAGTTTTAGTGAATTATATCTGGTTCTCATTTCCCTGCAGAAATTTCCCAATGAAGCAGGACAGAAAGACTGCAGACTGCTGCATGAACTTCTACATGCTACTTACTTGCTATCATAATCACTGGTTTTGAACACACGTATACATACCCTGAGAAAGAGAGGGGAGAGGGTTGGGGATACACACACACAAAGGGAGGGACGAATGGAGGGAGGAACAGAAAGGCAGACAGACAGACAGACAGACAGAAAAAGAAACAGAAAAAAGACAGAGACAGAGACAAGCAAACACAGAGAGAGGACCTTTAAAGGACACTGAATCAAATTCTTATTTTTCATTATTTAAAAGGGTTTCACTATTGTGCTTGATTTTACAACCATGTACTTACTTATCTAGGAGCCACATGGCATTTGTTTTTAAATCCTTAACAGACAAATCAGTTGTTTATAGAAGAATTCAGTGTTAAAGAAAATGAATACCTAAGATGATGAATCTAAGAATAGAATTAGAAACTCTGAAAACTAACTAACATAGATTCTGAGACAGAATTTTTAAAAAGACTGCTGATACTTTCCCAGCTGAAATTCCCTCTCCAGGCAGACCACAGAGATTTGGAATCATTAGAAGACAACTTGCCATCCCATTGTATTCAAAGGAAGAACCTTTAGTAATAACATTTAGAAATATCTGAAGTGATACCTTAAGTCCATAGCAATGCGAGTCACGCTGACTTTTACTTCTTACAAAAGAAATAAGTATCTACTGATTTTGTTGATGTATTCTCATACTATTTCTTGATTTGGGCTGTTGCTCATTCCTGCCTTTCACTGACAAGAACATAAAGATTGATGAGTGAAGAAGCCTGCTGTAGAGAAGGACATGAGGCATTCTCCTGCATGTTACCAGAGCTTATATAACTGGTAGCTGTCAACAGTTTCTTTGTAAATCTTACACTTGGGATTATAAGACAATAACATAATTTTATTATTCACTAGTCGTTAACAATTTTTTCTTAAATTCTGATTTTTGTTTTGTTATGTTGGCGGAGTGAAATAATTGTCAATGTACGACTCACTTGTTTGGCCATATTTACAGTTTAGATTTATAAGTTCAAGTCAATTAAAGTATTGCTATCATATGTTATCAATAGCATTCATGTTAAAAATTGTAAAATGTACATCTGTTCTAAATTAATAGTAGATTCTAAACGAAGTGAAGATCTAAGCAATAGTGGTAGAAGCGTGAAAATGTATTCAATTATCAATACAATTTTAAAAGCTTTAGCTATATGAACAATATTCTAATACTGAAATCGTTGTGACATAAGGAAAGCCTCGATTCAGAGCATTAAGATAGAATTCAAATATAATATGCAATAATCACTTTAAAAGCATCAATCAAGCTATTCATTCAGGCAAAATAAACAGAATTAAATTTGACTTTAGATCACTGCAGGTGACACACGCTGTTTCTATGAAGATTTTTACCTGAAACTCATGTAAACAAGGAAGAGTACTTCGAAATTGACCCTATAAATCTAGGTAGTTTGTAGCCATATTTGTGACTTCTAACAATGTGCTGCAATTCTGTTAACAGTAACACACGTGTATACAACTTATTACTATTAAATACTGAAATATAACTGTCAAATCAGGTAAGTAAATTTTGGCAATGTTTTTTATTGAAATGTGAAAAAGACACTTTTAGATATTGTATGTGATCTACTTCCTTTTTCATGTGTATACTTATGTAGTAAGAGGAACATCAGTTCACATAAGCAAACTGGACTACTTATATACTTCTAAAAAAATAATTGAAAATACTTAGAGCTTTTTGTAAAAGAGGTAGTTCTTAAACTGAATTTTAATAAACCAATAAAGTAATGTTATTGTTCAATAGGTAATAATTGCCTTTATATAAACTCAAAAATATTGTTTAGAGTGATTAATATACAATGCACCATTATGCATCTGAGAGTGTTGATGCATAATTTTTAGTTCTAATGTTATTATGTAATTGAGAGAACATGTTCATTTGCTCTAATAACTACTAAGATGCACTTAATAAAATGAAATGTAATAATACTTGTAATTTAATCTATTCATGGAAGTAATTTTAAAAGTCTACCACTCTCCTTAATGTGGATGACATTCATAATTTATAAAGTGTTGTGATGCAGAGTTGACAACGCCATTGTTTTTTACACTCTGAGATGATTCTGCAGCCTTCATATCATCTGCATACCAACCTCAGGATTATCAAGGGCAAACAAAAGATAATTAACACCAGAAACAGGCAAATGCAGGAGCTACCGGCTGAGAGTTCTCATTTAATGCAAGAATTCTGAAAAGCAGAAAAGGAAATAAGTATAGAAAAGCTTGTCTTATAAAAAAAATTCAATATCCCATTCTTTATATGCCTTTTTACCTGGGTTTGTAAAGGTAACTTGTCTGACAACACGAAGCTCTAAGTCATCATTAACAGAGGTAGTACAAGTAGTTTTTAATGAGTTACTTTCAAATTATGTGTTTTATAAATATAATATATAATTACTCATATAATCATGCACTTATTTACAATGTATGTATGAAAAACAGAAAATGAACGGTAAGGTGCAATATCCTTTTTGTGCATTCAGATTTATGAAGTAACACAGAGGAATGACTAAATGCTTTAAAAACTGGAAAGAGTTTTGAAAAAATTATTTTCCCTAAAATGTCCATTGATCAATGACTAAAAGCATAATTGTAGCTTTGGAGAATAATTGCTTATTGTTTTCTATTAATACTTCTTTCCAATTTTCAGTAGCAGCCTAGAGATATTGTACATTGTATTTCAAATTCAAATCTAACCATCAACTGTGTTATGTGCTAACTGACTGCATTTTTTATATTGCATCATTGCCTATCAAATAAATAATTGAAAATGCAAGAAATTCTGATGCCATGTTGTATTGAAAGTCACTGAGAACTGAACTTCCATGTCTTCTTATGTTCTTTCTATCTTTAATGTCAAACATTCCAAATTTGTCCTTTAAAGCATTTAGTAGTATATAGTTTTTATGTAAAAGATCTTTTTTATTTTTATTTTTTGGTTTTTCGTCTTATAGTCAGCATTTAGGATTGACATCTTTATAGTTTCCTTCCAGATCAGGAACACTTGCAGCAGAAAAGCATAGGCAGAGACTATGTACCTATGTGTGCAGCTATGTTCTTCTAATAAAATTTTATTAACAAAATGGCATGTGGCGTAGACCTGACAGTTACATTATAATATTTCAAATTGCCCAGAGTTATGTAGCAGATACAGAGCTACAGTTTCAAATTGTAAGAAGATCCCATTATTAGCCTTATTTATCTTTTACTTCATCTGAAGAAAAAATGAGAATGGCCTTACTACTGTTGCTTAATCATCCTTCTGTTATTCCCATTTTGTATTCCTACCTCCCAGCCCGTATCCCAGCGCTTAGCATCTGTTCCCATCCATCTGTAGTTGTCCACTCCCTAGCTCGCTGCCTTTGTGGTTTTGCACAAGCTCTGTTCACTACATGGGCAGAGATGTTCTTTGTCCTCTTGCTATTGGTTCTCTACTAACAAAGAAGTGGACTCCATTGTACGCATCTTCTGATTGTCACTGCTGCAATGACTGCAAAGAGTTTGTTGATTTACTAACTCATTGCATCAACACAGACACATAGTTTTATAAAGCACTTAGAGTTTTAAAAGGGTTCTTTTTTTTGCCACTCAAATTGATGAATGTCCCCTCAAATATATATTC
>JADRCH010000027.1:11188722-11196941 GCA_019843965.1 Rhynchomys soricoides | reverse complement strand
TTTGCCACTCAAATTGATGAATGTCCCCTCAAATATATATTCAGGGAAACAGTTCACATGTTATGTCTGGACTCTACTCACTCAACAACATTTAATGATTTTATTACTAATATAGAAATTCCTACCCTTGATGTTAAGAGGTATTGTTATATTAGTAACAATAAAAACATAAAAGATAAAATATCAAGAAAGAAGAGATCCATTTTATATGATATCAAACTCTGAATTTTGATTTCACTTCCTACCATCCTAAAGTCTACCTTGTGTGTGTGTGTGTGTGTGTGTGTGTGTATACCATACTTATTTTATCAATGTTCCAAAAAAATTTAAAAATGCAAAGTTAATACTAATATAGTATTTAACTGATATTCCTTGAAGACAGACATACCATTTCTCTATATTTAGTGTCTTGGGTATCTCAGTAAAAATCATGTGAAAATGTACCAGAGAATATAGAATTCAATCAAAGAAAGACTCAATAGCAGAAAGTTGACAGTCTTGAGCCTGTTACAAAAATTGCAACCCCATTGTTAATTGAATTTGTTCTAAGCCATCCTTAGCCTAAAAAAACAAAAAAAAAAAAAAAAACCCAAGCATTTGGCTTTCCTTTATATACAATCTATATAATACTGGTTAAAAATTTAATGATGATTAATATCTATTATATGAACTCTTCATTAAAGAACATATACCAGCTTGTCAGAAGAAAACTCTTTCATACTTAAGCAAAATTGCTTATTAACACTCTATGTACTATTATTGGTGGCATTCCACTCAAATAGCTAAGTTACTTCCTAAGTAATATTGTATTTTTATTTCCTGAAATATATACAGTTCTATCAATAATATAAATGATATAGAATTGTTTAAATGGGATAGATTGGTTGTTGATTTTTCTTCATGTCTTGAACACTTTAAGATAAAATTTTACTGATTTTATTGTTATATCATAGCCTTTACTATATCAAATAAATATAACTGTTCTTTCTATACTTTTTGGCAAATATCAAAATTGACACACATAGCAACATATATAAATGGTTTAATTTTTCTATTAAAATTGTTTCGATGTCTACATACAATTGTATAACTTAGACTAAACCTAGGTGATTTTTAATTGTCCTTAAAAATAAGGCTTTGTGGGGACTGCAAGATAGATATGAAGGTAAAGGACTTGCTGTCAAGCTTGTTGAGTTCAATTCTTTTTGAATCCACATGGTGGAAGGAAAGAATAGATTCCCACAGTTGTCCTCTGGTTCTATACATATGTCACGCAAAAGTACATATGCACACAAACACGTGTGTACACACCACTCACACATACACACAAATGAAATTAAATAAATAAAACGTAATTTTGAAAACTTTTTAAGATTTAAACCTAGTTCATGCATCTATTTGGTGTCTCAAGTACATAATAACCTTTAGCAGAATAGTTCACAGAGACCTCAGTTGATGCCAATACAGACAGTATAATTGCTCAAATGAGGCAGAAATTTTTGATAACAAAATCATGAAATATGACAAAAAGGAGTATTTAAAAGATCTTATTTTGTTTGTATTCGTGTGTGTGTGTGTGTGTGTGTGTGTGTGTGTGTGTGTGTGAACACTGGATCTCCTCCTGGAGATAGATTTCTATAGGGATAATGAAGCAATCCCTATGGGTGCTGGGAATCAAACTCCTGTCCTTACGTCATGCTCTCTAACTGCAGAGACATCCCTACAGCCCCAAGAGTATGTTAGACTAATAAATTATTTTGTAAAGGTATTATAAAACAGCAACTCTATCATAGTAAATACTCAAATCATGAATTAAAAATGTATTACTGAAATTACAGAATACTATACTATAAAATTACTTCTTTTCATCTAATTCTTCTGACAAGTGAATTCATTTTATCCTAAACAACCTTACTTCTCTATTATAATGACCAAAGAATTTGAAGAAGTAAGTAATTTGGTTGATTTTTTTTTTTTTGTCTCAAAATTAGGGTATTTTACAAAATTGATTTTCCTATATTTTACTCAGTTAAAGCTTTGATATACAACATGTTTCTGTATATCAGTCTTCTTTTTCTAATTCATTTATCCCCCGATAGGCAAGACAAGTGTCATTATCCTTACTATGCGCATGGGACCTACTATGTGTGTGGCTTGATTCTGGCTAACAAGCAAGGGTAGCCAGTATTAGAACACAGACTTCCAAAACCTACTTTTAATTCTCTTTTTATCCGTATTTCTGTTGTATCTTCAGTAAGATAGGCTATGCATGAAACGTCTATCCAATGTCTTGTATAATGTTTGATATATGTGTCAGGAGACACAGCAAAGGGTTCCCTCAATGAATTAACTCCCACCATCCTCTCTAGTTTTGTTAATAATTCTCCAGTCAGTCAGAGAAGATGTGTTTCATGTTATTTTCACATTGATGTATTAATATATAAGAATTTTATAAGACCACCTGACAGAAGTTTTAAAGTAGTGCCCTCGGTGTATGTAAACAAGAGATGCCAGGATTCCAGAAGTGAGATCCGCACTACCACATATCTTGAAATATCAGTTTTCCTTTCTCTTCTATATTTATAAGCACAAAAACCACTAGGCATATGAATTAGTCAACTACTGAAACAACTAGCTTCGGTGTCGTTGACCTAAACTATAAATTCATATTATAGCCCAATTTTCTTCTTGGATTCTTTTCATTTCCTCCTTTAAAATTCTTCTTAATATCCCTAATTATTCCCACTGTACCAATATTTTTAGAAAATCATCATCTTTCTCATTGTTCATAGCCTTTAAATATCAGTAAATTATCATCAGTACCTCTAAGCACTGCTTCATGTTCTATCAAGTGAGATCCTGCAAGCTTTCTTCATTAATTACTGTCACCTTTTCCCTTAATTATTTTGAATTTGTGAAACTTTCCCTAATTTGCCTTTTTAAATTGAGATGCCTAAAATTAAATATGCTATTCAGAGACAAAGGTGGCTGTAGCCTCGCTTATCTCCCCACAGTATTAATCACTGGATTATTTACCACTTTTAAAGTTTTCCTTTCCAATCACATCCTTGTTAAGATGCATTCAGAATAGTTTAAACACCATTGCTGAAGTATAAGTCTATAATTCCATATTAACTCTCTGAATGCCAATTTTCATATGTAATGGTGTGCTAAGATAGCACAGTAAATATTTATAGTATAATAACGGACAAATGTTTATTAGAAAACTAAGAATTCCCTCACTTGACATTTTGTAACATAGAAAAAAAATGAGGATTGAAATACTGGACAAAGGATTTTATCTCAGAACATTGGGTTGTTTCAGTTTCGAACAAGTTCTTAGAAATATTTCCAGGAAATTTTGCTTGTCTTCGATTGGCTAGTTTTACACATCAACACTGTTAAGTTATTTTTTAAATTACATTCATTTTTGTATGTGTGTGCATCCACACATACCATCACACAAATATGGAGGTCAAAGGGTGACTTGGTTCTGGGAATTGAACCCAGTTTTTCAGATGGCAAGTGACAACTCCTGCTGAGCCATCTTACCAGCTCCTTGTATGTTTTTAATAACTTCCAACTGGGTCTACTCTTTGTATACAAACACAATTGTGCTTTATTTAATTTTCATCTGATCAATATAATACATAGCAAAATAGTACCCCTGACTCTGAATGATATTACAAATAAGCACAAATATACATGTACTTTTCTAAGTATTAACAGTAATGTAAACCTTTCTAATTACTTTTCAAGAAATCTTTATGTACTCTGCCATGTTGGTGATATAAGACAGTTTCTTTAAGAATCTTGATTAAAATGCTGCTAAATAATTCAAAATCATTGAAAAGTTAGTCTAAGAACAAAAGAACAGAATATTTTATTTTTTAGAAAGTAGAATTTCATCATTGCCTACCCATTTCAAATTTTTTGTAGCATTTAAAAGTTGTTTGTGTTTTTGTTTGTTTTGTTTTGTTTTTAAAAGCTGGTCCTGGTGATAAATGCTTATATTTCCAACACTCAGAAAAATGAAGCAATGCCATTACAAGATCAAAGCTAGCCAGGGCTACATAAAAGTCCCTATATTGAAACAATCTTGAAGTTAATTGTTTTAAGGTTTGGAGAATGCCTTCCACTTTTAAATGATATTAAATTTAGTAAGTAATCACTATTATAAGTCAAAATTGCTAGAGAAAGGAGAAAGAAATTAGAAAATAATATAAGGATGTATTACAAAATCAAAAGTAGCTTTTGTTAGACATAAGCCAACTAATTAAAGAAGATAAGAATCTGTATTTGGTTGACTTAACAAATCTTACATGATTGGGTATCAATCACTCCTCCTAGATATGAGGAATTAAAATGACCCTCAGTGAACTAGGAGTCCCCGTGTATTGTTCCATTAAACTATCATCTGCAATTGTAGTTAGCAGCATGAATATATACTGTGAAATTCTATAAGTTCAATGGCAGAGCAATTGCCTAGCACCCAAGAGGATGAGGGTTCAGTCCCCGGCAATAAAAAAAGAAAGCAAAGGAAAGAAAGACAACCAGGAAAGAATTTGGGTGTGAAATCTAATGAATCGGGAGTCTGAAGAGCATCCCATGGAGAACGTATTCCATGAGAATAGTGATTCTGCAAGACTAAGAGCTACTACTTACTGTCATTAACTGATTAAGCACTGTGATAAGTACTTTCTGTGTATTAGCTCATTTACTCCTTCTAACAGCCCTAGTTATTATCATTCTCATTTTATACATGAAGCAGTAGAGACACAGAGAGGTTAAGAAATGTTCTGCTGTCTCATAATGGGTAACACTGATAATTGAGCCCAGGCAGTCTAGCCCGATGGTCTAATTACTCCTGGTGTCCTCAGACTTAAGAGTTATATCATAATCATTTTGAGGGTTTAGCAGAATGAGGATTTGTAGAGCCTTATCCCGAGAGTTTCCAATATAAAATGTCTAGGGAGGGAATTTAAGTTTTTCTGAGAAACACAATTCTCATGTTAATCATGTGTTTCATGGAACTACTGTTTCATGCAATTCTGGCTCCTAGAAATTATTCTTGGCAACCTGAGAGCACAAAATTTTAGATTCTATGAAATTTTACTTTATATGAGTTAAATGTTTATTTTAACCAAAAGAAATAATGGATGAACTTGCAGTAAGTGTATAATTAATCTGACTTATAGGAAAGGAATTCAGGTACAAACTCAATGATCATTTATCTGACTTTCAACATAGGCTTAGGGGTGTTATTCATCGAACTTGTTCCCAAGAACTTCATCTTAAGAAGATATATAAACCTACAATTCAAATAGAGTGTGGTGAGACCACTGTGGTTGGATGAAGGAAACAGGTACAAAATCAGAAAAAGTTTCACAGAAGACTACACACACACACACACACACACACACACACAACAGCATGAAATTACCACTGACTTGTGTGCTCAGGAACAAGGCACTAGCTAACTTACAGGGACGAGACAATGGATACTCAGAGTTGGATATTCTAAATAGTATGACTGTGTAGAATGTCATACAGTCAAGGTGGCATCCTGTAGCTAGGATGAGAGGTCAGAAAAAAAAAGGTTTTGGTAAGATATATGATCAGAGAGATGCTTCTTATTCAGCATCTTAACAAATGATGTGTCAATGGTACTAACCTATTAGTAATTGGTTAATTTAGAACTCCAAGTGAACTTGGAGGTAAAGAGAGTTATCCTGGTGGGAAATGAAGTAAAAGTCAACTAGGATAATGATTATGGAGGTAAAGAAGATTGAAATTTAGGAGTAAATGAATTATTCTTGGATGGTACTGTTTTAAGTAATTTATAAAGTGTAACTCATCTAACTTTTCGGATGGATGCTATCCTTTTCTCTGATGAACAAATGAGGAAGATGAAGTGCAGAGACAAGAGGATCTTCACCTATGCTCATTACGTTTGTCAGAATAGGGATTTAAAGTTAGGCCTTCTGGCTCCATAGTTCACCCTTGCATCCTGGTCTAGTGATGGATTCTTTGTAGGAAAGAAAAAGAAAGAGAAAATGGTCAAAGAGTATTCACAGTAAACATGTCTTTCTACTAAGGAAATATACACTGTATTCATGATTATAGCCAGGCCACCAACCCCTTTCAGGGATAATTTCAGCCTGCTTTTTAAAGATTGTCTAGGGCCATTCAAGGGTGTGATTCATGGTGCAAATGTCATCTCTAGTACCACTGGCATTCCAACACAGGGACAATACCTATTCTCTAGCTTCATCATGCTCTGTTACAGTTTAAGAACAGTTACTGCTATCAGAAGGGCTGTCATCTCCATTCTTATTTCTTGAGAATAAAGGCTCAGTTACGTAGAGCAGCTGCTGCTCAATCATAAGAACTAGAGTTTGGAACTCCAACATCCTCCAGATACCTGAAACTCTATCTGCAGTGGATCTAACACCTTCTCCTGCCCTATCTGAGTGTACAGAGGTCAGCATCCACATACATGTGCACGTAAACTCACATAGACACTCTTACAAATAAACCTCTTTCAGAAGTGATAATAAAGGTACAGAAATGAAGGGATAAAGTCTTGGCTCAGGCATCGACTCTGCAGGTGTTGAACATTTACGTAAGATCTATAAGATGGCAATCAGTATGCATGGTGCTGGAAAGAATTAAGAGTCAGGACCATACAACACAGTTGGTGTGTGTCTTCTGTTACTAGTGACCTCATAGCTGACCAAATGACTCTGGCCCTTCTGAGGAGTAAAGCACAGAATGGATAGTGAGAAGGAAGAAATAAAATACAACAAAGTGAACAAAAATGGAAGATTATTCTTCATCACAGCCTCTTCATCTTGGTAGACTGAAATCTGCTTGGAGTCAATGGCTCTCATATAGATACCAACATGCTCCAATGTAGGAGCATCTGCTTAGAGTGACTGGCTGTTTCCTAGACAACAACATAATCCAGTATGAGAGAAAAAAAGTACACATTTTCTGAAATCTATGATAAAGCTACAACTTTCTAGTCCATGTCACTTTTCTATCTAGAAAGAAAATACTTCTGATTATATAGCCTGACTTAGCTTCATTACAAGGTAGGCACAAAACAGGACATAAACACACACACACACACACACACACACATACACAGAGAGAAATATACACACACAATTCATATAAACTTTGAACTTTTAATTTCACTTTATTCTAGACACCATTTTACTACTCAGCTCTACCTGGCCTGGAACTCAATGTATCGATGGGATTCTCCGTGAATGCACATAGGTCCATCCGGTTTTGCCTCCAACATGCTAGGATTAAAGGTATGCACCATCATACCTAATTCTGAACTTGTGTTTAGATATGCAATTTCTCAGGCTGAAAAATTTACCAGAAATTCTTAGGAGCTTAATTGAAATGACAGGGTACTGGCTTAAGATTTTTACCAGTTAATAATACATAAGAAAAACTCACATTCATTTGATTTTTAAAAAGACTTATGTGAGCATAATAAATAAAAAGATTACATTGTTGTGTGTTTTGTAACAGACAACAGCTATAGCTTGTTTCATAATGAATAAAGAAAAATTATGGCATAGTAAAAAGCATCAAGCTTTTTAAAATCATTTTCTTTCTTAGATAGCTAAAGGAAGGTAAGAAACTAGTTTGAGTGTGAAAATCTGAAACTACTAGCCTTTAAGAATTTAAAGTATTCCAGTGAGCATAGAGAATAAAACAGGAGTTGTAAGTAAAATCAGAAGCAACTTTATAGGAAAAAACACAAGTAACTTTTCGCAGGATCTAGCTGTCTTGTGATTACAACAAGATTATAACAACTTTGCGTTTTTAAGATCACATGGCTGAAGTTTAACCCTTAGAAAATACAATGTATTTGAAGGGTAAATGGAACCTGCTTCAGTTTCATGAGAACTACTGTATTTGTTGCTAAGTTACAAGAAAACAAATCACTGATGAAATGTTATTTTACAAGTGATATGCAATAGAGACATGATAAAAATGTTTCATACTTTAAATTTTAAATTTAGAATTTCCAATTCTGTGGGGAAGAGAAATCTCAGAAATTTAATATCAAAGAGGCGTTGATTGTGTCTAAATTATCTTACATACAATATACCCTTAAATGAATGAAGTTATTAAAAAAAGAAAGAAAGAAGTTCTGAGTCAGTGAATATGTTATTGGATAATCTATCGATCTG
>JADRCH010000027.1:11008722-11186222 GCA_019843965.1 Rhynchomys soricoides | reverse complement strand
TCAGCAATTGATTCGTGGAGTTCTTATCTACTTGCTGTCCCTGGGAGGATGCAAATCCCTTTTATGGACTTGTGTGACCAGAGGACCAGGTAGACTTAGAGTATCCAGGAGTACCTGTAACTATGTTTCACTCTCCTGGTGAAGAAATGCCAAGCGTCAGATCTCAGCACCTTGTATGTTTAATTCATCTCAGAAACAGGGGAAAGTAATTTGCAAATGCAAAGCCTCAGAAAGCCCTGATTACAGAAACTCCACCCCCTCCCTTTTCTCCTTTCTGGTAGGCATAGCAAGCCCACCTCCTCTGCCCTTCTGATGCCAAGAGACAGAGTTCTCCCAAGCCTTCCCCCGGTGCCTAAACCATCACTTTGCTTGCAACTTCACAGAAATTATTCTATGGGAAAGCATATCATTTCATATAATAAGTATGTACAACAAGCTATCATATTTCTGTTATGAATTAAATCAAATAATGATATGCTACTACTTATGCTTGCAACATGTCATATACAAATGTGTATACACAGGTAGATATTATGCATAATAGCAGCTCAAGTGGTAGGTTTATTTTAATCTGAAATAAAAACAAGTATTTTTTAAAAGTCTCTCTTAGAAGATTGTTAATAAGCTCATTTGCATGTCTTTTGAGAAACTTGAGGCAATGGCAATAGAAATTGGGTTTACCTATTTGGCACAGTATGCAAAGTAGGATTGGCTGGATCAATTAGAGAAATATCTATTTATGAAATGTCTGGCTTCAATGAATAGAACCAGTACAATTATGAACTGTTGTCTTGACAACTGTGAAAGACTGATTGGATCATTTATCAGTAGGGTTGCGGATGATTTCAAATACAGAGAAGCAAAAGCTACTGGAAAATAGTAATGAAATTAGGAAAAAGAAAAGAAAACAGGTGTGTGTGCGTGTGCGCGCGCGTGCATGCGTGTGCATGTGTCTGTGTGTGTTGAAGAACCTGTATACGTGGTTCTGCTTGTGTGTACAAGTCTGCATGGATATAGAAGTTATAGCACAGGAGTTTTCATCAAGGACCACGCAGGTTCCTGGCAAAAAGCCAGAGTTGCTATTGTAAATTTCCTAGTCGGTTTCAGTGTCAACCTAAGCTCATATTTGAACCTGGAATCAGGGCAAAAGCATTATCGCTCTGTCACTTTGTTGCCAGAAGTGGAATTTTTTTTGTTAATATTTTACTGTTACATCTGACAGGATTTCACATTTTCTGTAGCCCGCCTTTAGTACATTGAACTGCCAGACAGAGAAATTAATACCCTGAGTGACTGTATTTTAATTAAGCAATTTCATGCAAATTACAAATTTTAGATTGCCAAATAATATATTGCACAAAAATTGTAGGCTGGCTGATCTGATATGCATGGAGTATTACTCTTCCAGGCACTGTGCATACATGGGAAAATGAACAAAAATGCTAATTTCCAATCTACTATGCAAACGGTAAAAGATGCCTATTTAGATACATATGCTTTTCTTAGGAAGGGTAAACAGTTCTTTAATTTAATATAGCTGACACTTGAAGATGTGTTTTTCTCTTTTACAAAGATAATTTTTGCATTGAACAAGTAAATGAGAATTCAAGTAGAGAGCATCTTGTTAATGGCGACTAATAAAAACTAATATTGCATGCAGTATAATGATATTAAACCTTATAACTGGTACATAAAGCAGAATCGCTCCTACTGTGACTCTACCAATGAGCATCAAATATACTTGCATATTAAATATATATTTTAATAGAAGAAATGTTAACCCTTTCAGCAAAACTTTAAGCTTCACTTAAAATGAAAATATAGTAATTTCACAAGCCAATAGAAAAAATATTTAAAGCAAGTACTTAAAAATTCTAATTACCCTGTAGCTGTTCATTCTAATTCGTAATATAAAATGAATTCAGAAACCTTATGCAACATGCAAAGGAACACTGCTTTCTACATTGTAGTTTACAATGATGTATGTGTGTGTGTTGTATGTGTGTATGTGTGGTGAAGTGTGTGTGTGTGTGGTGTGGTGTGTATGTGTGGTATGTGTATGTGTGTGTGTGGTATGGTGTGTGTGTGTGTGTATGTGTATGTGTGGTTAAGTATGTGTGTGGTGTGGTGTGTATGTGTGGTGTGTGTATATGTGTGTGTGGGTATGGTATGGTGTGTGTGTGTTGTGGTGAAGTGTGTGTGTGGTGTGGTATGTGTGTGGTGTGTGTATTTGTGTGTGTGGTAAGGTGTGTGTGTGTGCAGTATGGTGTGTGTGTGTGCGGTGTGGTGTGGTGTGTGTGTGGTGTGGTATGGTATGTGTGTTTCTCTGTGTATATGTGAAATAACAGTATAACAACTCGTTCCTATTTCCTTAGTGTCTTCAAGTTGGATTAGACGTGAAGAGAGACTGTACTTCTCTGTGTACCAATTTATATTTTTAACTTGAAAGTGGAATCTGATGAAAAAGACAAATACTGAGACTCCTCTTCTAATTTGCCTCTTTCTATCCCTGTTTTTGTTCTTCTTCAGTACAAAAATATGGAAATGTGATCATCAAAAATATTCTCTTATACCTTTACTAACTATACTTGTTCAGATTGTGATTTTTCTCCAACTCCCTGCTAAAATCTTTGTTCATGTCTAAGGGGAAATTTACTCTAGCCAGACCTATCTCTACTATGCCTGGCATGGTTTGTGTAATATAAGTTGGTCCTTTAAAAATACTAGTAAATTTGATGAGAAGGATGTATCTAAACCATGAAATTAGCACAATATGAATTGTAGATGACTTTTGCATATTACATACTCAGTCAATAGTGGTCCAGAATTCATTATAAATGCTTTCATCACTTAAGATTGATGAGGGATCCTAGCATGGCTGTGCATGTGTGGTCTTGGCTAGATGGCAGACTAGATTTACACTCTTCTGAGCTGTGCTCATCTGTGTTCTGGCCACAACTTTCTAAAGAACAGTAACACTATTTTGAGAAATATTTTAGGGAAGATTTAAGCAGAAGCTCAAAGTTCTCATTTAAAACGAAGTGTTTATTTATGGCCCCAGGTTTGGCCTCAAGGAAGGTTGGACCAAACCCAAAATCCCTGAAGGCACACTGAAAATCAGGAACTGGAGAAACTTGATAAAGACAGCAGTATTACAAGTTAGGAATAGGATTATAAATAGTAAATGAAGCCAAGATTTACGGCAAAGGTGGAATGTATGAATTTGTGTAGGTCATGTGATTGTGAGGAAAGAGTCCAGTATCTGATTGTTTTAATATGGGTCAGAATAGAGCCAGAAGCCCAAGAGCATGGTCATCCCTGAGTAAGCTACTCCAAATGAGGTAGTGACTGTGGCTTCCCCAGGAGAAGCTTGTGTG
Source organism: Rhynchomys soricoides (assembly GCA_019843965.1). Taxonomy (NCBI): domain Eukaryota; kingdom Metazoa; phylum Chordata; class Mammalia; order Rodentia; family Muridae; genus Rhynchomys; species Rhynchomys soricoides. The sequence continues at coordinate 11,182,845 of JADRCH010000027.1, read as the reverse complement.
CCGTGATCACTATGACGGTGAAGGCATGTAGAACAATAGTTGTCTGCCTTCTAACTTTTCATACTTGAGCATATTCCATATGTTTGTGGAGACCCAGTTTTTGTAATCATAATGTCAGGACATTAGGAACTTCCTAGATGAGCCGTTGGAAGAACAAAAGATAGGTAATGAAGCTGACTCTCAAGTATCAAACATATAAAAGAAACAAAGTAAGAAAATAAAAAGTAATATCCTAAGAGCATTACTCATAGTAAGTACAAATATGTACTGTTTATAAATAAATCTGTAATTCCATTTGTTATATTTAAAGTAGTATTTAGAAAGGGCAGGATGCATTAATCCAATGTATAAAACTGATCCACTTCAAGTAGTAAGCCAATGGGAAATTCTTTCTCCAGCTTTTGTATATTTTGCATATTTCCTTAATATCCATGTGTATACTTTATGAAATAAAATGAATAATATTTTAAATAAAGCAATAAAAAGTATGAGTTTTACATTCTAACATACACTGATATAACTCATTCGCTCAATTTATTTTGTTTCTATCTATGACTAAGTCCAAAAATTATTTTCTCATACTTCAGCAAATACCAGGAATGATGGGAATAATTTGACTTTCAGTTTAAAACCCCTTTTGGATTTGCACCTTTTACAGAATAAAAGTGGTGTGTAGTCATTTAAGATTATCACTGGGAAAAGAAAATATGTATTTAGTCCTACTGGGGCTGGATATCCCAGGGTCGGATGGGTGCCTAATGGGGATTCTCTGAGAAGAAGGGGATGGGGTAATTTGGGAGGGATTTGAAAGGGTGAGACTGGGAGCAGAATGAGAGACTGGGCTGTGTGTGTGTGTGTGAGTGATCAATATGTAAAGTACATAAATAAATCAATTAATTTATAAAAAAAATCTACACTAAATTGGTGAAGACACATCTGCTTCATGTCTTTGATTTCTTTTTATTGTTATTATCAGTGCTGTTTTAATTTCATTAAGAGTAGGTGCCTGAGTACATGTTTATGGTTTGGAGGTATGTATATGTGAGCACAGAAAGGCTGCTATCTCCTGCTGTTGATATTTATCTTGTTCCTTTTAAATTTGCTTAAATACTGAACCTAGAGCTCAAAAGGTTGGGTTGTTGATGTTGGCTATTGTATACTTGTTTGTTTTCCCTGGTAGGCTGGCTGCTGGCAAGCCCCTGCAGTCCTCCTGGTTCCTCCCACTTTGGTGCTGGTGTTACCAACATTGGTGGATCTGAAATTGCTTTTATTTGGAGTGCTGACATCCAAACTCTAGTCTTGATGCATATGCCACAAGTGATCTCAAGGGCAGAACCACTTCTCCAGCCTTTCAGTTTATTGATTTTGAGACAAAGTTTTACTATGTAGTATTAACTTCCCTGGAACTATCTTTTCTTTTCTCTCTTCTCTCTTTGTGCTGGGCTTTTTGGTGTATGCCGTGAGCATGCCTACTATATCTAGCTCTTAATGATTGAAGTGCAACTCTGATTAAAATACAGTATATAAGTTGTTCCTTGTTACTTTCTTTTAGATAGAAATATGTTTTCAAAAAACATCATATAATTATCATGTAATACTTACCCTATCCATATATCCAAAGGATGCCTATTCCTACTACAGAGATACTTGCTCAGTCATGTTCATTGCTGTTTTATGCAAAATAGACAGAGATTAGAAATAGCTTAGAGGCACATTAATAGATGGACGGATAAAGAAAATGTGGTACATTTACACAATAGAATAATATTCAACTTTTTAAAAAATGAAATTAACAGATAAATGGATAGATGTAGCAAAAAAAAAAAAAAAATAAATCAAAAATCCTGAGTGAGGGAACCCAGACTCAGAAAGACAAATATGGTATATATTAACTTATATGTAGATATTAGCTAAGTCTTGGATATACAAGCTACAATTCTTATACACAGAGAATATATATAAAATGGAGGGAGAGATAAATATCACTTAGGAAGGGAAACTAGAATATGTAAATATGGTGATTGGGATTGGATAGAAACAGGATCAAATGGGGAGGAGTCAGGGAAGAGAGATATGGGGGAGGAAATCTGGGAAGAAAAAGCTAAACCTAAGGGCCATTGGAAGGGATGTATGGAAACCTAATACAGTAGATCCTTCCAAATATATACATAAATTATGAGGGCAATATAAGTGAAATTGTAAAATAATGGGAAAGGCAAAGCCCCAGTTGTACATTTCTTATCACCAAATGAAGCTTCCAGTGCCAACAATGAGTTACTTCTAATTGAGATGTTAGCGAAAGGGGCTCACGGGAATCTTCAAACTCAGGCAAATGCAAAGGTTGCCATCCACTGCAGATAATACCTACACAAAACATTAAATACAGAGATGCTAAGTTGGTGACTACTTAGAGCCTTCCCCATTATGAACTTGTATTCATGATACTGGAAAGTACTCTATATGCTACCAAAGGAGAAAGTAAAACACTAACCAAGCTACAAACTTTTCGATACACATTGCTGATCTACCTTCAAGATACAGTAGTGCAATAGTGGCACATGGTTTATGGGAGTAACCAACCAATAGCTGATAGGCTTTAAGACCCATTCCATGAGATAGAATTCTGCTAAAATACATGATATTCTGTTTTACTCACATATCATTGTTTGGCTAGGTCATGGTCAGGGAAGCTTCCTCCAGCAGTAGGTGGGAACAAAAACAGAAACCCACACTTGGACAATGTTTTTAGAATGAGAGACCTTGGAATACCAAGTCCCAAGTGGGAAGTTCCCATCAAGCCTTTCTATTCATAGCTCAGGAAAACCGTGGAAGAGGGGGTAGAAAGATTGTCAAAACTAGAGGGGATGGAGGACATGAAAGAAACAATATCCTTGAAACACAGCAGATCCTGCATACATATGCATTCACAGAAACTGTGACAACATGCACAGATGAAAAACTAGCTATTTCCAAGTGAGTATCATGGGGGATACAAACTACTCTTAAAGGCAGGACCCATGCCCGGTGGTAGATAGCCCACACAAAGTAAACTCAATGGCATCTTTGGAGGTTCTTTGTCTCATAATGTTTTCTCAGTTCTTTTTAATTAATTAGTTAGTTAATTAATTAATTAATTAATTTTACCTTGCATGTCCTTTTTGTGTATATTGTGGCTTCTGGCTTTGTATTTTATGGTATCCCTATGTGTGTGAACATAGGTATATGACTGTGTTTCTCTGTGTCTATATGTGTTTCTGAATATACACATTTTTTTCTTTGGCTCTTTATCTTCTGTTTGTTTTTCTTTTATCTTATTTATTATTATTATTTAGATGCCTGTTTGTTTTATAAGAAGAAACAGAAAGTATGCAGCTATGGATGGGAAGAGAAGTCCTAGAGTTGAAGGAGGGGAAATCGTAATCAAATTATCTTGTATAAAAAATCTATTTACAATAAATGAAAAATATAAATAAATATTTAGTGGTTGTCTTTGAAAAGGTATCCACTGCTGTGAAGAGATACTATGACTAAGGCAACTTTTGTAAAGGAAAACATTTAGTTGGGACTGGCTAAAAGTTTCAGAGGTTCAGTCCATTATCATCACGGCAGGAAGCATGGCAGCATCCAGGCAGACACGGTGCTCCAGAAGGAACTGAGAGTTCTATATCTTGGACCAAAGATAGCAGAAGGGGACTACCTTCTACAGGTAGCCAGGAGGGTCAGTTCTGTACTGAGCAGGGCCAGAGCATTAGCTGTAAAAGCTTACCCTCCAAGAGCGGTGCCTTCCTTCAACAAGGCCATACCTACTCCAAAAGTCCACACCTAATAGCACTTCCCATGGGTCAAGCATATACAAACCACTAAAGTATTTAAGATTAAACAAAGTGCCTTCATCATGCATGCTAATATATGTTTTATGACTATGCTATGTCCTTAGCCCTAAGCTAAAAATTTTAATAATAGTTTTTACTGGATATATAATAAACATGAAACAAAACAAAACAAAACAAAGTGATACTGCTGGGGTTTGAACCTAAGGATGTTTCTAAGATCAGAAGGCACTTATCATAATGCTATTCGGGATTCTGGAAAGATGGCTCATTGCTTAAGAGCGCTTGCTACTTTTACAGAGGACTTCGGTTCCTAGACTCTACATGTTAACACACAACAATCTGTAATTCCAACTCCAGAGGATTTTAGGAGCTCTTCTGGCCTTTGCAGGCACCAAACATGTCCATAATGAATATACATATAGGGAAAATACTGATACTGAATTAATAAATAATAAAATAATGCTGCTTAGTTAGCTGTTTAATCTCCTTCCCACTAGTCATCTGAGCTAACATGCTACCCTTTCTCCATAACTTTTCTTTTTAAAAAATTCTACTTATATCTTTATGAAATCCACTTTAGCCACAGAATCTTCACATGTGTGCTTTAAACATTATACTTACATTACTTGCCTTACCTTCTACAAGAATTTTCACTTGCGCAGGATGGATGGCTCAGCTGTTAAAAAGTATGCCTTGCTCTTCCTGTTCAATTCCCACTTACAATTTCCTGTAACTCCAGTTCCAAGGGGTCTATGCCTTTTCTGGCCTCTACCTGTACCCACACACATGTGACATCTCTCTCTCTCTCTTTCTCTCTCTCTCTCTCTCTCTCTCTCTCTCTCTCTCTTTCTCTCTCTCTCTCTGTCTCTCTCCAGGCCTGGCATAATACTATACACAAACCTGGCATAATACTGTGTACAAATAGATTCATGCAGAATACTGTTTTTGAAGCGGGCTTTTAACACTCAGCAATAGTCTCTGGAGAATATCCTTCGTTGTATATGTGGTTTACATATTTCTTTATTTTTTGAGTTGCCTTAGTACACATTAGACCATTTAGTTTGCTACACTCTCAAATGGCAAGGGACCCCTGGGTACATCACAATGTGGTAAATGGCATTGCATAGTAGGAGTTCATATTACAGAGAGATCACCCATCAAGAGCACAGCACAGTATGAAGCCAGGAAACTTAATTTACTTCCTGATAATCCATTCTTCTAGATCCTGATCCCGTACCTCTAACCCTGACTCATTCTTAGAATACTGGCTGGCGTAATCCACTCTAACAGTAGTAACTACAACAACATGATCATCTCCTACTAGGCATCATCGCTTCAAGAGTTTCCTACTGTTTAAGATTTACTCTGGAATCAAACTTCATTTGAGTTTTTGAGTGGAAAATACTATATTGAAACCATGATACCATAACATGTATACCAAAGTTGTGTTTAAGTTTTCACTCACTGAAAGACATTCAGATATTTTCCAATTCTTGACTGCTACAAATACAACTATGAATGTTCAAATACAAATATGAATGTACGTATTTTGCCTGGATATAAATATTAATTTCCTAAGAGTACAAGGTTATAGGGTTCTGCAATATCAAAAATAAATTGAATTCTATTTTGAATTAGGACTAAAACTTTTGCCTCACTGAGTTTTCTGTGTACTGTATGTGAGCCTGGGAATGAGGTTGGAAATGAAGGAGAATGTGTAGAGGGATTTTAATCCAGCACCATGACACATATCAGGAGGAGGAGAAAAAGTGAACAGTCAGAGACAGAATCATCCCAACTCTCACAAGAACAGACAGGAAAGAGAAACTACTTAAAGAGCAGTGAGGAAAGAGAGTTCAATTCAATTCAATTCAACTCAACTCAACTCAACTCAACTCAACTCAATTCAATTCAATTCAATTCAATTCAATTCAATCCAATTCAGTTAGTTTGGATCAGTTAGTTCCTGGAATTTAGAGGCATTCTTTGCAAACCAAGCAGTTCAGTCAGAAGCCAACAGAAGCCAATTTGATTCAGTCAGTTAGGAAAGAAGTTCGAGCCAAAACAGCTGAGTTGAACCAGGCAGCCTGAGTTCAGTAAGTGCTAGAAAGAGTGAATTTAGTTAGCAGTACGTCTCAGAGGCTGAAACATTCTAGGCCTAGGTTAGCAGACAATGGATGGAAGCAAAAGCCTTCAAGGTCCAGACTTGCAGAAGATTAGATTGTATGGTGGCTAATTGCTTCCAGGACTAGGCCTAGGGACAGTTAGGTAGAAGCTCTCAGTTCACCATGTATTGTTTAAAACTTGGGTACAGCTCTCATCTCATCCTTTCCTCTGACAAAATAAAAGCAACATTTACATTTACAAGGAACAGTGTCAGAGGAGGATGGCATGAGTTCAGCAGGATAGGCAGACCCGCCTGACTAATAGTTTATAGTTGTTCCTTATATACATTATCCATCCAGTTAAATACTCAGTCATTCAAGAAGTAATAATAGCCCTAAGAAGTAAGAAACAAGGAACTGGGCAAGTTCACCAACAGCCCACTCATGCACCATGCTGCTGACTTATCTGGGCCACTTTCTAGTGGAACAGATAACTATGAGTCATGGTGTTTGGATCTGGGATAGGAGAGCTACACAATGACAGATTCTCATCTGACTCATGAGAAACCTGAGGAGAAAATCCCTTTTCCTTGTACAGAGATTGATGACAGTGGTAAGTTTTTGGTGCAGTTTATCAATCATACAGAATTAAAGCTAGCCTTTATAGCTTGAGAGACTTTAGAATTCAGACTTTTTAACGGGTTTCAGATAGATAACAGCATCATTCAAAACCCCTTTGAATGTCTACTTTCCCTAAATAACTGATGGGAAACTACTGACAGTGTATTAAAAGTGAAGATGAAAACATGTTGCCGAATAAGCAGAAAGCACCAGAAAGATTCAGGATTGCACAAAGGAAGCAGTTAAGGGTTGTTTGTTATAGGATATTTGTCTTTTCACCATTGTAGAATTTATTCAAGTAGGTAATTATATACTCCGAACTACAGACTAAGGAAAGAATCACCATGTAATTGGAACATCACCATATATTTCTCACTACATAATTACATGACAACAGTATTGTGAAAAAAATTTGAATTTTGTAATAAAACTTTTTAAACTGTAACTTGGGCATTACTGAAACCCTGTGGTTATTTTTTTTTTAAGGTTTCAAATGGCTGATACATGACTGTGAATACTTCTTATGATTTTTAAAATGATTTTTGTAACATTAACTTTCATAATGTGAAACATAATTAGAACAATGAAAATAAAAACCACGATGAATCCAGTCAGATCACTCTGAACACAGTCCTTGTTTGCCTCTCTCCTGAATTCTTTTTTCTTTCTGGGGCAGCTTTTGCTGTTATAATTTTTCAATGTTATATAACCCCAAATGCATTAGTTCTCTCTCTCTCTCTCTCTCTCTCTCTCTCTCTCTCTCTCTCTCTCTCTATATATATATATATATATATATATATATATATATATATATATTACACACACACACACATCAGGATAGAGATAGAGATAATATAAATATTTATAGATAATATAAATAGGCAGAGATAGAGATTGATAGATATAGATACCATATATAAATATTCTACCCTTTCTTCCTTTTTCTCTCCCATAGAGATGTATGTCCATGCCTGTAGCACTTCTGGATGCCAGAGGTCAATATATTGATGCTGTCCTAGTCAATGTTCTATTGCTATGAAGAGATACCATGACCAAGACAATTCTTATAAAGACACCATTTAATTGGTGCTGACTTACAGTTTCAGAGGTTCAGTCCATTATCCCCAAGGCAGGAGCATGCAATATCCAGGTAGGCATAGTTCAGGTGGAGCTAAGAGTTCTACATCTTTATCTGAAGGGTACTAGAAGAATATTGACTTCAGGCAGCTAGGATGAGGGTCTTAATGCCATGAGCACAGTGACACACCTACTCCAACAAGGTCACACCTCCTAATAATGCCACTCCCTAGGCCAAGCATATACAAACTATCACAGATACTTTCCTCAATCTTTCCCCATCCTATTCTTTGAGACAGTGTCTCACTGAAACCAGAGCTTCCTGTTGTGGCTAGTCTAGCTAACCAGCAGGTCCCAGAGATCCCCCTTTCTCCACTTCCTTGAGTTATAGATGCTCATTGCCAGGCTCAGCTTCTATGTGAGTACTGAAAATACCAACTCAAATCTTTATATTTCTGACCAAGCATTTTACCCAGTGAGTCACTTCTCTGTACCCTGAAGTTTTTAAAATATTTTCTCTACAATCTTCACAATGGATTCTTCAAAAAGTCCAAAATATTAGCAATATATTAGCAGTAAATTTTTGAAAAAAAAAGACGCATTTTCCCCTGTCAATTATTCTTGAAATAATTGCCTGGTTTGTGATGTTGCTGGTAGAATAGTTTAACTTTATTTGTTTTCAGCACCCCACAACAGATTTTCTGTGTTCCCCATGTGTCTGTTGCCTTGTTTAGAATGATATGTGACTCAATATAGAATTATTAGACTGAATATAGAATTGCATTTTCTTAGCAAACGATCACTTCTTTGGACAGATTTTCACAAGATTTTGAGAGTATGTGTTATGAACTGGATGTACTCTCCACAAATCCACATGGAAATTCTAGTCTTAATGCCTATGTTGGGAGACAGGAATTTGGTAAAGTGATCAAGTGAAAAGAGGGTGAGGGCACAGTCCAATACCATTAGCAGTTTTACTGGAAGAGGAAAAAGAGGAATCTGTCTCTTTCCATCCTCTGTACTAAAGAGAAGTCACATGATTTGCACAGACAGGGAGCAATGGAATCCAAATCCAGTGGACAATTGATATGAGACATCAAGCTCTGAGACAATGAGAAAACATGCCTCTTCTGTCCAAACCATTGAGTTTATAGTATTTGGGTGATGCTCACTGGTGAGGAGAACAAAATTTACAGAACTAGCATGCTACATTTAAAGAAAGTGACCACTTTGGCATCATGTCTGCTATCTGAAAATTTGTAGACATAGTCAAAACATACACATGACTCAAGGGTCAGTCTCTTTCTCTATGAAGTGGGCATGCTGATGTGTGTGGAAATCTCAGTACTAATCTGGCCATTGCAACCAAAAATAGACTTTAAAACTTAAAAAATAATGTGTAAAAAACAAAGTATCTTTTTAAATCTCAAAATTAGCCTTGGTTTAGTTATATTCACTTAAGGGAGCTATTCCTTCCAAAATTCTAAATTTAAATTTGGCATGAATATATATGAATTATATTCATCACAGATATATTTTATCCAATAACAAGCATGCTAGATCATGAGAAATTTTTGAGTATGCTTATCATTTTATGGAAGATTGTGAATGAATAGTTATAAAAATACATCATTATAAAATATGAAAAATATACAATATAATCAAGTATTTTCAAATAATTCATGTTTGAAAGTTATAATGTATTTCATTATAATATTTATTTATAGTATGTAGTAAAACAGGTGTGGGGCAATTCTGAGAAACAAGCTTTTTGAGCACGGGTGTCAAAAACCTAGTCAAATATTTGATGAATAAAAAATGTATTTCATCTCAGCTTAATTATGCTCTGTAACCAAACAAGACAGATTATTTAATTAATAGAAAAATATGCACCTGTATACAAAGAACTTATATCTAAAGCAAAAATACCCATGATTTAAAAATGTAAAAACTATAATAAAAGTTCTTTTCAACGTAATTGTTTTAAAAATTGGTATCACAAAATAATTAGTTGAGATAAAATATGAAGGAATAAAATATAAAAGGTTATGACAATGTCAGACAAAACAAAATTGAAGGTCAATATGATATAAATATACAATGTTTCACATAGATAAAATAAGCCATTGATTCTTGTGTAGATTTTACATTATGTAAGGAGGTTTTTTTCCATAAAAATAGTGTAAAGCATTAGAAATGTCAAAAAAAGGAAATCATGCCTAGTACTAAAGTCCTCGATAACTACCAGAAGCTAGTGACGTTATGGGGGAGAGAGCCTACTCCCACTTTACTAGACCAGCATACTATATAACTGCATTCTCAAATTTACCCTTATACCCAAAGATAAATAAAGCTCTTGCTCCTTGTAAAAGAAGCTTCTCTGCACAACAAACCAAACTATCACAGAAAACCACAATAGGTCATAACGCAGAGATCCATAAATCTCGTGGAGCCCAGCTTTAGTTGATACATCTACAACTTAACTACTGAGCCTAAGTCTCAGGGAACACTGGGAAAGAGAAGGCTTGGAAAGGCTGTGAGAACAATAGGATCAGGTATCTGCTGTGAGACTCTGCCTCTTGAAAATGACAGGGAAGCTTGGTCAATAACACCTTAACAATATGGATACCTTAGCAAGACCTGAATAATGATAATGTCAGTAGACATGCTAGCTTGCAAGAGGGATATCTCAAGGAGTTCCACTCCTAGAAAGAGTACCAAGCAGGGAACTAAAGATAGCTAATGACTAATGAAAGAGAAAGAACTAGCCTCTCTCAGGGATGAGCTCCAAATTATTTATCCAATACAAAGTGGTTAGCCTGAAATACTTGTATACACCTGAGACACACTAAACAAACTTACCAGGTTTTATTCACAAAGTTGTGCGTGTGTGTGTGTGTAAAAAAGGTCATCAAATTTGAGAGAGAGTTGGGGCATTAAAAGATGTCAAGTTCATTATTAGAGTGTTATTTTCACAGGCAAAGGAAATGAATTAATGATTTGTTCTAACAAAGAGAAGAAATGACTGTGCCTTGGACATGAGTTTAGCATTGAGAGGCCCAAACGATGTGGTTTCCAGGTTACCCATGTCCCCAATAACATGAGAAGTGTAGGAAATTTCAACATGAAGCCAGAATTGTAGCTTAAAGTTGTTCTACACAGTAATTATGAAATGGCAGCATAAGCCTACAATATGGCCGAGCTAGCAAAGACATTTGTTAACAAGCCTGAACATTCATGTCCAATCCCCAAGACCTACATGGTAGAGAGTGAGAACCCACTCCCATGGCTTGTTCTCTAACCTACTCAAACACACACATACACACACACACACATACATACATACATACATACATACACACATACACACACAAACAAGACAGAGACAGAGAGATAGAGAGAGAGAAACAGAGACACACAGAAAGAGACACACAGGAAGAGACAGAGAATCACAACAAACAAACATAATAACAATTATTTTAAACTGGGCAGGAGAGATGGCTGAGTACTAGGAAGTACTTACCACTTTCAGAGGACCAAAGTTTGGTCTCAAGTCCAGCTGCTCACAACTGCCTGTAAGTCCAGTTCCAGGAATCCAACACTTTTTTCTGGCCTCCTAAGACAAACAAATACATGTGCAGATTCACACAGAGAGACCAAGGAACATAAATAAAAACAAATTCAATTTTTTATAAAAATAAAAACTGGCAGATTGCAACTAGTTCATTTTCCTAAACAACAAACATCTGTTTCAGTCAATGATAGCAGACAAGCCAAGATTGGTTATTTGTTGCCAAGTGACAAAAAGCTGCAAATTACTGTAAATAAAGTTCATGATAGCTAACAGGCCAGTGTGAGATACATAAAATATTTCTAAACTTTAATATGTATTTCAAAACAAGCATGTATCTGTCCAATGAAAACCTAAATGTGTTAATATATTTTTGTTTAAAAAAATATCTCCTATTTATTCCAAAATCGGATACAACTTCTTCTGCCTTCTTCCAGATGTGAAGGAGATAATCATTAATATTCTGACATTTGAGGAAACATATTTCATACTATTCATTTCATGTTTATGGACAAATAGAATGGGAGAAATGGTTAGAATATTTTATTAAACAGATATTTTAATGTTCAATGGATTAAAAAACACTACTTTCCAAGTGTGACTAAGTCATTCTGCCTAAATGTGTTGATAGATTTCAAAATTGTTGGTATACTAATGGGAAAAGACTAGAGAGAATGAGAGGAAAATAATTCTATTTTTATTTTTAACTTTTTTACACAATTAAAAGTAAAGGTGACATTTTTCTTAGTTATTGTCCTCATCAAGGTGTGATTCTTCCTTCATACTTTCCCACTTTCTGTGACGTTATGGCTTAAGAGACCCCTGCCTTCTCTCAGTGATGATGTGGGTACTTATGAATCCTACAAGAGCAACAAAATAAAAGAACACAAAACATATAGAGAAACATATGAGAAACTTATAGCAAAAATGCCAATACAGTAGACAGAAACTCTAGGACTCAGTGGGCATTCGGAGCCTAGGAATCTGCAAAGAACACATCTATAGACACATGGGGCGTTGTCCTTGTTCTGATCTTCACTTACTCTCATCTGGATCTCCAGAAACAGAATTGAGTTCCATCCATTTGATCACCTGAGATGATTGCTTACTTGTATGGTACAACTAAAGGATAACTGAATGTCACCTGCCTACAGCATTTGGGTATCAGCTGTCAACCACAGAAGCTTCTCTTCAGTTCTCTGATTCTGGAGTTCTTCAACTTCATCATACAGTAAATCCCAGAGACTTTCAAACATATCTATTTGAAAACCATCCAGTATCAATTGATTAAGAACTTTCTATGTTGTGAAATTTAACAAGTACAGTGCGTGCCATGTAATGGAGAAAAATAGTTGTCTGTAATGTCTACTTTATCCATCAGAACAGAGTGAAAGCAACAGAAATACATTTTTAAAAATATGGACACTAACTGTGTGGATCAGACTTATAAAGAATGGTTTGTGATGTAAGAAGCATGGATTTTTTTTTTAAACAATTACAATGGAAGTGAAGGAACTAGATATGTACAAGGACAATAGTCATTCCTAGCCTCCTATGAATTCAACTGTTGAAATAACAAATGTGCTGTTATTCAGTAATTATGCCAATATACAAAGAGATCTGTAGACAAGTGCTCAGGATGGATAGATTTAGTCCAAGTGAGCTTCAATACCATTTTTAGTCCAATAGCATTTTTATTGAAGCAATGTCTTAAATTCTGTAATATTTGTTGTACGCCAGTATTCATAATGATAAACTTCAAGCTACAAAATCAGTCCTTTCAAAAGAATTTTATGTTGTTAAATAAATAATATAAAGTTAATCGATTGCCATATATAATTGTCATTACTGATTCGTCCCGGACGGGGGACAACTGCTTTTCTGAAACCTATTCTCTCTCTCTCTCTTTCTCATGCCATTTGTATATTTACCATTCCTACTTCTGGGAACCATGGGTAATTTTTCTAATACCCGTGTTTTGAACCCTACTTCTTTCGCCTGATGCAACTCTTGCTGCTGTCGAATGCCTGTTTAGAATTCTCCAGTCCTAATTTCGCAGTCACCCCTAGGTGAATTCGGGGTTGGGTCAACACCTGTTAAGCCTAGTCAGTGTCCTTTCAAATTCACCTCTGGCAACAACAGCCTCCAAAATATAAAATTTATATTTAGCGCTAGCATTACTGCTGTTTGTTGCTTACCACCATGCAGGGTACTCTTACTTTTCTTCTGTTTCCTGCGGAGCTCCACCCAAGACAGCATTTCTCAGTTGGTCCTCCCATTTTCGGTCCCCTCGTTCTGGCGCCACCTGTAGCTGTCCAGCAGCCATGGATGGACTGAGTCTACCTGAAAGGGCGTCTGGAAATGAAAAAGGGACGGGGTGTGAGAGAAGAATGAAGCCAAGACAAAGTTTCTGATCAAAGCTTGATCTTCACAGCAATAGAAACCCTAAGACAGGTTGCTTTAATTAAATATTATCACTAATGATAAAGGCTTTTAAAGTTTTTATTCTCGGCTGAAATGTTAACCATATGAGCTTTGACAAACTAGTCCCTCCTCCACTGGGCCTCACATTGCCACCTGTACAATGGGATCGTTACTATCCAAAAAGATTGTTGGTAGATTAGGAATGCCAAGCATCAAGCACACAGGCTGGCACAAATTGAATGCTGTATGTCAGCTATGAGTTTAATGGTTGTCGTTATTTTTATGATTGTGTTCCATGCATGATCTTGCACTCCGATGATATCCCCATTGTTCCTCAGCTCCCCGAGGGGTCCTTCAGTGGATCCCCTCCACCCATGTTAATTTCCCTGGTTGCTTGTGAGCTTAAGGCAGCAGAAAATGACTACCAGCTTGTTAATAGCATTTTGACTGAAACTCATTTTTCTAGAATGTCCTGGGAATTTACATTTTAAGCCTTTCATCACTAATTCTGCTGAAGGATATTCGCTAAGTGTAGGTAATGAAGAGCCCAAAGTCATCCTCACTGCCTTCAAGTGGTGCGGGTCGAAACAGATTGCCACCGGCAGGTGCGACTTTGCTCAAGTTTGGCTCCATCCACATCTGAGGTCAGTGCAAGGGAGAGGTGGGTTCCTCCCTAAGGACGGAGAACAGCGTTTGGCTCTTCAACACTTCCGAAAGCAAGTAACTGACAGTGACAGAAACTGAACTAGAGCGACCCTACTCTTGTACGTAAGGGCAGTGCTAATGGCATTCCTCTGCCTTACGAAATAGGACTGTGGCTGTGATCATTCCTACCTTGTCCGTGACGAGATTTTCAGAAATTGTACCATCAGGATATGGTTTCCGAGACAGAAAGAACAAATTAAAACTCCTTTAGCATTTTAGTATCAAGGATCTTCTGATAACACCAAACAGATAAACTGTGTCATTTGATTCTCAAAATAATCAACTTAGGCTGATTTCTACAGTCATTTGAATGTAATCTGTATTGTGAAACACTAAACCGGTAGCGCTCTGTGCCGAGAACAGGCCCCTTTCATCTAATGGAAAAGAACAAAAAAAAAAAAAAAAAAGCCACAGATGGGGTATTTTAAAAACAGCACCCCAAGGATTCTTAAGAACCAGAAAATTGGAATAACTTTGTAAAGGTGGCATTATATCGTTTTTAGAATTTTAAAAAAGCTTCTTTCATTAAAAATTATCCCCAAACTGCATTTCGTATGAAAAGAAATTACTCTACTCATTTTATTAGTTTAGCTTTAATGTCAGTACTCAGGTTTATAAGTGCAGTATTAGAAAAACAATGGATTAATAATAGATGTCATATGATGCTTTTATATCTCATATTATGTTTGATTCCTCGTTGCTTTTCTTGGTTGCTTTAATTCCTAATCACTCTCTCCCAAACAGTGAGCATCTGCCAATTTCATTATATGGGAGCTTAATAATACTTAATTAAAATACAAAGCTCTGGTTGCCATCTACCATTTAATTGAATGTGATTTAAATAAAACAATAATGGAAAGTATCAGATAGTTCATATATATTTCTGTTTGAAAAGGATAATATCTTGACTATTTCTTCAGAGCAACTATGGTCTTAAAATTTTATGTATATTGTGAAAAGGAACTTTTACATAATATTACTTCGTTTTTTGCTTGAGCACTTAAATCTTCATCTCTTTGAAGATTTTTTAACATTAACTTTTCTTTTAGACACTGAAAGCAGAGCTATATAGTTTTTGTATTTAAAATTTTTATTCTTAATTTTTGTTTGCAGTGCTTTAAAAATGATGCATAAGTTAAAATGTACTTATACTAGTGGTTCTTAAACTGCTTCTGTGAGGTACCGATATGTGAAAAGCAGTGCTTGGGAGTCTTATCAGCAGTTGTTCTCCGACTTCCACATGTGTTCTGTGAAACACAACACACACACACACACAAATAAATGTAATAAAATATTTAATAGTATATTTATTTTATATATACAACAATGAGGGTAGTATGAGTCTATACCCAAAACACTATCATCATGATTCATGCCATAAAAAATTCCTACTATCTCCCTTTCTTCCTGCTTTCTTAATTCTGATTATCAGATAAGTACATTTACAAAAGTTAGTTTTTCAACTTATAACACAGTATTTTGAACTGTAGTTTCAACAATAGGATCTGTGCTATACAGCACATCTCTAGGAATTGTCCATCTTTTCCAAGTGAAACCTTGTAACATTTGACTAGTATTATCCCAATACCTTATCCCTAAATTCCTGGCAGCCACTTTCTAGTTCTGAGTTTTCATAGTTTGAATTCCTCATCTTCCCTAGCTACTTTTTATTGCTGTGATAAACACCACTATCGAAAGCAACTTGGAAAAGAAAGGGCTTTTAGGCTTATGGTTCCAGGTTGTAGTCAATCATTTAGAGAAGTCAGGTCAGGAGCTCTAGCAGAAATTAAAAACCAAGGAAGATTACTGCTTATTGGCTTGCTCAGCCATCTTTCCTGTATAGCTCAGGCTTGCCTGCTTGGGGCTGGCATCCCCCTGTACCACTCCACAGTAATCATCAATTAAGGCATTTCCTGCAGATATGTCCACAGACCAATCTGTTAGAGGCAATTCTTCAGCTAAGGCCCATTCTTCCCAGGTAATTTTAGTTGGTGTCAAGTTGACACTACAAACTGTCCAGTATACCACTTAAGTGATATCTTGCATTTATTCATGCTTTTAGATATACTTTACTTTGAGTAAAGTCTTCCAAGTCCATTCATATTATTGATAGTTAAATGATATTTATATTTTTAAGGCTGAAAAAAATAGTTAAACATATACAATGTATTTTTAAAGATTTATTTTTATTTTATGTGTACTATTGTTTTGTCTGCATGTGTGTCTAAGTACTATGTACATACAGTGGCCATGAAGGTCCGAAGGCATCATATCTCCTAGAACTGGAGTTATAGATTTTTGTTAGCCATTGTGGGGAAGGGGGCCAGGAATCAAACCTGGGCCCTCTGGAACAGTAACTGTTGGGCATACTACCCACATTCTGGAACCAGGTTCCTCTGAGCTCCTCACTCGGGCCCTGCTTCAATCCTGACTCAAAGCCAACAGCCCTTCCATCATTAATGGCCTATGTGACATATTTCCACCTTTGCCATATTTTCTCTGTGTGTATGCTCCACACCCTGTAACACTCATCATCATAACCTGGTCTTTCACTTTCTCCATCCCCACTCAGAGGCAGCCATTTTGTGTCACTGACCCCCAACCCTCCTGCAACAAATCTCTGCGTGAAGTTTGTTTCATGGTGTGAAGTTTGTGATAGTCCTTGGCCCTTGGTCACCAAGATGCTCATTCTCTGCAAAAACCTTTCAGTAATGAGTATTCTTAATTGCTAAGCCAGACCGCTTACACTAATATACATTCTATTATTATTATTGTTATTTATTCATATATATGTGTGTGTGTGCGTGTGCATGTGTGTGTGTAAATATATGGGTGTTTTATGACACTTCCTGCATCACACTACAAGTATTCCAGTTTCAGAACAATAGTGTAAGTTCTCCCTCCCCTGTAACAATTAAATTTAGACAGTTTCTGCTTAAGTGTGTTCCCAACATATATAGGAATAAAGAACAGAAGGTTCAATCATGTCTGATGTACATTTGGGTACATGCGGAGTAAAACAAAATTATGTAAACATTTAGACAAAATTCCCTATTTACTATCTTATGCTTATCTATAAATGGGAATGAATATGATTAAACCAGATATGTTACAGAATAAGACATATTCAGTAGGAAAAGTGAATACATGGTCTAATCTACCAGTAAAAACGGAGAGCCACCTAAATTACATCCTTTGACAACCAGCCTCTCTTTTCTTTAGACCTCATAAAAGTAACCCAGAGGTAGAATGTGGAACCCGTGAGTCCTCATGTCCTCTGCTGTCTACCTTTGACAATTTATCTTTCTTTCATCAGTATGACTTTGCTTCAAATACTTGCTTGCTTCATTTCAAATCTGTGTGAACCTTGATTTTTTTTTTTTTAGATAAGGAGCCAAGAACCCAGGACCACTCTAACCCAGAGCTCATTCTCCAGAATTACGATTAGGTTGTCTTTAAATTAAAACAAATTGTGTCTTTAATTTTCAATCTTTCACTTCTTATTTTGCCTACCGTGTACTATTGGCTAAGACTGACAGTATACTGTACTGTCACTATGTCTAAAAGGAATGCTCCTATATTTCCTTCTGCAGGCATCATATGTGCTACAGGCTTTGACTTTAATAACTCCAACTGCAACCTACACTCTAAAGTTTTGCTGTGCTTGCTTGCTTTGCGCTGGGTTGTTCCCAACCTGGTAACTGAGCACGACAGGGTACAAGGTTAGAGCCATGCCTAGGGCCTAGGTGCCATGGAAATCCACTGGCAGCTCTGGCTTGAGTCCTCTTTGATAGCCTTTGCTGGATCTCTTAGCAACTGTTCAAGAGCCTAGCTTCCTCCTCCCCAGCTCTGCTTCAAGTAGGATTTCAGTTGCCTCCTGGTCTGACACTTCTTTGAACTCCCTGCCTCCTTTTCTGAACAGACACTTAATGAAATACTTGTGCCTTCTCCTGTGTTGGCATGTTTTCTTCTCTGAGAAGCTCCATTAACATAACCTTTATCTACTGAAGGGAGGAATCCTTTCATTCCTACCTCTGTAGGAGGTTTTAATGCTTACTTCCTTCTTGTAGGGAGCCCCTTGTTTTGGCTCACTTCACCATCTCTTCTCTTTGGAGGAGGAAGATGTCAAGCAATGCTTTCTTTGATGCTCCCCACACTTTCTTTGTCTTCGCAGAGATACTCGTATTTCTCCCGATTTTCATAATTGCTCTCCCTATTAAAAGTGGAGAATTTAATTAGTGCTGATGGGTTATCCATGGTTTTCTCTCCACCTACTTTACATCAAAGAAGAACGGTGAGACAGCTTTGCTGATTTCCCAGGATTCCTAGTATTGCATGTCAACAGCAAGCTCTTTCTCCCAGACCCTCACCTCTGCTCTGGCTGTCTGCTTCCTCTTAATTGTAGTTTGTCAACACAAACTTTCAAGACAATGCATTAAGCAGTAGCCCTGAAATGAAGTCTACTCTTCCTGTATCTCTAGAGTGCACATGTCACAGTTTATATGTGTGATTCGATTTTATTATGAACGCATTTCTACTTCATCTTCTAACTACTTTATTACTTTAAGTTTCACTGAAACTTTTGCAATCTTCCCTCTACTGGTTTTATTCTCCAAAGTTATTTCAGTGCCATTTTAGCATGAAATAAAAATGAAATCATATCGACTGAAATGGAAGTTAAGCTTTAAAATAGATGCTCTCTTTGATTTTGTTTGTTTGTTTGGGGTTTTAAGGCTGGTCTGCTCTGTATAGTTCTGGCTTTTCTGGAACTACTGTAGACCAGACTGACCACAATCTCAGAGATTCACCTGCCTCTGTCTGCTGAGTGCTGAGGTTAACAGTATGTGCCACCACTCCTGGCCCAGATGCTTTGTTCTTACACGAGGACACCAATGTTTCCTATCAGAAATACTATTCTCGTTTGGACCTTCAATTTAATAAAAACAAATCCTACAAACGACACTGGTTGATTCCAAAAATAGAATTTAAAATATGCAATTACTAATAAATATTTTGTTACAAAAGTATGTTTTCCAAATATTACATCTTATTGTGTTAAAGAATGTGGAATGGTGGAAAGCCTCTAGAAGTCTGTACTTGAGGAATTACACAGAAGATTGGGTCAAAATCTTGGTAGGAAATAGAGCTTCAAGTAATGTTTAATGGTCAGAAGCATTAGAGCAGCATGTCAAAGGTCTACTAACTCAAAACAACTGACTCTCAACTCTGGCCCTCAAATTGGGATGGCCTTAGCCTTATCTGACATCCGTGGGAGAGGAGGGAGGCTTGGATGCCTCAGCAGAGGAGGATGCTAGAGGGGTGTGGCAGGAGTGCTTGAATGGGTGGAGGTGCACTCTCATAGAGGCAAAGAGGAGGGGGAAGAGGGGGAATTGGATGGGGGGCTGTGGATGGGTAACCAGAAGGAAGATATCATTTGAAATTTAAATGAGTAAAATGATTAATAAAAAAAGAAAAGAAAAAGAAAGCGTTGCTAAACTGTTCTTCTGGTTTGTAACTTAAAACATGTAACTTTTGCTTCTCATTTTTTTTCTCTGACACTCTGGGTATTCTTACATTTTTTTATTTTCTGATATTCTCCTCCATTTCTGCTATGCTGCCATTCTTTACTGTTGAGCACACCTGTGTTCTTGAACCCAACTTTTCACTGCTTGGCTCCTCTTTTCCAACTCCCTCCACTCAACAGCTACAGTGATTTATAACTTTCTTATTCTTTGGTTTTACTTTCAAATTCTAATAAGATTGTTTTCAAGCTTCCTTTTTTGTCCATTTCTAAATTCCTGTAAGGATGAGGCAAATAACTGAAAGGAGACTCCAATCCTCTTTGTAATAACAGGCATATTTATGATATGATAATTTAATATTTACTAAAGATATAGTAAACATGTGAAAGGAGAATTCTTGATTGGTTAAAATGCAAAGAACTTCAAAGTCAGGTTGATATGAAAAGTCAGTGGACTATAAATATATTGGAACTGGATACAAGCTTTGTACTAGGAGATAATTTCAGGAACTTTTAATATTAAAATAAACTAATATCAGAGTGCATGAT
The DNA here is from genome assembly GCA_019843965.1 of Rhynchomys soricoides. NCBI lineage: Eukaryota > Metazoa > Chordata > Mammalia > Rodentia > Muridae > Rhynchomys > Rhynchomys soricoides. Next base: position 11,162,439 of record JADRCH010000027.1, on the reverse strand, counting down.
CAAAAAGCTTGGACCTCTGTTTTTATACTATAATTAGATTATACTATAAGAAGAAAATATTAATTTTAAAGAAGTTGACTTTGCAATTAAAATTTCAGTGAATGTTTTTTAAAGAGTTCGTTAGCAAGAAAAAAAAGAATTTAGATCATTGAAGAAATAAAATATATTAATAAACATAAGACAAAAAAGAAAATAAAAGTCTTAATAAACTCAAGCAACAAATAATATGGAAGTTAAGTAGATATTCCAGGAGGAATGGAGAAAGAAAGGACAGAAGAGACAATAACTGGCAAAAGAGGGACTGAGAGTTTCTCAAAAATAAAGAAAACAGGCCTTGTCTGATTGAAAATTGTGTACTGAGTTTACAGTAGGAAAACTAAAACTATGTTCAGTAATATACTGATAGGCATAAGCACTATAGTGATTGTATTTGTTGTTCTTTACTATTAGAAATGTGCAACTGCTAAATGTTTTCCGTGTGTCAAGTTCTATACCCCTGTGTTCTTTTGATACGAAGAGAAATATCTCAAGCAGTAGAGGGGAAGTACTTCTTTAGAAAGAACACTGAAACAAACCCAGAGCTGCATGGAAGCTCAAGATGGTAGGTTTAGCATGAAACAAAAATGAAAAAAAAAAATCTAACTTTTCCCCAAAAGCCAACAGGTCCTTACCATGATGTGGGGTATTAAGCTTAATATTGCTGAAAGACAAAGAAAGAACAAAAAGAGGTTATTACTTCATCAAAATGAGAAAAGTAATTGTAGTCACGTATACACATGTGTGGGAATCAAATAATTACATTACCCTCTAAGACCTGAAATAAGACTGAGAAAGCATAGAGTGGGATGTAAGAAGGAATGCATGTCACAGCCCAGTACCCTACCTAGGCTTCAATTGAAAGGAACATTACTGAGACTTCTACTCAGAGTATGGTGAATGTACTAAATGCAGCCTACATACTGTGACTGATCCTCAAAGAGAAAAAGAAAAAGTGAGCATAGCATTTGGAAACTTTTAGAGCCCATTGGCATTGATGCCAGGGAGGAAGCCCCGAAGTATGATCCTGTACTCCATAGAACAGCACTCTGAAAGGAATGGATGGTAACATCAAAAACTAGTTCTTCTCCTTAAAGGCTTTGAGAAATTTTCTGGGAAATTCTACTTCAGGAAGGATCTTTACAGTAAGCTACAGGTACAAGAGCAGATGTGAGAAAAATGGACTCAGAATAGTAAGGCAACTCATTTACGTTTAAATGTCGAGTTCTCTTTGACAACAGTGATATCAAACATTTATGTTTTACTATGAATTTAAATCATTGAATGTTATGCAAGGAAAAATTTAAAACTAAAAGGGTTTTTGCATAAAGGAATTTGAAGCATAAATGTATAAGTAACCTTCATTCTCCTGATGTAATTGTTGTCTCTGAGGCTTACTGCCTCCTTTGCTAACCTAAGCCAATCCCTGGAAGCTTCTAGTCTCTGTTCAATCATATCTAGGCCTAGTGCTGGAAGCTTCTATCCTCTGCACACTCTTTATAGACCTACAATATTTTCAGCCTCTGACACTTACTACTGAATTAACTCACCCCTTCCTAGTTCTTTCTGATCTTTCCTTACCTGTTTCTAGTTCATTCTCTCTTTAACTTGTCTCTATGAAATATTCCCAGTAAAACTTCCTCCTTTTTTCCCTTGAACTCTCTCTCTCTTAAGTAGTTATATAGGCTTAGATTTTTGTAAACGTTGTTATTTAGGGTTCTAGAATGTTTTAACCTTCTTTTTAGCCTTCCAATCAGAAGTAGAGGAGAAAGATAGTTAATAGGTCAAGAGACTTGTGGATCTGTTTAGAAGTAGATGTTTGAGGGCAATTCCTAGTCTTTCTTATCAGGATATCAGCAGTCCAGTCCAATAGCAAACACCAAACACAATGAGTAGTGGAGGTATGATCCAGCAGAAATTTCAAGGATCCTCAAACTCAGCAAATGTCAGTGGAAGTGGCCAGAATCAGTCAAAGTACCATGAGATGTTCTTTGGCACATTTCTTTTTATGAAGTCAAGAAAAGCAAAGGCATGCGAAGACCAGTGAACTGTTATAAGGCATAACAATCCAAGAGTATTCTTTCAGTGTCTGTGGGGTTCTACTCTTTCCAAATATTTTGAGCCCTTTGTAGAGTCTTCTCCAGTAATGTATCATATGCCCTCTCACATTCAGCAAAACATCCCTTCCCAAGACAGCTTCCAGAAAAACATCATGTGACCTCTCATAACACAGCTCCCAGGAAAACATTACATGACACAACTGAGTTTCCAAAGAAACCAGAAATTTCTACTTTATAGTTGGGCATATCCTACTGTGTTAAATCTTTCTCTGATTCATCATTTTGTCTGCCACTCAATTAGACATCATTTTTAAATATGGGTATTTCATTCTCTAAACTAAGTTTACCTTCATTACTTGGGATTAAATATGTGTACTAAGTGCATATCTGTATTCCAAACAGAAGGATTAAAAGAGTGTCCTAAGGCTGAGCCATGCTGTAACTAGAAACAGTTTTTCTTTTTAGCAAATAATACAATCTCGGGATTCACAGTGTAATCAAATATCCTGAAACACATAAATACTAGAGATACTGAGAAAAGTATGATAGACATCATTTTCAAGGAAATACATGAAACATATTCTTTAGCCTACCTTACCTTTCTCAATTCCATGTATACTACAAGAAAAATACACTTCTAAAAACTATAACATACTTTGATATGATAGAATATATAATTGTCAATCTTAAATTGTTTTAAAGCAGATGGTATCAAATTACAGCAGAAAAAGCTGTGAAAGACACTGCTCTCCAAAAACTGGGAGAGGCAGAAAGCATGTTCTTACCTGGAATGACAAACATAGAATAGACACATGAACTGTTTACTAATCATATGCAGAGTAGCCAGAAACCTCTTGTACATCCTTGAGGTTTAGAATTAGACAATGGAAATCTTCTAGACAGAGAGTTCCTTTGAGAGGTACATAGAATATCTATTGACCAGATGGCTTGCTAGAGCTGACAGATATGTCCAGAGCTATTCTCACTAAAAGTATACCAATGTACCAGCCCCAGGTTGGCTCTTCCTCTGTCCTATGTAGGCTGTGTTGACAGGGCACAAAAATGTATGTCAATTCTGAACAGTGTCTATAGTGTAAAATAATAAAATCAACAAAACTAAAAGAACCAATAACTGATGATGAATTTTAAAAATAATTCTTCAAAACAACCAGAGTTATAGCATACTATAAAATAAGTAGAATTAATATTCCAAAGAAATGAATGAATTAGCAGAGATCATTGAAATACTCAATGTAATTATTGGTAGAAACAATCTTCATTCAAAAATTTTCAGCAGATGGCATGAGACACAGAATGAATTTTGGTGAGGGAAACCTCATTTACTAATTGAATCATGCAAGAGGTGATAGTATATCAGAGAACAGTATAAGATACCATAAGAAATATACAACATTCAAAAGGAATCTCATAAGTGGTGGCTTTGGGATTCTCCAAATCCTGTCATAATGCATTTTGAGAGGATGAATTGACATAGGGAGCAAGCTACTAGAATTTTCTGACATGGAAGAAGGACACATGTTTTGAAATTAAGTATTCAATTAAAAAAATGAAATAAACTGAAAAAATGAATATAAGAAAGTTAGAATACAAAAATAATTAAAAAAAAAGAAGGAAAAACCTAACCTAAAATTTCTACAATGTGAAAGACAAGAAAAATATGCATATTATCCACAAATATGTGAAAATAAAATTTCAGTAAGTCTTATCAGCAACATAAATCACAAAGACTTGGCAGGGTTGACTGCAGACAAAACTTCAGCTATTGTAATAAAACTCTCCAGGAGACTATTTAATTATGATTGAAATACAAATATTTTTAGACATAGACACTTCCCACTGATGATTCTTCTAAGAAATTACTGTGCATTGTTGATATGAACACAGCCATGTGCAAAACATCATTGCCTCAGACCTGTAGGAATGGCAAAGTCTTCCTCTGGTCCAAAATGGATGTTATGATAGTTGACTTTTAGCTCAAATCAGTATGTACTCTGAACATATCTCAACCTTGCTTTGCATATGTTTTTAATAGGGAAATAATTTTTGTTCCTGACACAATGTTTTTTGTTTTTCTGGTTTTTAATTTAAATGTATCAATTCATGATGGCCAAATTTCAGTATCACATTTCCTTTTTGCGTGAATTGATTTATTAGTCCAATATATCCAAAGTAATTTTCTGTGTAATAACTAAAGCATTTCTTTTAGTGTTAATAACTATGTCATGTGTGATTTTTCTTAAATACAGAGAGTTGAAATTATTCAGCCATTCTGTTTCTGGAAACAAATCATATTTAAGAGAGAAAGAAAAAGTGCTATACTAAGAAATCACATGTGATAAGATATTCATTCCACAAGTGGAGTTAGACCTTTAAAAGACCTTTACCTACCTCATAGAATATATTTGATGTGCCTTACAGACTGTTATGTGAACCCACCCTCACTGTGCATGCATATAAAACCATCTTTAGAAAGCACTAACACTGTAATTCCCACTCAGATGATGAAGCTGTAATATAAACAGTTTATTATCATACATCTGTATATGATTCCCATGTTTGATTTTTAAAACCCATGCTTATTTTTTCAATAATATTCATCTTCAGGATCTAATAAACCCAAGAACTTTAAAAGTGATATTTTAGCTGGAAGAGCCAAGGCTAAGGTTTCCTATGTGTTTTCTGTCATGTGAGACCATTTTATTACCTTAATACTTGGATTGCTTCACTGAAACTTGGTTGTTTCATTTTATCCATGTTCTTTTCTGGCTGTATAATGAGAATTATTTTAAAATATTTAGCGTTATTTCAAGAAATCAACCATAAAGCAAGCACAGTGTTAACACCAGCAGAATTCCTATTCTCAACCTACTATCAATTTGTTAAGAACTGTGGAGTACCTAAGACTGCTCAAATTAGTTTTCTGAATAAATAATAGATCCTTGCCTATGATGGAGTCTACAGAGACAATTTTTTAAAACAATTATATTTTAAAGTTAAAATAGAATAGGGACCATCTTACTTAATGCTTCTGTTTTTTATAAGTAACTATCACATCTAAGTTATTTGACATGGTCAGAAGAAGTCTTGAAATGGAGAGCTCAGATAGGCTTGCTATGCTCTTCTCTTTATCAAATGTTCTCACCTTTCACTAGAGCAACATCTACCTTTACAAGCCAAACAGAAATCTGAGCATCCAAAAAAAAAAAAATGTGTTAAATTATGAAAAGTGCAGTAAGTTCACAGACAGAGAAACATGTTCTTTTATATCGCGTATATGTTAACATCAGTGAGAACTCAATATTGAAATCAAATGTACGGTATGCTATCAAATGTTTAATAATCCTTCAGTTTCTAATTAAGTCCAAGAAAGTTGCACTTATGTGTGAGTCATTGTAATTTCACATTAAATACAATATGATGATTAGGTGTAAATAGGATGACACTTAAGAGCCTATGAGTTAGGTTGATAGTGATAGTGGGAAAGTGATACAGCTTTTTAGTATCAATTCAGAATTTTGCAGAAGGAAGAATGGAAAAGAGAAATGCTATACTTGGTGTCACATCATGGGGACCTTTATAAAGGTTGTAGGGAGGTACATGTAAGGAATAAATAGCTGGACCAGATGAACCTCACTCTAGCTTCAGAAGTGGATGATTTCACTGGAGGATACTTAACTTTGGAACACTGAGAAGACGATGAGAAACCATGCTTGGACTGGGGGCCAATAGACACTTGGGCTTAAATCCTCCAAGGACTTTTTGCATGATGCTTAACCTCTCCATGCATCAGTTTTTATGCCTGCAAGAGAGCTTAAGAATAAGTTATAAATATAATCTTGAAAAAAAGTCTACCTCCTCAGACATTGTACCAAAGCTTACTTAATATTCTCTTTCCCAGCAAGGTAGCTACTCTATAAGTACTCTCTTCAGTGAGGTAAATTCTTCCCAGCATGACTTCCAAGAAAGTGTTGATCCTGCTAATCAGCCCAAACACATAGTACTAGGACACTAAGTGCTAGACACGACACGTTTCTAAGTTTTCTTTGTCATGTGTACACTTTACTTTTAAATTCAGGCTAAGTAATAGACAAATGTTAATGATTCATATGTAATTCCATTTTCTAAGAATTTAATCAAAAAAATTTCTCTTTAAAACTATATAAAAAAGCAGGACATTTACATCAAAGGGGAGTTACACAGGAATTTTCCAGGATTGTCATGTGTATAAATTCCTGAGATATCAATATAAGTAGAAATAGACAAAGAGTTGGGGGTGAGAGGCACAAAATAGTTGAAATGCAAATGTAAAATCCTTTCTGAGGTTTGAAATGCTTGTCACTCTCTATCAATGGCATTATCATTTTCATAGAGCAGTGGTTCTCAACCTGTGGCTTGCATATCATATATCATGAATAATATTAGACATTTACATTATGATTCATAAGAGTAGCAAAGTTGCAGTTACAAAATAGCAACAATAATTTTATAGTTGGGCTCACCACAATATGAGGAACTGTATTAAAATGTCACAGCATTAAGAAGGTTGAGAACTACTACCACAGTGGATGTTTGTAGCTTGTAATTAATTTATCATCAATGATGCTAGAATAAAACGCAAATTGTTAAAACACAGAGAAAAACAATGAGAGTGTACAATGCAAGATAATGTTGAAAGGAAACACTGAACAGGAATAGAGCAGGTACACAGGCCATGTCTAGGAAACACTATCATCATTTGTCAGTGATGAGGAACTCACAGGAATCAGCCTTATAAGATATGCACATATGCCTTATGTACATATTTCCCCATACATTATTTATATAGACAAAAATTACTAAAAACATTTAATTTACTTTATAGTAAAGTAAAATCTTCATAGCTGCCAGGCAGTGGTGGCGCACTCCTTTAATTCCAGCACTTGGGAGGCAGAGGCAGGCGGATCTCTGAGTTCGAGGCCAGCCTGGTGTATAGAGTGAGTTCCAGGACAGCTAGGGTTACACAGAGAAACCCTGTCTCGAAAAAAAAATCTTCATAGCTAATTGCATATGAAATACAAATTGACAGACCTCTTTAGATGTACAAATAAATACTTTTCTATCATTCCCTCTTATAGGAAGGCAGTTGCTCTACTGAAATTCCCCGAGTAGATTCTGAGAGTCACAAGCATAGAGTGCTACCTGGGTGATATTCAGTTTCAATGTGTTGTCTGAATAGCTTTTATTGGAATTTATTCTAATTATTGATGCTTTGATTGATACACACACACACACACACACACACACACACACACTACTCAAATCACAAAGTTAAAACTATAGATCTATAGATTACAGGGCATTTTCTTATGCTTGCAAAATGTACCTAAGTCCATAGTAATAAGAAAAATAAGTAAACTAAAAGTTTCTAGTTGAAATATTTAAATTGACAATATGTCTTTCTAACAGGCAAAAATTTTCATCATAATGCATAGAGTGAGAACTTCAGTAGAGCATGTTTCTATGCACATGTGTTTATGCATGTTTGCATGTGTATGAGTATACATTCATGGAGATTCACTTGTATTTGTATGTGTACATATGTAGAGTCCAGTAGTCATTCTTGAATGCCATTCTCAGAAAGACAGTCAACTTCCACTGAGACAGGGTCTCTTAATGACATGGTTAACCAATAATGCTATATTGATAGCTAAAACAGTCACAAGATTTTCGTGTCTATGCCTCCCCAACTCTAGGATTACATACACATATGATATCAGTAATTTTTTATTTGGATCATAGAGAAGAAATTTAAGTACTCATGATTGCAGGGATATATTTTATGTCTGAGATATCTCTTCATTCATAAGAGAGATATTAGTCTCATCTCTTAGATGTTGTGTCTTTCCAAATCTAGACTGAGGGCACACATTTTTCTGTTTTGTTATAATTTCATGAGGGCACTGAGATACTGGCAAGTCCATGAAAACACATTAATATTCATATATTTCAATAATCAATTCTGATATTAATAAAATAATCTGTGTTATCTAAAATTAAATATGAGAACATGTCTACTCTCCTCACAGTAAGGTTCACATTTTATCTCAATAGCTCTAAATGAGAAATCAAGCTGATGAAACTTGATTTCTTTTCTGTGGGCATCTCACTCAGAAATGTTGCTCATGAAAGTCATAGAGAAGGAACACTTTTAATTGAATGGCATTTCCACAATCAAGGCACATTTTAGTACAGATAAAACTTAAAGGCTTTCTTTCCTGTGGACTATGCCCAGAAATAAACGCTCAGTAAAGAAGTTGTTTTCCAACATTTATGTATCCAAGACTCAAATATTTCAACTAAATTTCTATGGGAGAATCCCTTCTTTTAACTACAGTCAAATAGTGACATTCAGTAAGTTCCTTAGGTAACTTAGAACTTGCTGTGGTGATCAGGAGACAACATAGCAAACAAGACTTAGTGTACTCTGGTATGAAACTGGGGCACAATTACCACACAATAAATTATGTATTTATGTATGCATTATATGTATAGGGTCACACACACACATAAACTAATGAAATGATAAGCTGTTTATCTTTCAAATTCACCTAATTCTTACTATGCTCTCTCTGTTTATTTGATTCTTTTATTTAATAACAGTTTTTACATAATGCTTGTAAGCTTCCTAATTTGTATTTTGCCCCTGTGCACTGGAGACCTGCAGAGTGCTTCCCTGCATCAGCTGAACTTTTTTGAAGCTTACATTCTCTCACATATGCTCCAGTATCTGCTGTATTAATTTACCATTTTAGGAGTGCTAGTGTTATTTCCCCTCAGTGTCCTGTCTTGTGTCTGTGTTCTATCTCTCCTACACAGAGTTTTGTCTTCTGCAGTGAGGCGTGAGAGGATTATTTTTGTTCTCTCTGAGTCTGCAGCGTAACTCTTTCTGAGACTGATGTTAGAAACCAATTTGTCCTTGATGACGCACCATGACACTCTTGTATAATGTTGTCCAACTGTCTCCTGGGTTGCCCTAGCTCAGTAGACCTCATTTTGAACATTTTGTTCCAACTATTAGATGAAACAGACGTTTTCAGATTCCACCCTGTTTTATCCCTACAAAACATTCCTATGTCAAGAAACACAATGAGCTGGATTAAATCAATTGTCCCGGATCACATAGCTAGCAAACTGCAGAATCAGAACTCAAGCAAGTATTTCCTTTGCCTTTTTATTTCACTGTATTTCTCTCTATTGAGTTTGTAATTTGTCATGATACACATATAATAGCAGAAATAAAATTAAGCATAATAATTATTTACAAGCCTTGTGCTATTTGTTCTGAGGCTGATTACAAATCAATAAGTTTTACAATTAATACTATTTAGCTGATCATCATTTTCTGATCAGTCTCCTAATACAGTAGAATGGAATGGTTTATAATTTAAATGTTTTTATTTCCTGAACAAACAGAATAGTTCTAATTTTGCTTTTGGCAAGGCAAAAGAGTTAGTTTGGGGTTGAGAAAATATTTTAGAAATACTTCCATAAATTTAAAAATATTTACTCAAAGGCATATATAGCATCACAAAATTTATAACTGGCAATTCAATAAACAATTTATTCCCTTGAACTTAGATTCTCTTGCAACCTAACTTTGTAAATAAAGTACATAGGTTGTACTCTGAGTAAATATTCCACATCAGGAGAATGAGTAGATATTAAACCAATACTACTGAAAAAGTTCGATGAACTCTTACTTTAAATAATATCTTTAAATTTTATGCCTCAAATAATATTTGTATTGAAACGGTACATAGGATCAAGGTGGAGACATCTAAAAGACAGATCTTTAGCTCTCCTAATGACTGACTATAATGAGCCTAAAAAGGAAAAGACTTTAAGAAATCCCTCCCCCTATATATCTATTTCTTCTTTTCTTCCCTTTCTGTTTCTACTTCCTCCTCTTTCACCTTCTCAGCTTTTCTTCTCTTCCCTCTTCTTCTTTACATTCCCCTCTCCCCTTTCTTTTAATCTATTTTCTCCTCTCTCCATACTCTGCTTCTTCACCTATTAAGACTAAAATCTGCCTAAAAACAAAGCTATTTGCTCTCTGCAAACCTCCCCCAATAGCGAGGACCACCTTTTTCTCAGGAGCAGAGGTATTCTGTCACCTTAGTTAGCCACATTACTGACAACCTTTATGATACTCTTGACCCCACAGGTGGAACCAAAGCTTTCTTTTGAGTTTCTGTCTGTGAAAGCCCATAGACGATGATTTATAGGGAACACGCTACCTGAGAAAACATGATGTAGAAGTGGTAGTTTTTAAAATGATTTCAGTTACTAACAACATTAGAAAATTTGGAGATTCAATTCAAATGGCTATTGGTATTACTTAATTTTTTGTAATATTATATTTGCATCAATAACAAAAATATTTCTATTGATCAGGACATCCTGTGTTACATTCTCTAAATTATGCTCAGAATTTCAAGTCTGGATGAGGATTAGAGAGAGATTATGTCTGCTTCCCTCTCTTTGTGCTGTGCAAGTCCTGTTTTGGTAGTCTTTATATTTCCAGTTTGTGACTGAAGATAAGTCCTTTCAAATGGGTTGATTATTTTCTGCTAAATGTAAATACCACATTGTTCATGGTATAATGATGCTTATGTAAGTCTTCTACTCAAAAGCCAAACTGATAGTGTGATTTTTACTCTTTTTACTTCTTTTATGGTGAATTTCCTTCTTTCTGTTTTCTCCAAGGGGCTATTTTTAAAATACAGGCTCTGTGGTCCTTAGCTCTCCATCCCTTGATAACATTTCAAGGGTCAATGATTATGCAATGCATTTTTCTCTTAAGATCAAATATTCTATGTTAAGATACATTTTAAAAGTCTGACAAATTGTAGAAACCTTCATTATTCAAAGCTAGCATTGTTCTGAAACTTATACCATCCTGATAAGGCAGTAGTACCTATAGCTTCTTGCTGGACATCTTATATGTGGTTTTCTTAGCAATTAGCTGCCAAGAAATTCTGCACGAATGGATTGAGATATGTTGATTGGAAATATGCCAGTTGTTTTATATAACCCAGTGAGTCACACTGAGATTTGTTCAGGACAGATTCAAATATGTTAACACTTGCTGGTCACTAATTAAAAAAAAAAAACTATTTATTCATTTATTTTGCTTTTCTTACTTATATTGTAGAGATAGAGTTCCCTTCATCTGAGATCTCACAATTTTAGTCAAATACTATATCCTGCATGCTTGTGAAGTTTTTCTACATTTAAAGGGCAGCCATTGTCAACTTGAAGTTAGAAGTAAAACATACTTGTCCAAGGGAAAGTTTGGGAAAATGAAGGAAGATTATGCCAGGCCTTCTGAAAACATGGCAGAGTCTGTCTCTGTATGATACTATTCTGTCACAGAACTTTCCATCAGAAGCCTTTGTAGGTTTTAATGATGGTCATGACCACAGTGGAGACTTCACAATCAATAAACAAATGCAGTTCGTTGTCAGTTATGCTCTAGACTCTTTAGTGAGTCATGGTATGAATGCATTATTTCTAAGTATGGACAAGCTAGCATTTTGCTGTCTTGATTTGAAAATTAAGTGTTTTTTGTACATGGCTTTATTCAAAATATGACACACAGTTTATGATTTTCTTCCAGTTAGTCTCATTGACTACATTCCATTTAAATTCTACAAATAAAAATTTTACTTAAAAGAAAATATTGGAACTTCCCATATATTCATGGAGTGATTATGATATTTCTTAAATCCAGTTTTCACTTACAAATTGAAAATAAGAAACAATTATTTAGATCAATAAAAGAATGATCAATGTAATAATATGTTTAGTGTATTTATTCACTAAAGTATTTAACCTCAGTTAATTTGATATTTAAATGAGATTTAAAAGTAAAACAGAGAAATTCCATGTTCCCCTCAACATTTTCCCTAATTTTAATAGCTAACATATACTCATACCATATAACTAATTAACATGTTAACTACATTACAGGCTAAAATTCATTTAAAACTCACTAATTTTTTTCTGTCCCAGATCAAATACATATGTAATACTACATGGTAATGTCTCCTGCTTTTCTTCAACATTAGACACTTCCTTGCTGGAAAATTGTCCAAAAGGACATTGTTACACTTGGCATGTTTCAAAGGGAGTATCTCTAAGGGCATTTTTCATCCCACATGGCAAATTTAGTGTCTCAAGGCTTAATTCAATATGGACAATTTGCTTTACAAGATTTACTTGAGTTCAGCAGGTCCAAATTCTGTGTATATGTCATGTTAAATGAATAAGTTCACTTCTTATTCAAATAACTAGATACATGACAAATCATAATTAATATTTCCCATGTTAAAAGATAATTTTCTACATGAGAAATCATTTTATTTTATTTTTGTTTTTTTTTTCAGGTTTAGAAACATAATTTTAGTGATTATCCCAATAAATCAACTAAGGTTTTGCTCAGATTCATTTAGCAGATGTGACTATTGTAACAATGAGCACGTATTCCTCTGTTTCAATTAAGTGAAAAGAAGGACCGAAAGAGAGAGATTCTTAAGTAACAGATCAAGCAGAGTAAACAGGAACATAGACTAAATTAAGACATTTTATCCGAATGGTGCTAGTGCACTTTTTTAATTTCAGCATTCAGGAGGCAAAAGCAGGAGGATCTTCTGAGTTCCAGGACAGTATGTTCTACAGAGAAACATCAAGGACAACCGAGGCTACACAAAAATAAATAAGATACTGATTTGATAATCAGTAAATAAGGCTGAAGTCTTATTTATTATTTATTTATTCACTATACATCCAATCACACATATCCTTCCTTCCCCTTCTCCCAGTCCCACCCTTACAAATCCCTCCCCCCATTATCCTCTCCTTAGATTAGGGGAAGACCCCCTTGAGTATAACCCCATCCTGGGACATCCAGTCACCATAGACCTAAGTGCATCATTCCCCCTAAACCCAAATTAGGTAATACAGTTAGGGGAAGGGAAGACAATGGCAGGCAACTGAGTTAGACACAGCCTCTGCTCCAATTGTTAAGGAACCCACATGAAGACCAAGATGCACATCTGCTACAAGTGTGTAGGGGCTAATCCAGCCCCTACATGCTCTTTGGTTAGTGGTTCAGTCTCTGTGAGCCCCAGGGGTCTAGGTTAATTGACTCTGTAGGTCTTCTTATAGTATCCTTAGTCTCTCCAGATCACTCAGTCCTTTCCCCAACTCTTCTCAAGACTCCCTGACCTGTTCCATATTTTTTGGTTGTTGGTCTCTGCATTTGTTTCCATCTACTGCTGGATGAAGCCTCTCAGGAGAAAGTTACATTAGGTTTCTGTCTGCAAGCATAGCAGAGTATCATTAATATTGCCAGGGATTGGCAGTCTTACATGGGATATGTTTCAAGTTGGGCCAGTCATTGATTAGACATTCCTTCAATTTCTGCTCCATCTTTATTTTTGCACATCTTCCAGGAAGGACAAATTTTAGGTTGAAGGTTTTGTGGGTAGGTTGATGTCCTCCTAGAACCTTATGAAACTGAAAAGTTTTTGCAAGGGTAAGGACACCATCAACAGGATAAACAAACAGTCTACAGAATGGAAAAATAAAAATCTGACAGAGGACGAATATCAAAAAGAAATTAAAAATTAAAAATTAAAAGAACATAAGAAATTAGATACAAACAAACCATATAACCAGTTAAAAGAAGGGGTGACAGAGCTAGACAGAGAATTCTCAGCAGAGAAATCTCCAATGGACAAGAAGCACTTAAAGAAATGTTCAATGTATTTAATCATCAGAAAAATGCAAATCCAAAAGATTCTGAGATTCCATCTTATATGTTTCAGAATGACTAAGATAAAAAAAAAAATCCTCAAGGAACAGCACGTGCTGGCTCAAATTTGGAAGAAAGGGATCACGCTTCCATTGCTAGTGAGATTGCAAACTTGTACAACCACTTTGGACATCAATTTGGGAGTTTCTTAGAAAATTGAAAATAGCTTGACCCCCATGATCCAACTATACCACTCCTGGGCATATACCAAAAGATGATCCACTATAACACAAGTACAATTGCACAATTGTTCTCATAGCAGCTTTATGCATATTAGTCACAAGCTGAAAATAGCATAAATATTTTTCAACTGAAGAATGGATAAGACATAATGAAATTTGCAGGCAAGTGGATGGACCTAGAAAGGTTAAACTCTTATTCAATTTCAGAAATCATAAAGTATTTTTGAGATATTTGACTATAACTTAGAATTATTTTTAAAAGAACTAATAAGAATTTTTGGAATAAAAATGCTTTTATTCCAAAATGTTCTTAACCATAGCTGAGAATGAGAAGATTATTGATAGTGAATGAAAACAAATTAATATAGCACATTGCTGAAATACATACATGTGCAACTATTCATCACCATATTGTTCTTCTAGTCATAAAATAGGTGTATTTGATTTAATATATAAGTATAATGAATAAAAAATTATAGTATGAAAATGTAATAAATAAGGCCCAGTTAAATCATTCTGCAATTTGAGCTGCTTTATATTTTATGAATATACTGGATATCCTTCTATTAATTTTTTGTTCCATGACTCTAACTCATAGACATTGTAGAAAGTGACCTAATTACAAAAATAAATAAGGAAGGCATATAGTACAGCTGGTAGATATACACACAAACATATCTTATCATTACAATAAGGTAAATGATATAATAAAATATACATAAGAAGGCATAACAATAGGGTGATTAATATTTACTGTCTACAGAATCAAGATTCATTGAGTTGACATGTCCGTAAGAATGCTTGAGGGGAAATTTCTTGATGTGGTACGAAGACACAGCCTAGCAATGAGCAGCATCATTGAATGGGAACAGATCCTGAGCTGAATGAAGAGTAGAAGGTGAGGAGAGTAGTCTCTCCACTACTCTCAACACTCACTAGTCTCTGCTTCCTGATTGTGATTGTTATAAGATATCCCTTAAACCCCTGCAACCATGATGGACAGCATCCTTGAACTATAAGTCAAAATGAATGCATTTCTTTTTAAATTGAATTTTTGTCAGCTATAACACCAACAGACAAAAATAACCAATATGGAAAATTAATAGAAAGGAGTTGATTTTTGCTCTAAATTCACTAACCACATGCTTCACTGGCTTTGGGAACTAGTTTATGTAGAGGAATTTAAACCAGCAACCTGGATGCCTTGGCAAGGGATCACAGGCAAAGAATTTCTAGGTCTGTGTGATCCAGTTGGAACAACACACATTTAATCCCAATCAATGAATGTAAAGTTAGTTTGTAGAAGCAAGCAGCATGTTTGAAAATGACATCTAACTGGGGGACAGTCAAAGAAAGTGACTAATCAGACACTTGACAAAGATTTGACAGAATAGGAAGTCTAACTTACACAGGAACAGCACAGGAAGAAGGACATAGGAGAACCATGGAAAGAGGGGGTGGGGGATGTACTGGTAAAGTTTTGCAGAGACAGATTGCATATGAAGATAGAATGAACCAGAGACTGAAAAGAAGGCAGAAGATTAGAACAGACTGCCAGAATTAACTTTAGATCAGGGAGAAGATCAGAATCCAAGAAAAGCCAGTTTGAATCAGTCAGCTTGGAGAGGAAATTAGACCAAAACAGCTTAGTTATCCAGTCAGTCAGAGTTTAGAAGGAGCTAGAAAGGGTGAGGTTCAGCAATAAGCCTCTGAGATAACAATTACATCTGGCAAATAAATGTTACTTTTACAAGTTTATAGCAGTGAGCTACAAAAGTCTTAGAGATTCACAAACATGGTTTAATGGGGACCTTCTGGTAGGAAATTGGAAGACTAATATGCAGAGGGAATAGACAGTAAAGAACAGTTCATGAGGTTTCAGAGGGATCAAGGATTATATTAGGACGTGACCTAGTAGACACTCATGTAACAGTATAGCAAAGAATATGACTTAATTCTAGTCATGCCCCAAGAACCTGTGAGACACTGAATTTAAAAGTAAAGGATTAATTTCTAGAGGTAAGAAAATCTCAACACAGTATAGAATTGAGGCTATTGCTTACTATTTCTATTCAGATAGATAATGAGAAAGATTTTATATATTTTTTATATTATATATTATATAAAATATCTCTCTTTATTATTTATATATAAAAATAAATATAGTTTACTTTGGAAGGTTGTGGGAACAAATTGAAAGCTTGGGGCCAGGAAAGTACAAAAGATGAGGAATCTAATTGTTAAAGAGAAACATTATTCTCTTCACTGAGACAGTAGGTGTAAATATTGCTCTTATTTCCTCAGAGGAAAAAATGAGATGATAGCCCTACTCAAGCTTCATAAGTCCATGGCTTGGACTGAATCCAGAGAGTTTCTATCTAACTATCCATGGTCCTAGGCCTGGAAGTTTCTAGCCTCTATACATATCTTGAAGGCTTTGGCTTCCAGCCTCAATCTCCTCACTTAGGTCTAGGATAATTCAGCCTCTGAGACTTACTGCTGAATAAACTCACCCTTTACAGCTCTTTCTGAACTATGGTTGACTGGTTCAACACAGCTGTTCTGGCTCAAACTCCTCTCTAACTGACTTATTCTAATTAATTTCTTTCAGCTTCTCACTGAATTGCTCCGTTTGGAAAAACTGCCTCTGAACTCCATGAACTGAATGCACTGACTGCAAGAACCAAACTGCTCTAAATTGAACTGAGCTCAACTGTACTTAACTGAACTGCCTCTCTCTGTGTGCACTGTTCTTAGGTAATCTCCCGTCCTCTGCTATTCTGCTGAAAGTTTGGCTTATTCTATCTCTAACTCATTCTGTCAACTTTTTCTCTGATTCATCACTTCATCTGTTCCTCAATTAGAAGTCATTGTTTCAATTAAAGGTGTATACTAAAAGTTTGTCAGTATTTTAGCTAGAGTGATTACACTTCCATATGGCTGTTCATCATCAAAGGAAATCAGGACCTGAACTCAAGCAGGTCAGGAAGCAGGAGCTGATGCAGAGGGATGTTACTTACTGGCTTGCTTCCCCTGGCTAGCTCAGCTTGCTATCTTATAGAACCCAAGACTACCAGCCCAGAGATGGAACCACCCACAATGAACCCTCCCACCCTTGATCACTAATTAAGAAAATGATTTAGAGCTGGGATCTCATGGAGGCATTTCCTCAGGGAGGCTTCTTTCTCTGTGATAACCCCACCTTGTGTCAAGTTGACACATGAAAACAGCCAGTACAGTCCTATTATTTCTTGCTATGTCTTTTTGTCTCTCTTGGAATGAAAATATTTGTTTTGTGCTTTTGTGTGTTGGAAGCTTACAAGTTGTGATTTTCTGGGTCTCACAGTTTAGAGATTGTCAGAGTCTCAGGAGAGATTAATCACTTACACATTAAACAATATAGGAATTGTTAGTGAATATAGGAATTTTTGAAGTTTGACTGAATGTATTTTGTATTTTGAGATGACCATGAGCTTAGAGGTGAAAAGTTGTGATTTAAAAGTGGTATATTGACATGTCAAGTTGACATTGCTGGACTTATGATTTTAGTATTGATTATCAAACTGACAGAATGTAGAAAGAGTTAGGACACACACGTCTAGGCATTCCTAGATAGTATTCCTTGATAATGTTAAGGATTATCTAGATTACTTTAGTTTCTATGCATGCTTATAAAAGAATGTTTTGAATGGGTTAATTGAAGTTGAATGACCTGCCTTACCCGTAGACAGCACTATCCCCTAGAATGGAGGCCTCAAATGAATGGAAAAGAAAAAGTAGGATAAGCAAGAGCCTTGGACACTTTTTGTTTCTTGACCCTGGATGAAATGTGACCATTTCCTTCATGATTCCACCACCATGACTTCCCCATCATGATGGACCCTTCAAATGGGACCCAACAGAAACTTTCTCTTTTAACTTGCGTTCGTTTGAAAATTTTATCACAGCCACAGGAAAAGCAAATAATTCCAGCAGGAAGTACTCTCTAAAGTTATAGGTTATAGAACACATCTAGATGACATGCTTTCAGAGCTACTTCAGACTCTAGGCCACTTGCTTCCTCTTTGTATTTTTCAGTTCCTCATAGCTGACTCTCCCTTGCTGGTTTCAGGATCAGTTATTTCTGGACTACTGATATCATAGTAACTAAGCTTGTGGATAATTTAAATTACTTAAGACTTTCTGATGGCATGTATTTTAAGACTAAAGTTGAATTTTAATGGAATTAAATTAAATGGATTTTAACTCTAATATTATGCCTTTCTTCACATAGACTACAAGGGGGCTCCAGTTCAGAATTCTGTGTTGTTCCATTGAAATGTCTTGATATGGATAATTACAAGTCAGTACTCTTAGCTTGACTTTTTACGTCCTTCAAACAATATTGTTGACCAAAGGTATACTGTTACTCTAGAAAAAGAATAAAATTTACACTTTTAACAATATGAATGTGGCTTACTAACTGCTATTCTTTTATCCAGAACTCAGCAAATAATTGTCACTTTACTAACCATATTGGGAAATAAGACAGATACCTTCCTTTTTGTGACTAGATGGTCTAGAAGTGATGCACTAGAAAATAAGTCATTGCCAATCGATGGCAAATTATTAGTTGCCTAAGACTGTTGTTAATATTTGCTTTTCTGTTTCAGTGACAAACAGCATGACAACAAAACAATTTGGGAATGAAAAGGCATATTAAAGCTTACACTTCCAAAAAATAACCCATAAATGAGGCTACAGAGGCAGGAACTCAAGGCAGGAATCTGGAGACAAGACTATGGAGGAAGTCTCCTTACTGGCTTTTTTTCTCTGGCTCACAAGCAGATAAGCAGAACAGGCAGGTCTCTCTCTCTCTCTCTCTCTCTCTCTCTCTCTCTCTCCTGCCTCTGTATCCTGGGATTAAAAAGTATGCGCCAAGCTCAGTTTTCTTATAAAACCTAGGACTACTTGCCTAAGGATGGCGCTGCGCCAATAGACTGTGCTCTCATGAATCAATTAGCAGTCAAGAAAAAAAAAACATGTATGACAACAGGTTGTTCTGATGAAGGCAATTCTTCTATTAAAACTCCCTCTTCCCAAATGTGTCTGTAAAAGTGACAAGTGAGATTAATGGTCACAATTTTCATAGCAAAGTACCAAAATCTGGGTAACTTAAAAAAACCATTTTTTTTTCTTCATAGTTCTAGATGGTAAAAATCTAAAATCAAGATGTTAACAAGGATGTTTCTTTTCCAGAGTGGGTTTCCTTTACTTTGTAGATGGCTATCTTCATTTCATGTCTTTGAATAGTCTTTTCTCAGTGTATGTTTGTATTCTCTTATTATAACTAGTCCAGTCATCTTGGGATACAGGGCATCTACCTACCTTCTTTAATTTTACCATAACTGTCTCATAAAGAATCTATCTGCAAATTCAGTTACATATGAAAGTATTGAGAGCCAGTAGAAGGAAGAATGCTGGACTGAGAGTGAGCCACACACTTCTGCCCCCAACAGAGACTGCATTAGTTAAAAAACAATATTCATTGTGAAGTTAAACAGAAGCAGAGAAAATGGGCTCATTCAAAAAAACGTGTCTAAAGCTTCCATTCAGGTGGTGAAAGTGAAAGAGAGAGAGAAGAGAGAGAGAGACAGAGAGACAGAGACAGAGACAGACACAGACACAGACAGAGGCAGAGAGACAGAGACAGAGCATTGATAGCACAGAATGAGCCCAGTGCACTAGTGGAGTGGTAGAGGTATAAGCAGAAGAAATTGTGAAAGCTTTGAGAGCACTTGACATATTTAGGGAAGTGGTGGATGGGAGGTTTATAGCAGGCAAGTAAGGAGAAGAGCCTTCTGAGTCACAGGTCTGTAACTAAAGACATTTCTAAAGATTTTTATCACTGTTTCCAGTTGCTAGCTAGAGATAGTAGAAGACATTCTTGAAAGAGTTAACTTACACAGTAACAGACACTTCCAGCATCTAAAGGGGCTCCATTTTTAAAATGACTTCTAAAGAGAAGTAACATTTTCTTTCTTTCTTTCTTTTTCACACATCATCCATTACATTTGAAATTGCACTCCAGGACATTCATTACTGTGACTAATTTCAACCTCACTCTAGTGAAAGGAAGGTGGCGGATTCACACGTTTTCTATCACCTGACTAGCCTCAATCACTTTACAGCTACCATCAAAATCTGTCAGGTCCATGATCACTGGATATCTAAAATATCTTCATTAAAAATATCCTTATCAAATGTACTGTCATAAATCACAATTTGATTTCCTGTGGTGTCAATCTCCAATTAGTTTTGGAAAAGAAAATATATATAATTACTTTTCAACTATTAAAACAATTTCAAATTTGGTAAATTTCTGCTCATAATTATGTAAAACAATGGCAAGTGTCTTTTTTAGATAATTATACTTAATCAATTATAATATAATCTATTTTAAATCCACAAAGAGATATTTCCAAATACCAAATATATGTTCATCACTCTCTTATAGCACGTATGTTAGAAACTAAAATACAAGGTATAAAATCCTCTGCAAATTGAAACTTTATTAACAGGGTGATAAATTAATGATGTTTTAGAAGATGTAATTTTTGTTTCAAAAGAGAGGGTAGACAGGTTAAACTAGATTCGGATGTATATTTTCTCTCAAAGTATGATATCTTAAATTACCCTTCATTTTACTCAATTAGGTCTATTTTTTTATTCCCTGAAACATTCCACACCATTCTCAATTGTCAGTGCTGCTGTAAGGTTGTTCAGAGAGGAGTGAGTTGCAGGGCTGTGTTCTGTACTCTTCTGCAGCCGCACACTTCTGCAGGGTTGTGCAAGAGGCCTTACAACCCCATGAAAAACGCTTCAGCATAGAGACTTAGCATTCTGAAGCCATCATTTTTTTCCCTTCTACTAAGTGCTATATAATTTTCCTAAAAAGTTACTTCCAAGAATGATATTGAAGGGAAGGGGTCATTATATGAATTAAATGCTGTTGGTGAAGAAGTCCACACTAATTATGTATGACTCTTATTTATTTTCTAGTAAGTACATGGGGAATATGCTCAATTCATATATCTCTTTAAGGTTGGAGCCACTAAATATCAGGATATAATATAATAATAAGACTTAGTACCAGAGGAATCACAGGGATCATCCCGGTCAGCTTATAATATAATAATATAATATGATCATAAGGCTTTAGAATTGGAGAAATAACAGGGATCATCCCAATCAGAATCACCAGTTGTGTACTTTTTCTTAGATGAGGGGGTAGAACACTGACTTTCCCCAATGGAGAGAAAGGAGGCTAGTGCTAGATTCCCTTTGTAACTACAGTGTAAGTTTCCTGAGCATATGTTTAGTAATGTAAGAAAGGAACCATAGGATCATGTAGAAGATCAGCCATTATTTAAATTATGCTATGAACCTGAAAGAATAGTAATTACATAGGAGAAAACCCATGTTGATATGTAATAACCATATCAACAAAGGGTAAAGTGATCTTCAAGTATTCATCTGCTGGAATTATCACTCTTTCTTATATAAGACTTTATTACTTATTTCCTAAGCAAGTCCTTGATTATTCCTAATAATTTAAAAAACAAACAAACAAACAAACAAAAGACTAGAACCCCTCTTTACGTCAGGGATTTCTTGACTCTGCATAGAAAATATCTCAATTTTTTCCAAGTTTACTGCAATGGAGTTTAAGAATGTTGGCTGTACTGTAGAGAAACAATCGCAAAGAAAGACAGGGAATAATGACCTTTAATCACTGCAAGGTTCAGGACAGACAACAGCAACCAGTTTGGATACATTCTCTGACTGTGCTTAGAGGCTGTGATGAACCTAATCCGTGAATGTGGGGTTGTGGTTTTGTATGAATGAAACAATATCCACATCCTCATGATGCGTGATGACATTTGAGAGAATCTGATACCTAGGATTCTAATATAATTATCAGATGGACATTCACATTAATAAGGAATAATAAAGGCCAAATCACAAAACCATTCTTTTATTATTCTAAAGAACATAACAACAATAATAAACTTTCACAAACAAGCATCAAAACAATAAAGGCATTAATGGGACTATAGACTAACTGCGAGTTAGACAATTGTAAATTACCAATTCTAACATTAGGTTTAAATCCTGGTTTAATGAAGTTATATGTTGTATGACTATATTTCATTCACTATCATATCCTCTATATCCTCTATAATAAACTTAAACATTCACAGGCATTTTAGAAATGACTGTTTATGGAACTCTGTGAGAGAGAGATTGAGAGAGAGAGAGAGAGAGAGAGAGAGAGAGAGAATAACTGGAGTATGTATTCTGATTTGAGAATTCACAGTACATCTGTCTTTGGTCAGGAAAAACTGAACCAATCATGGAACCTGAGCCCTCAAACTTCTTTTATAGTTAGAAACAGTAAACAGTGTGAAAACTTTCACTCTGACACAATCAGAATTTTTCTCTTGGAGATAGCAAAAAGTCACTTGTAGTTTTAGCCCTGAACTATAAATCTTAAGAGGTGAAGTGTCAAGTTGGTGAGAAAGATGTTGTCTCAAGTGGAAAATTCTGATACTAGGTTAATGTTCAGTGATATTTAGCTCCTTGTTTTGGTTAGTCCATGGAGGCTAAGGAATCAAGCGTTTAGTGAAGAGAATACATTGGGTTGTTCTTTAAAGTAAAACATGTTTCACGATAGCTACAGAGTCTAGTAACAGACGACAGAGACCCTGGTGTTATGATTTCTCAGTTAGTTAGTATTGAATGCTTACCACAGCATGTGTGTAAACTTGCAAGTAGATGAACTTCTAAAAGAAGACAGATAAATTGGAAATTAAGGCATCCCGTTTTTCTATGGAATTTCATTAACTTCATCTAAGAAAAGGCTAATCATTTACTTTCCTTTTTATTACAAGTAATATTGGAACAGCATCTTTTCTTCCTCAAAATAATATTTAGTTAATGTCTAAAAATTTGTGTCCTTTTAAATTACAGATTTACAGGTAAAATATATCCATGTCATGAGAGTCTCATCTGGTGACCATAACACCAGGTGAATTCACATGGCTTCTTCATAAGTTTAACATTACTCTACAAAAATCTTTTCATTTTAGGATCTTCAATTCATCAAATATTTATTAGCAGCAAATTACAGAGAACAGGGCAGAAAGGCATTCAATAACCTAGCAAAGACATTCTTGGACCTGACTGTTGTACCGTTTTTCTAATGCTACTTCTTCTTTTGAATGATGTAAAGGTTTACTGCTAAGTGCAGCCAGCTCTATGCTGTTGGCTCTTGATTCTAATTTAATATTTTGATGTGTAGTAATAAAGAAGTCCTATTGGCATCCATTCAGTGGCATATTTAAAAGATGCAAAGAAATGTTTCAGTCTTTTCTTCCTTAAAATAAGATTGAAGACCTTCTTTCTTTCTTGGGATTCTGTATTTCTCAAATGTCTTGGATACACAATGGGATAATGGCATCAGTTCATTCTAGAGACAATGCATCCTACTTTCTTGGCCATAATTAATATGGATTTCCTTTCTTAACTGTATCCCCATTTGCTGTTCATTTATCATTGCAAAACTAGAACTCATATATAGAAACTAAATCTTTATAAGTTTTTAGATTGTGAAAGTCTAACAGCTAGCAGCAGAGCTTTTCTTAAGGAAGTTTGGGACATGATTAAAAAGTGAGGAAGTAGTATTGGTATTTTCTTAGCTGTTAGGGAGAGAAATCTTGTAGCTCTCACAAGTAATGTCAGAAAGATATTTCTGTGACCTGGGATCCCAGCAGGGTTTCCTGGCAGATTGTCAAGGGCAGGGTTGGCTCTTCCCTGTTGTATGCACTCAGTTCTCCAGTGCCTTTACAATTATTTGCTTCAGCCAACATGATCTGAAATACATACAGAAAAGCATATTCATATTCAAATTTTCAATGAAAATCTCAATCCTAATTAATGATAAATCAGTAAAGCTGGGTAGCCTGAGGTAGGTTAAAATGAGAACTTTGTACATGAAAGGCTACCTATGCCCCTAAATCTAAGAATTTTCCTATTTGCAAACCTCCGACTCACTACATGCAACTTCCTTGACTTCAATTATCTTCCTAAGGAAAGTGAGAGCAGGTTAACCAAGCTGAGTAGGAGTCTGTATCAGCAGAGAATAAGTCATTTTTTCTTCATATAGCAAAAGTCATAGATCTCAATGGGAGTAGACTTCTGGCCCTGTCATCTGACGGTGAGGAATAGAACAAAGTTAGAATTTATGCCCTCCTGATTAGCTGAATTACACCCCTGGGGCCTTAGCCCTAGAAGAAGTGGAGTTCTGTTAGCACTTTCTTTGCTCCACTCTTAAGAGCATTGCTCTACCATGTTATTATTATTCATATATTATCTTCCTTCATAATACTGCAAGCTCTATAAGGACAACACAGTGCCCTTATGCCCTTTGTGGGCATATTGACAGTATTACCAATTACCTTGAAAACAGTAAATGCTTACAAGCCTACACATATTTAAGGAAAGGAAGGGGGCTATTAAGTAGGAGACAGAGAAGAAGAGCTCTCAAGCACACAACTATATAACTGCAATGGACTGTGTCAGACATCTGTAGAAATTTAAGTTACAGTTCTGCCTTTCAAATATCAGTATCTGAGTCATGAGGATTGGTCCACTTTACACTCATTTCAAGTCAGGTAAGGCAGCATGACAAATTACTAACAAATGAATACTATGTGAATATACACAAATACATGCATTTATGTAAATATACACACATGTAATATACATGTATGCACTCCTACCTACACATATATAAATGAATAATACATACACATTTCAATTACCAAACATTCCACCTGAAATCCGAGGATGCAGCTGCTTTTCTTTAAATCAGTAAAAGTCATTAAGGCCATCCTACACCATACAGATTCTTATGCAGATACTGCATACTACTGAAGAAGTCAAATTCCACAAACTTCCAGAAGCATATGAACTCATAATCCAAAATTTTGACTGAGGCATACAATACTGGTGAATGTGGTTGAAATTTGTATAATTTTAGGAAAAAAATTCCATTTCTTTAAATATCAAGTTGGTTGGAACATGATTAACACAAAAAAGGTATTTACCTGTCCTTTGAAAACCAAACTTTTGAGATAAGTTTAACTATTTAGGAGCATCCCATTGTTTATGTTGGACTGCTATACACATACTGTCTGTACTGAATACAATCCTGAACAGATTAAAGATAAATACTTTGAAAGTCTGTAATTCTTACCCTGTGATATCATTTGAAACAAAAGCATGATCATATTTTGTCTGATTTTTCTCCCTTTTACTATGTGGTAGCAGTTATTGTTTAATCAATAACTAGATTTTTTTTGTTTTGTTTTGTTTTTTGTTGTTTTTTTTTTTTAGACAAGGTTTCTCTGTGTAGCCCTGGCTGTCCTGGAACTCACTCTGTAGACCAGGCTGGCCTTGAACTCAGAAATCCACCTGCCTCTGTCTCCCAAGTGCTGGGATTAAAGGCGTGCGCCACCACTGCCAGGCGTTGTCTTTTTGTTTTTTGTTGTTTTTTTTTTTTTTTTTCCCAATAACTAGATTCTAACTTTCTTTTTTTTACCATATTATCTTCATGGACAACTTATTCTGAAAGCATTGGAATGTTATATCTAGTCTCTTTAGTTAATAATGATGTACATATATCAATCATACCTTGAATAAAAAGGTAAATAGTAAATTAGACTATATTTAGCCTGGTGTTAGCACATTTCTAAATTTGTTTAGTTATTATCATTGTTATTAAATTCAGTCTGTAGAACAAGATGGCTTGCAACTCCATATATAAACTCAGGGGTCCTTGAACTAGGAGTGGTCCCATGTCTCAGCCTCTGAAGTGCTGAGATTACAGGAGTAAGCCCTTACACCTGGTTGTTTGCTGCCTTTTCTAAAACAATAGTCAAAAATCCATTGCAGCATGCATGGTGAAATATGTAGGATCATATTGTCCACCCAAAGGATTTAGAATCACTCATCAGAGAAACCTCTTAGCATTTCTATGAGGGAGTTTCTAGAATGAATTCATTTTGTTAGAAAGACAACTTCTACCTGTGGATGACATCATTCCTTGGGCAGGGCTCTCAGATTAAGAAGAAAACAGGGACACAATTACCAGCATTCCCGTCTCTGATTCCAATGTTACAACAGCCTCAGCATACTCCATTACTCCATCCCTGTTGTGGTGGACCACACTACCTAGAACTGTAAGACAAAACAAACCCTTCCTCATCTAAATTGCTTCTTGCCAGGTATTCAGATACAGCGATGAGAATACATTAAACTTGTAATTTTATAATTTCGGATATTAGGACACTAAGACAGGAAGATCACTTTGAGTTAGGAGAAAGCTTGGAATATATAGTGAAGTCATGCATCAAAATATGATGGAAAAATAAAACATTATACTGGCAACACATTGATTTTTAGATGTTACTTGTCTTAATTGTCCTATAGCTTTGAATCTCATGACTGGCATATTGTCTCAGTTCCTTGAAGCTAAACTTTATCTTCCTATTTTTAACAAACTCTTTTGATAAACTAATTTATATTTTCCTTCTAACTCTTCTATTCACAGAATGATTTCTGGAGAATTTATATGATCAATAGGCATTGTCAAGATACCAATGGTAAAACTTGTGTCAGGTTGCTCTGTCTGCCATAATACAGTGCTTCTCAGTCAATGTATTGGAAGATGGTCATCTGAGATGGAGGTGCCAGCCTACCTGAGGTCTGATGTGACAAGCTTGGGTGTTTGCATGTGGCTCCCCTCTCTTGTATTCTTATTTGGCTTTTGGTTGATGCAGGAGAGAAACCTCTCTCTTTTCTTTTAAAGCCACCAGTTCTACCAACTTCTAACCACATATTTTTAAACTTGCTTCATTTTATCTCCAAATACAACCTCACGAAGGGTTAGAATTCTCCTATGGTTGAATGAATTTAACATAAATTCATATGTTAAAACTTAGATCTCAAGATGATGGTGCTAAGGTATGGACCATGTAAGAGGTAATTAAGTCTCAAGGGAAGAGACCTCATAAATGGGGTGACCTCAAGAACAGTTGGAAGATCACAGCCTAGACCCCTTTGCACTTCTAGTCTGTGTTTAAAATATTAGGCTGAGGAAGCCTCAGAGGAGGAGGGCTGAAGTGGCAAAACATTTGGAGTCATAACACCTTAAAACATTTTCAAATCGGAGGAGATTTAAAAGGCAGAACTTCACACAGTTCGTAGAAGACACTGCATAATAAAATTGCTAAGAAACAGTGTTGAAGGAAACGTCTAAAAGCAGCAGGATAAAACAGACACCACTTAGAGACAGGGACAGTACGGATGCTTACAAACGTTTCAGAAACTATGTAAACCTGGCAGTAAGGGAAGAGGTGGCCATAGTGTCCACTTAGAATTTAATAACCGGTGAAAATTTTTACAACTAAATTGCTGACTTTTGCTTTTAAGTGAGGAACAAAAGGAGTTTTGGAGGTATTGTTTCATTCTAATAATAACTGTAATAGTGAAAACCTGAAAAATTAACAATTAAAAGCCATTATTGTAATGAAGACCAGAGCAAAACGCTCAATGTAGGAGGTACAGTTAGGCACACACAATGAAGTGTCGCTTTCCTGAACTGAACTGATGGATAGGAACCAGCAATGGGTTGGGAAATTCTAAACTGCAGTTATTAGTTGCAGGAGGCTAAGTGTCGACAAGTCTGACAGTTATAGGCCAGATTTTGGGGTGCTGGGTTCTCAGGCTTGAGAGATTTCCCCTTAGGAGCCTCTCTACTTCCACAGTGATCAGTGGGGAAATTTCTCATGCTTCCAGCAGGGGGAGACAAAAAGTAACCATTGGGAAACAAGCTGGAGTATCTTGTTCTTAACCAAGTCAGCCCTCAAGAGAAACCTCCCATTTTTTTTTAAAATACTCATTTTTTAAATGAGATCCTAAACTAATTGAGGACGATGGGGTTGGTGTGTGTGTGTGTGTGTGTGTGTGTGTGTGTGTGTATGTGCCAGTTCTAGCTAATCCAGGGGAAGGGGAAACTGCAAATCCAGCCTGTTCTAGCCATCAGTCTCTAGGGGCAGGAGAGGGATGAGATAGAAGCACATGTGAAGTTCACAGTCCAGCATCACAGGCTTACTAAAGGACTCAGGTGGACTGCAAGATAAACTGCTTTCACATGCTGGAGTTGGACACACACACACACACACACACACACACACACACACGAACTTTGAAAGAGCAGAACCACCATCAGATTTGGACTCAGATACTGTAGCATCATGAACATGGAACTTAAAGCCTCTACAGTTACTACCTTAAGGGTTTTCATTGATAAAACATACAATAGAAAGCAACATGTCAATGATGGAAGGAGCATAGAAATAGAAAGCCAGAAGGAACCCTCAAGGTCAAAATACATTAACAAACTTGAGGAGGCCTTCGATTGGATTACTCGTAGACTATATGCAGCTAAGCGAAGAATCACTGAACTTTTCCAGACCACAAGAGAAGCTATCCAAACAAAAAAACAAAGATGAAAAAGACTAACACGACAGCAACAAAGACAGAGTCGAGCTTCCTACAACTATGGCAGAGTTTGCAAAGCTGTATACATGCATCATGGGGACACACACTGCCATAAGAACGAGGGAGGGGCAGGACAAATGAATGACTGATGCCTGAAAATCTTCCAATTAGTAGTAGACACCAAATAGTAGATTCAGAGTGCTCAGAGAATACCATAAAGAAGGAACAAAAACTAGAAAGCGAAAACAGGGCACAGCAGAGTCACACCTATGATAACAGGACTACAGAGCACCAAAGTGAAAGACAAGAAATCTATCAGAAGCCCACTAAGCAAAACGAACTGCAAAACCTTCCCTGTAAAAAAGGAAAGATAAGAGGACGCCAGTCATGTAGAACTTTTTATCCCCCACAGCTACACTTTAAAAGTGAAGGGGAAATTCAGATTTTTGCAGTCAAAGTAAAATTGAGGAAATCTGATGCTAACATAC
Organism: Rhynchomys soricoides; assembly: GCA_019843965.1. NCBI lineage: Eukaryota > Metazoa > Chordata > Mammalia > Rodentia > Muridae > Rhynchomys > Rhynchomys soricoides. Next base: position 11,133,188 of record JADRCH010000027.1, on the reverse strand, counting down.
CTGTCTTGAAGGAAGGGTTAACCCTAACCCTATCTATACAAGGCTAGCATTAAATTCACAGAGATCTACCTGACTCTCTGTGCCTCCCGAGTGCTGTGATGAATACTCAGAGCTTCTGGTTTTCTTAATTGATCTTGAAGTGGCAGTTTGTTCAAAACAATATTAGCAATAAAATGTGATTATATTAGTAAATGTCTATGTTTTTTTGTAAATGTAGGTATGTTTTTTGTGTGGGGGTAAAATGAATAATAACAGTCACAACTGAATATTTTTTAAAATATAAGCTTACTCGTGCTTTTTACACACACACATATTTAAACTGTGAGTAGGGATACAGTGGAATGTGTATTCATAAGTTAAATGGCTACTATGTAAAAACAAATGTATGTTACTAGTTTATTTTATATTCTGTCAATTTAGGGAATTAATGTGTTTGCCATTTTCTAGATTCTTTGTCCTGTTTATGCAGATCTACACATTACTTTCAAGTGTAGTAAGTTTACCTCTTCATCCAAACTGCACACCTCACTGAATTAACTAGGACTTCAAAGACTATGTGGGTAGTAATGTTAAAGGAGGACATCCTTGTCATGTTAAAGATTCACGGAGAAACAACCACCTTTTCACCTTGAACTATCACAATAACTGCATGTGATCAATTTCATTGAAAAATAAAATGTTATACAAATATTTATGGAATAAACATGCATATGTATATATACACACAAACACACATATATAGCTCCTTTGTATATTCTTCGAAGGAGAATGTATATCTGCTGGTGGATAAATCATTTTGCCTCCTTGCAGGATTTTCATCTTGCATATGCATCGTAAAGAAAGTGAAGACACAAACTCAGAAATTATTAGGCCATTCACAAACATAAAATATATGACTCAAACAACCCAGTGATTCTACTGTTTAGAGCTATGGAGAACTGACTGAAAATGGTCTGCTCAGGCTGTACTATTTGAATGTTTGCTTCCCTGTTGATAGATGATTTATAAAGGATTAGGAGGTGTGGTCTTATGGGGGGATTTATGTCATTTGGGAGTGAGCTTTGAGGTTTTAAAAGCAGGCCCAGTCTCTGCTCTACTGGGCAAGTAGTGAGTTGCCCTCACTACTGCTCCATACTGATTCAGATGCAGCTCTCAGCTACTGCTCCAGTGCTGTTTGCTGCCATGCATTCCACAATGATGATCAAGGATTAACACTCTGAAACTGTAAATAAGCCCCCATTTAAATGCCCTCTTAAATCCATTGTCTTAGTTAGAGTGTCTCTTCACCGAAACAGAATAGTAAGGAAGACCTGGGCTACAGAGAAAGATATTCATAGAAAAGGTTTCTTGAGATACACGTTGAGTTTTACAAAACTTCTGCTTCCTCATGATGGAGACTCTGTGCATGAGTGATACCTTCATAGAAATCAACATCACAATACATTTGAAATTCAAAATAGATATTTTAAGGTAAAGAGACAAATAATTCCTTTAAATATACATAGGATATAACAACACTCCACAATCCTATGTTAATGAATCTAAATGGAAAAAAAGCCTAGCAGTAGCAGTTTACAGAGGAAGAGATGGTCACCGAATGCATGTAGATAATAGTTTAAGGACTGGACATTTAGAAGGATTACTGCTTTTTCAGGAGATCTATTCTTTTTTTCCCCAGAATCCATGTCAAGTTCTAAAAATCTAGGACCAGGAAATTTGATACTTTTTTCTGGTCTCTAGAGTATACATGCTCACATGCATACACCTACACAGATTTACACTTAAATACAACTAAAAATAAAATAAATATTTTTAAAAAATAAGATAATATTTTAAAAATAAAAAGCAGTTGAAACCATATTTTTAAGAATGTACTTGAAAATAAGTCACCTGAAAGAAACACAAAACTGTCAACAGTGTTTGTTTTCCTACAAAAATTAATAAACTGAACTCAATAAGAATAAGGTTGTTAAACACATGTATCATAGCATTGTTTGTGCAGACATAGGATAATATAGACCAAAAAAAATATGAACCCAAACTTCCATATTCTATGCATTGCTAGAAATTCATCAAGAAGAGAAAAATTGCTGAGTGTATAAAGTTATATCTAGAAGAATGTTGAATGTAGTATTATTGTAACAAAAAAACAATGAGGACTATCTAAAGATATTCCAGTAAAAGATAGTAAATAACATAAGTGTATGCACAGTATTGTCACGTGATCATTAAAGTAAGACTAATAGAAGATGCCTTCTTCACATATACAGAAACCCTTATGGAATAATTTGTATTCACTGGTGTGTACACAAAATGTATATATATAACATGTATTATATATGTGTGTACACATACATGTTGTTAAGATTCCCATGGAATCTCAAATTTTCTGTGATGTTTTTTAAAATCACTGTAAAATCTGCTCACACCCTCTTTATCTTTGTCTTATTTTTTTATTCTGCAATCTATCCATTAAAAGTGTTGAAGGTTCAGAGTTGGAGAGAAGCTGAGCACCATCCTCAATCTCATAAGAAGAATATAAAACATTCTATTTATTTAAACACTTATTCATTCATTCGTTTTTATTGTGTGTGAATGTCCATGTCACAGTATGAGCACGGACACATGGAGAACCGAAGACGAGCCGTGGAATTCAGTTCTCCTTCCAACATGTACGACTCAAGGATTGGAACCAGGTAGCAAGTGCTGCAGCCTACTGAGTCATCTCCACAGCCCCTCATTAGAGGCATTTTGATCGTATTTTGAATTAGAAGCAGTGTTGGGAAATTCGATATTTAATGTAAAAGTAAATGTTATAGGAGGCATCTCATCATCTAGTCCTGTGTTGAGAAGGCCAGGTTGATTCCATGACAGGCTTCAATGTGGCAGTTAAAGAGACTAGGCCTAAATCTCAGTTTCCAAGAACCGGGCAATTCTAGGCAAGTTCAGGCCTCAGAAGCTGCCCTGCCATCTGTCCTGAGGCAAGGACAGTGGGTCAGCAACAGTTTTCAGATCTTCCCAGCAAGTTTCTAGCCCCCATACCCTGATGATAGAACATCCGTGGAGATGGACCCAACAGATTAACAGAGGTCACCTACCCCGGCATTCCCTAATGTGCTTTAAATCAGGCCTGTAAGCTCACTTGGGTGTCTCTCTGTTCTGGTAATGGGAGACCCCAGCATGCTGCAGTTCTGCAGAAGAAAACACTCTGTGTTTATATACTATTTGAGTCCGGGGTATGATTCTTCAGTGAAACATGGACTCTTTCAGTGTCATATTGAATTGCATCAGACCCCTAACCAAGCCCGGGGGCTCCCACTAATCTTTTTTTCTGCGAGTTTACTAGAGTCCTATATAGCTGTAGTCATGGAATATATAGTCCCTGGATCTCTTCACTTAGTGTCCTGTTTTAAAGCTTCATTCAGACTCTTTCTTTTGTTTTATTTAATTTTATTCCTGCACTATGTTCATTTAGCAATGTAGTCCCAGATTGTTTTGCTCAGTAGACATTTAAATTGCTTTCAGTTTAGAGCTCTTGTGATTAAGGGTTCAATGAAAACTATTTATGATATTTAAACATAGTTCCAAGTATTGTGGTGGATGTGAGTTTTTGGTTTTTGTTTGTTAGTTTGTTTTTCTGGTTTTTTTTTTTTGTTGTTGTTGTTTTATTTTTATTTTATTTATTTATTTATTTTGCATATTTGAGAAATACAGTAAGATGAAGATTTTCACAAACCCTACTAGGAGTTGGCTCTTTTTTTCAAGGTTTTAAAATCACATTTACTTATTGAAGTTGGTTTTGGTGTGCCATGAGTATGAACATGTGTGCATGTGTGAGTGTGTTGGTTTGTATGTGTGTCTGTTTATATGTGTGTATGTTCATTCACATGCATGTGGTCCACAACATGAGTGTGGATGTCAGTGGACAACTTGCAAGAGCTAGTTCTCTCCCCTCACTGTGTGTGTTCTGGGGAGAAAAGGCACATCTTCAGGCTTGGTCCATGTGCCACTGAACCATGTCAACAAACACACAGCTGGTTTTATTTTAAAAAAGACGAATCTCCCTTAATTTTTAACCTGCTTTTTACCAGACTCTCTGTGGTCTTTGTACTTTTGTGTAGTTTATAAAGAGCCACAAATTTAGTCATTTCGTATTTGCATGTTAGGAGCCTCAACTTTTCATAATTATATTGCTCCAAGGATTTCGTTTAAATATTCGGTTGGTCCTCCACCTTGTACTTCACCTCCTCCTACCTGGAAAAGTTGCAAATGTGGTTCTCCACTGCTCAGCTGGAGGATGTGCAGTGCTTCAGGAAAAACAAAAGCAAAGGAAACCACAAGCCCACAGTTTTCCCTCAATACAGCTCATAAAGGAGAAATAACTTCAGGATATTTCACAGATTGTTTGGTTCCCTGTGTTTATAAATAATTGTTTTTAATAATTTTCTCTCAATTTAAAATAGCTACACAGAAAAGAGAAATGATCAGGTGTTATTACTAGAAGGTCTTTTTCCTTTTCATTTATAGAATTTGCAAAGAATGATTTAGATGTGTTATGTAATGGTGATTTTATAGTGGAAATGGTTTATTGTTCTTTTATGTTTTGAAACTTTGTTTCCTTTTCTACATAAATCTGCTATCTTCATAGACAGAGGACTAACTCACTTAGTGTTGTCATTTTGCAACAAAGTCACAGTTGAGGCACTGGGGTGAATTTGCAGATTGCTTTTGAAGTGCTTTACTGAACATCACAATTATTTTATATATTCATTACGGTTGTACATCTTATACAAAGCTCCCGAGTGAAGATACTGGCTTTTCACTCTGAAGTAGTCTATCAATTTTCCTTGTAGGCAGTTCATGTGCACCACTATCTCGTACTTTTCCAAACAACATAATGTGGATTTGTGTAATTTCAATCACAACTGATATGATTTATCTGCTTACTTAGCTTCCTATTGATTGTTTCTTATTTAAAGGTACAATAATTTTTCTACTCTGAGGTATTTCTGAGTCAAGGGAAAAACAAAACAGGAAGATCTAATAGCTGTTATTCATTGAGACTTGACATATTTTGAAAATGTTTTGTATTTCTAACTATTCTATCAAATGAATAAAAGTTTGAATCCAAGACATTAAAACAGGATGATGAGCTAAAGGAGGGTTATGAAGTTTGGGTGAATGTCTTGGCATTGGTCAGAGACAATCCAGCTCTCCCTGATGTTCTTACTTCCAACCTGCTATGCTGTGGAGAGTCTGGAGGGTAGAGACAAGAATGGGATCACATGGCCCCATGTCAGAGTTAAATGATAACAAATATTGCTGAGAAGAAGCATGAGATTCCTCTTCAGAGACAGAAAAGGCTAAATGGAGCAAACATGTCCCTGGGTGCTTTCAATGCACTCTAAATTAAAAGCAAGGCTGTGTCTGAAATTTCTTCCAGATCTATAATTCAGCAACTTGGTTCACAGCTATTTTGGCCGAAGGGAAAATTTAGAAGTAAATATCTACTCACACTCCGCTTCCCCCCACCCTCCAGAAGGCTGCCCTCTTTTCAACTTTGGCTCTCAGTTTTCTCTTTATCGTTCACCATCAAAATTGCGGCTAAGCTCAGTTTGTAAAGGTGCTTGCTGTTAAACCGAGCACCCTGAGTTGGATCTCTAGAGAATCCATGTGGTGGAAAGAGAGAACACACTCCCGAAAATTGTCCTCATCATCTACGTGCAAAGCTGCTCTTGCACACACTCACATTAAACGCACAAATGTAAAACAGAAAATTAAAGTGACACCCTAGGTGCTCAAGGCATTCGGCGAAGAGACCGCTGGACAACATGTAGATCCTTCTCATTTCTCTCTAGTCTCCTCACCTAAATATTACAATTTCTGAACTTGATCCACAAGCCAAATTACTTTTTGCTGCTTTCCTAGAAACTAAGAAGGCATTAAGACTAACATCGGGCCCAAATCACGACAAAGGTTAAGTTTACCATGGATGTATCTATCCCCAGTGCACTTTCTGACTACAGAATTCAATGGAACTGATGGCAAACAGTTCCTGAAAGAAAACATCACTTGCCCCTTGCATGGCCTGCCCCTGTACACTATGGATGAATCTCTAAAACAAGCTAGCTTCATAAATTCTATTCAAGGCTGTGTCAAGGCCGGTCTTAGCCATATCATTGGTGTGGCCACAGAGAAAATTTTGCAAAAGGCCAAGAGTGAGACTTCTGAAAATAATGGATAGAGGAATTATTTCCAGAGCCAGAGCAAACATAGGCTTACATAAGATTTCACTTAATGTCTTCAGGACTTATAATCAGGAGTGTATAGTCACCCCCTGCCCCGAGTTTAAGTTGCAGTTGTATTACTTCATCTCATCATTAGTTATCATGTAGCTATCATGACTGTATTTCCCCTTAGTGAAGGATGATAAGGTTTTATGTATATTGCTAGTTGCCTGATCAGAGGGAGGTGCCACAAAAGTGACATGATTGTCCTAAACACCCATTCCACCACTGTCTTTGATGAAACTGATGGTTTTTGTTTTGGTTTTGGTTTTTTGTTTTGGTAGAACTGCAGTGTTCTGGTAGAGACTACATTCCTAGCCATCCTTGTGAGAGTATATGATTCAGATGAGCTATTGGAATAGCGGTAGATGCCATATGTGTAACTTGTGGTCACAGCTGGTAAACAGAAGTTTCTCACTCCTCCCTGCTCCTGCTTCATCTGTCTGCAGTGTGGGGGATGCTAAGTAAATTTTGAATGAGCAAGGATCCATCACGGGGAGGATCCTTTACAGAAGCATAGCCTGTAGCCTAAACAACACCAGCTACAGCTACCTTTGATTCTGTTTCAGCTATTCACATGACATCACCAAGTCAGTAACTTTACTTAGCCTTGCTTTCTTCATATCTAAAAGATACATTTGTACTTTCTACTACTTCTTGTAAAGATTCTTTTGAGGCAAATATATTTTAAGAACACTGAAAGCACATCGGCAAACACACTTTTGCATAGTTTTCAATAAATCACACCTGAAGCACTTTAAAAAGGGTATAGCAACAAAATTGGGAAAACAGATGTTTCTCAGATGAAACCACTCTTTTCCCCAGAGCAATCATATACTTGTTGTGCTACTCCTTATGAATTATTCAGATCAAAAAAAAAAAAAAAAGAGTAGTAAAGCAACGTGTTGATAAAACTGCTGCTCATTTATTTTTAACAGGGCATTCTCTGTAATAGGAGAGTAATTAGGCAAGAACAAACATGCCAAGTTGATGAAATATAGTAAAAACAGGTGCACATCCGCTCTGCTCCTGGGCCTAGCCTGCTCGGACTTCTTTAGCAAGGGCGCATTCCTTTGTACCTAACAACGGGAAACACTGGCGTCACAGAATGAAAGGGGAGAGAGGCTTGGGGATCTCTCTACATTTTCTCATTGCAGGATTACAGAAGCCTGTACCAGCTCTTCAGCTCCCAGCAGGGATTTCTGTCACTCAAGCCCTGTATACAGAACACTTTTCATGCCTGGATTGGCCTTTGCTCCTTCAGCCCCGGGATCGGAGTAGTGGTCCTAGCACTAGGCGTCTATACTTCCTTCTGGGGTTCCTTAGTTACTGCCTATGTCTTTATAAACCATCCTTTTCTAACTTGCTGTCCTTTCCACACTTGCTTACTATTAAAAATAATTTAACAGAAAAGTCTGCATTTTTCTGCATTTTTTCAAGCACAACATGATGTTTTGAAGTAGGTAAACACTGTCGAATAGCTAATTAAACATGCATTATCGCACATAACTATTTTGTGATAAGAACACTTTACATCTATTGTCTTAGCGCTTTTCAAAAATAATATTATCCTTAACGTTAATCACCATACATTATGACATCTCTTCTACTTAGTTCTCCTAGTGAATGATAATTTCTAACTTCACTAATTTGGGTATGTTGTGTATTTTCTTCTGAAACCCTTTCTGGCACGTAGATAGAAAATAAGATGTGAACATTATTATTATACAAAATATCTGAGTTTAAAGGCCAAACTGAAAGAACAGAATTTAATGAAATACCATGTTGCTGTAAAAGGAGTGCAATTGAGCGTATTTTCTTCCTAAAGTTATCTGCTATTGGGTTAGACTTATTTTATTTTGTAAAAAAAAAAATTGCAAAATTGTTGCTAGGATATTTTGTCAGGTGGATTTTTTTAGTCTTTTATACTAAGTAGATAAGAATGACTCATTAACATATTGAATTTATGTAAATCACCCTAATCATCTGCTTTCTCTCCCACTCCTAAGCCACAGAGAACTTTCAGAGACAATTTTGGACCAGGCTGACTAGATTTTAGTCAGAGATCTTCATTTCAAGTACAGGCTACAGAGTCTGACAAATGTGCCACAACTGCTAATTAAGTGATTATCAAGGGCTCCCAGATTTGTTGGGGAAACAAACAAACAATACTTACAAGTAAGCTTTCGGGAACATGCTCTCCACTATAAAACTGGCCAAGTTTGAAGACTTTTGTCATAAATATCACCAAATACTACATTTTACAAACATCTAACTTCACTTCAAACCCAACAGCTGCTCAGATCCTGCCATGTGTGATTGCCCTGTAGCCTGCAATGGATGGCAAGCCAAGTGGCCCTGACACCATTTTTAGTACAGCTTCGACTCCATGCCCAAGTTCATACTCCAAAGCTACTTCTTATGACAGGGTGGAGCCTCATTATACGCTACTATGTAGTTCAAAGAGGTCATCAGGAAATTGGTTTCCAAATTCTTCCTCCTCCTCCTCCTCCTCCTCCTCCTCCTCCTCCTCCTCCTCCTCCTCCTCTTCTTCTTCTTCTTCTTCTTCTTTTCTTCTTCTTCTTGGAAAGTAGGGCTTTCTTCTTCTCCATTTATAACAAGTTAATTCCACGCACCAGAATGTTCTAAGACTGCGTGGTTTAAGCACCAGAAACATATTCTCCCATTCATAAAAATCTGGAATTCTAAGATCAGGGTTTAAGCACAGTTCATTTCCTTTGAAGGTCTATCTCACTGGCTTATAGATGGCAACCCTTTTTCTGTGCCTTCACATTCTCTTTCCTGTGTGAATCTGTGTTCCAATGTTCTTGTAAAGAAAAGAGTCATACTGAATAACGATTAAACTATCATGGATTGTCATGCATATTCTGGAGCAGAACCTGGGTCCTCTGAAAGAGCAGAAAGTGCTTTTAACAATGGTGCCAGCTCTTCAGGTCCCCCAACAAATAAATTTAGCAGGAGCATGAAATGGTCTTTCATGAAAGAGTCCCTAAAAAGTATGAAAAGTCTCTGCCTTGCAGGTAGCTGGGTTAAATGTTGAATCTGAACAGAAATACTATTAAAACAGGAGGCAGACTGTGACTACAGAGCAGAAATTGGGTGATCACACCTTAACAATAGGGAATTTACTAAATTTGATTATATTTCAGTCTTTTTATGAAGAAGCTATTACTTTTAGAAGATATAGAATCAGTAATTTAGAAGTAAACAGCCATGAGACCTTTACGTACCTCAGCTGATTTCCAGAGAAACAAAGTAAACTAAGCTACTGTCCTGTTGAAAATTTTATGAAAGTTCATCTTTTTAAATACCAATTTTAAAGTTTCAATATCTTGTTTGTGAAACTGAAACTTTAAAAGGTTTTAAGAAGTTACCCGTATATCTGACAAAATACTTTAGTCTTTCCTTGATTGACTATCACTGATGTATACCCTTCTTCCATGTTTAAAATCCTCAACACTGTTTGCCAAGTGTCATTTAGCTGCATAGTGGTGGGCTAGTTTCCAGGGATGTTCCATGGAGATAGGTCTAAGTATTTGTGGGAAGTCAGGTCATCATTAAGAAAGACAAGACAGTGTGTGATTGGTTTACTGAAGATGTTTTCTATGTGGATGTGGGTGTTCCTTTTACCAAAGTGGAATAAATTGTTTTAGGTATTAATACAATTTTGAAGTCATAGAACTCTCCAATGATGGCTCACATTTTTTAAAGAGAAATTTTAGAATACTGAATAAACATGAAGAGGAGACAAGGGATTACTGTAACACAGGGGCATGAAAATACACAGAGGCATAAATTATCTGTATGTCCATGACTTCCAAAGACAGAAAAATGCCAACAGCATAGTTTCTTTGTATCATATTGGACACAAGAGAAGATGGAGGTATACTCTCAGTAGCAGTGTAAAGATCAAGTTTCCTAGAGAAATTGATGGTGAGGGAAAAGGGTACAGGCAGTCTTTTTTAAAGATTATTTTTGCTTCATACGGAATTTATTTGTTGAAGTTTGACACTGAAGGACTAGAAATTACAAAGACAGTGATAATTTTAATTAGAAAAATTTTTTATAATGTGCCCTTGACTGATTGTTTTCTACAACTGAACAGTGAGATATTTCAATATTATTTTTGTACTTAAAGCTGATATTTGACAGTGTAATTGTAAAATCCCTCAAGTTACTTTCTATAATGCCAATAGAAAATATTAGAAATGTAATTGTAACTATTATTATTCAAAATCATAGAATCCAAGGATTTTCTTCCTAAAATTCAAATTCCTCATTTAATAAATTTATCAAAAACATGGAAAAAGAACATAGACCATAAACCATAATATTTTAAAATATAAGTGGATTCATTGGCAGACAATTACTTTTACAATAGCTAAGCAGAGACCATAGAAAAAGCTTTTAAAGAAATCTTGGTATCATCTTTGAGAAATCTACACACTTTGGTTTCCATGTATGTGCAGTGATCAGAGAGTTCTCTGACTTCACGTGTTTATTCACATCTGTCAGCTAAATCATAGATCCAAATGCAAAATGTAGCACTCAGGAACATTATGTGGATTTGTGATGGTCCCTGGAGGACTTTGGGTCCATAAAGCAATGAATGGATGATAAGGAGACATAAATATGGTATTTTCATCTATGACAGATGCAATCTTGCTCCAATGTTATTTATATTATAAAAAGGAAAACTGAATCTATTTGCCTGTGTCGAGCTGAAAGGAGGTACCCTTAGGGATGAATAAATGAATAGCTTCCTATTAATTTCCAATTGAAGGAAATTCGTCTTTGAAATTGTTGTATTTGTGTGACATTTTAAAAGTTACTCGTGTTTACTTATTTATTTTAAATGTGTCTAGAACCAAAAGGAAAAGATTTGTAGTGGAGTTGCTATAATACTAGAATGATTTTTTTCTCTTACCCTTTTTGTCCATGATCCTGAAACCATGCAAAACTAGTCAAGCTTTCTTTATGGACAACTAATTGAGCACCCAGACCATTTCCTCCAAACAGGGCATGAAGTCTCTAAGCCTGCTATACTTCCTCATACTCAGTTTCTCTTATGTAGATAGGATGTGAACATGCTGGAAAGTCTGAATCTTTGCATTTAAATAAATGGTATATTGGTATCAACCCCATGTTGTACCTTCCTTTGTAAGCTTACAGACTTGTGGTTAACTAGGAGTCTCCATAGTTGACCCAACTCTTACTCAAATATTCTGTACTTTGAGCAAATCAAGAGATTCCATGTCCTTTATTTCTTTATATCTAAATTTTATGGAAAGGAAAGATATCTATAGGAGAAGCAGTAGATTAGTCCTTACATAAATACCATTTCTATTTTGTATTAAGCTTAAGCCAAACAATGAAGAAAATGTTAGCAGTTGGTTTTCTGTCTTAAGGTAGTTGTTTTCATGTTCAAAATAAAATAGAAGCTACACTGTGGATATGAGTATACGTAACTATTACTTAAAGTAACTACAAGTTAGTTGGCAACTTTTCTTTTATATTGTGAGATATTCATTAAGATTATCCCTTTTATTGCTATTGCTACTTTCCTACTGAAAAACTATACTTCCTAGCTTCCTCTGCAGACTACTGAAATAATTTCCATCCCTGTAAGAGGCTACATTCCATCATTTTTAGGCATGTGCCATCTGCACATGTAGGTGAGAAAATACTCATCATAAATAAACATAGTCAAACCTAAGATCACACCAACTCTCTCCTCTCCTTCCACTTTCCATCTCTCTGTGTACAGTTCCTCTTTTAATTATCTAAAAATTTGTGTGTGGCAACATCCTGAGGAGGTAAAATAGGAGAACAATTTAAAATTCTTATGTCAAGGCTGCTCCATATATGAACTCACTGCAGCTGTGGATACGTATGCAGGACCACGACAAGGTCAAAAGAGCTAAAAATTCCTGATACCCCATCCCTATTTGTGGAGCTAAAAGACTGTGATGGCTTCTGGAGAGAAAGTGTGGCTGTTCTTTGGAAGGGTAGCTATTGGTAGGTCACCTATCTTCCAGATGAATCTCCCCACCTCCAACTCATATGATACAGATAGCACCAACTGAACTTAGTGGGTTATTTTAAAAAAAAAATCATGAGAGGGAGGTAAGAGATGTTTGAAGTACAAGCCAGAGGAAGGGAGTGTGTTTAGATATGAACATGGTAAATTGCTTCAACAATAATCTTTAAAAATAAATTTCATATACCAAAATCAGAATCAATAGGAGTAAATGTTTCTTATACATCATTATATTGACTCATTAATTCTCTAGTAATGGCTTAAATGTATTCTGACTTTTGTAAACATTAGCAAAAATACCAAGTACATTTAGTGGATTTAGGATTATAAAATTAAGCATATTGCTAATTCATTAACCTCAATCCTTGCCTCTAGTCACTTAAAAGCCCCATTCTGAGATCATTTACTTAAATTTGCCATAATGAAAAGAAAGAGCGCTTTTCCATGGGCGTGTTGGAAGCCAGCAACTGGCCAAGCCCACCTCCCTGGGGGCGATGGGGGATGTCTGTGGTCTGTGCTGCAGTCTGAGCTCATGTTCCTGGGATGTGCTGTGGCATGTGCTGCCAGCGGAAGCCATGTTGATATCTGTGGTTCAGGCTGCCAATGGGGACGTTGTGTGACCCTTCTGAAGCCTGGGACGGTGATCTTGATCTGTGCTCTGGCCAGAAATCATGTGGAGGTCCATGATCCATGTTTGCTCTGACTGTGAGGAGCAAGAAGTGTACTTTTGCTGCGATATCGATGACTGCAGAGGTACAGTTGAGGGGGCAGGGGGCATGGAAGGCTTCTATGACAAACCCTACTCCCCCACCCTCTACCCCCAAATCCACAAAAGTAACAGCCTAGACAGGAGCTACCAAAGAGAATTCTTTAAAAGTCTGCTGCTGCTGCTGCTGCTGCTGCTGCTGCTGCTGCTGCTGCTGCTGCTGCTGCTGCTGCTGCTGAAGTGTGGCTCTACACAACTGATGGTTTCTGGTTGGGGCAGGGTCATGGGAACAGAACACTCAGTTCTATTTAAGGGACAGGCCACTGAGAGTTGAACCATGCTCCAGTGAGTATATAGATAATACAAACTGAACTTTTTTTTTTTCTACTTCTTATTCGTATTTTCACTTCTCTTTGGGGGAAGAGGTCACAAGGATGGGCTGGCAGACATAGGAGGACCAGGCATTGAGTATGATCTGGCTACATGGGGTGAAATTCCCAAAGAACAGCTGAAAATGTGATATTGGAAAAAACAGAGTTCTCAATTAAACTCAATTTGGCAAATACGACTAGATTTCTCCTTAGATTGGATTGTTACAATGTTGCCCTCGAGGGTCTACAGACATACTTGTAATGTCATTTCTGATTTCACTAAAAAATAAATAAATAAATAAATAAATAAATAAATAAATTTCAATAGTAAATTGTTGGGGTCAGTTTCTGAGTGGTTTTTTGACTCTCTCCAACGTGAACTGTTTCTGCTGAGTTAGTGGCACAGTGACTGAAACACTGGATTGTTAAAAAATTTTATCCTAGTGAAGCACATACAATTTGAGGGGTTTCTGATCTCATATACTAATAGGTTTTAAGTAATACTCATACATTAATTTAGCTAATAGTGTAAATGATAGACTTTATAATCAGGTTCTCATTTTATATAAAATAACTAAAAGTTGTTATTTTGTTTCTCTGTAAAGTGATTATAAGTCTATTGTATAATAGCAGTTTTACTAATTTTAATTTTAATTTAGACGTTTTAGTTTGTTGACTTTTAAGTTGTTTAATTTTTAATTTATCTTCAAATATATAGTCTTAGATGCCTGGTGTTTCCAGGAGACACAATCACACAGCAAACATCTACTTCCTTTGGCACTTACAATCATTCTGTCCATCCTTCCTTAATAATTCCTGATTCTTAGGTGCAGGACTTGTGTTGTGATGCATCAATTGTGATTTGGCTCAGCAACTCACTTTGGTGGGTCTGCTGAAAGTTGCCTAAATTTGACATGGACAAAAATGACATCTCTCCAACAGACATCCTAATGCAAAAGAGGGAATGCTCTTAAGGCCTCAATCCTAGACAAAGAACCATAGGGAGCTAAGGAATACTGAGAGCAAGAGAAATAATCTTTCTCAGGGAAGAGCACACCAATTAGCTATCCAATACTCAATGATCAGGTCTGAAAGGACTTATGCGAGTAACATTATATTAAGTGAGAAATTATATATATATATATACATATATATATGTGTGTGTGTGTGTGTGTGTGTATGATAATATTTACATATGTAGTGAGCAGGAATATGTGTGTGTGTGTATTATATGTATTATATATTATATAATTTTATATATATATATATATATATATATATATATATATATATATATCAGAGAGAGAGAGAAACAGTCCCTGAATTTGAAGGGTGGAGTAAGGAAAGAAGGAATGGTATATGGAATGGGTTGAAAGGGGAAAAGGGAAATGGAATGATATAATTATATTATAATCTCAAAAAATTTAAAAAAAGAAAAACTTTTTTATATGTCCTTCCAATGATATACCAACTTAAAAGAAATAAGTTACATGTGATTAAAAAATGGTTAAAAAGAAAATAATTTAATCCCAAATTGCTAAATGATTACATTGGTTGGCTGTAAGTGATTAAGATGATTGAGTATCATCACTTCTTTTGCTCTGCGAGGTGTTGGGCCTTTCCAGTGCCTCCTCCCCTGGCAGTGACAGAGCACGTCATTGCCTTGACCTCAGTGGCACCACTGTTCCTGATCACGGTCTCACAGCAGCAGCGTCTTCATTGCTGCTCAGCTGCCCGGCCCAGGGCCATAGCCATCTACATGGTGATCGGGCCTGAAGCAGCCTGTCTTGAGCCCTGGATCTTGAGCGCAGTGCTGGTGCTGGCACAGGGAGGAGACAGCCCCGGCTTCCACTTTAGAACAGCCCCTGCTCAGTGGGGACTCTGGTGGTCACAGGGCATGCCTCCCTGGCACAGGGACAGGGAGCTCTGTGTGCAGCATGGAGCAGCCCCTGCTGTAGGGGCAAGGCACAGCATCTCCGGGTACCACAGCAGTGAAAGCAGCTTTGTGGCAGCAGCCCCAATTCCTTGCTGACTCGCCATCCCGCTCAGCCCTGGACAGAACCTTGGTTCTCTCCTCTCACCTGGACCTGCCAGCAAGGAGCCAGCAGTGGGATAACATGGGATAATGATCAGCAGTTCATTGGTATATCTGAGCATTAATTTCATTCTTTTTAAAACATGGCTCTAAATGATTAATTACCTCAAGGGGAAGAATAATTTGTGTTGTGTATGAAGCTACCACCACCCATTAAAATGTTGAATTGTTTTTCTATGATTATTTCAGATTTCCTCTCTATTATTTGATAATTTTTATATTATCCTAAATCCTGTTTGGATTTCTAGTAGGTTCTTAAATAACCTGACATCTGGTTCCATGTTATTCTAGCCTTATTGTCTTCTCTCTCCTTTTCTGCTCATTTAAAATTCAAGAAAATAAACAGAGAGCTTATTTTAGTGCCTCATTGTATTTTAATGGCACATCACAGTTTTATTGAAATATAAACCTTAATATTTTAGAGCTTCACAGCCTTTGGTTGCACCTCTTTCCTTAGCATTCTTTGTTATATTATCTTGAGATATTTTAATTAATCATAGGATTAAAAATTGGGATAAGTTAAACCGGTAAACTAATAAATACATTTTGAAAAAAGAATGTTTTACTTATTCATTTTTCTATATTAAATAATGATGAACATGCTTTTGACTTGTTATACCTTATGAGTTTCTTTCTTCTATTGAAAAATATATACATCTCATGATTCTTCTAGAAGCAGTTAAATGTTATTCTTATCTCTGTCATACTTACTAGAATCATAGTCCACAAAAACTACCTGACTGTACGGGCTAGTTTTGTGTGTCAACTTGACACAAGCTGGTGTTGTCACTGAGAACGGAGCTTCAGTTGGGAAAATGCCTCTGTGAGATCCAGGTGTAAGGCATTGTCTCAATTAGTGATCAAGGGCAGAGGGCCCCTTGTGAGTGGTACCACTGTGGGCTGATAGTCTTGGGTTCTATAAGAAAGCAGGCTGAGCAAGCCAGAAGAAGCAAGCAAGCAAGCCAGTAAGCAGCATTCCTCCATGGCCTCTGCATCAGCTCCTGCTCCTTGACCTGCTTGAGTTCCAGTCCTGACTTCCTTTTGTGATGAACAGCAGCATGGAAGTGTAAGCTCAATAAACCCTTTCCTCCCTAACTTGCTTCTTGGTCATGTTTGTGCAGGAATAGAAACCCTGACTAAGACACTGACACAGTGATTTTGACCTACACTTGTGTGAATGCTACTCTGAAAAACACAAAGATCCATTATCCATCTTTGGAGCAGAGGTTGTTCTTGACCTCATAATTTCTGAAACAGATTCTATAAGTGTAACTTCCTTTGGATAAAGCTCGGTAGCTCCAGAGAGTTTATTTGATGTATTACCACTTGGAATCATCTATGGGTCCTTAAAAACAGAAAAGAAATAGGTATCTTTAAGCTTACGTTTGAAAATGCATTTTTAGGAGCCAAGAAAGGAAATGAAAGTATCCATGCAGCGTGGATCTCCTGTATACAGACAGGACTGCTTAGATGGAGAGTGCTTAAGACTTAGAACAGGCTATCACAGGACAAAGGGCCTCTAAGATGAAAGGGGCTGACTTTCAAAGGCTCCTTTGCAATGCACATATTAATCTGACAAAGAGAACTGATGCCTTTTTTGCTTTCTATGACCATGTTTACCCATTTAGTTCTGTCTTACCTAGGGTTTCCATTGCTATGATAAAATACCATAACCAAAACCATCTCAGAGAGGAAAAAGTTTATTTCAGCTTACTTGTCCTGATATCAGTCCGTCAAGAGGAACTCAAGGCAGTAAACTAGAGGAAGGAGGAGAAACCATGGAGGAGACTTGTCTCCATGAGTTGGTCAGCCTGGGTTCTTATGTAGCCCAGGACCACCTGTCCAGAAATGGTACACAACAATGGGCAGAGCCCTTCCACATCCATTACTAATTAAGAAAATGCAACATAAGCTTGCCCACAGGTATTTTCTTAATAGAAGTTCCCTCTCCCCAAATGATTCTAGCCTGTGTCAGAGTGAAATAAAACAGAAGAAAGTTTCTTCTGTTGTGGAATATTGTGGTTAGAATGAGATATCCCCAAACAGCTCATGCATTTGAATATTTGGTCTTCAATTTGTGGCTGTTTGCAAAAGATTAGGAGATGTGGGTTTGTTGGAAGTATATGGCTTATGATTTCAAAAGATTTTCCCTAGTTCCTGTGAGTCTCACTGCTTCAAGTTTGTAGATCTGGATATGAGTTTCTAGCCAGTGCTCCAATCTCATGCCTGCCTACAAGTTCCCATCCTCTGTCATAATGATGATGGACTCCTACACTTCAGAAAAATAAGCCCCAAGTAAATACTTCCTTCTATAAGTTACCTTGGTAGTGGTGTTTTATCACTGTTTTAGTAAAACAACTAGTACAAATCCCTCCTTTTCTACATAGAATTACAATGTGTCTATCTGATAGCCTTCTTGGCAGATTCTCAGAGATGCATGGGTGTACGAATAATCCTGGTGCTATCCTGAATGGGTGGAGAAGCTAGTCTTGGCCTGCTAGTGTTTCTCTCAAAGTCTATGAAGCCTCATTACTAACCCTGAGGATCCTTTAATAGTGTCATGCTTACAAAATGTCCTGTGGTTGCCTTGAAACAGAAATGAGATCATGTCAACAAGCTTTCACCTGTGGTAATAACATGAAATGGTGTACATGAGATTCAATTTTTAGCATTTGATCTTTTTTGAGAAGCACTTCTCCAACAACACAGGTTTAAGTGTTTCTATTGATTTTTATGTCTAGATTTATTGTGAACATATAACCTCCAGTTAGCCTAAAGCAGACATTCTGATTTTTTAAGCAAAAGAAAGAAAGAAAGATAAGATAAGAAAGTACAAACTAGTTAGAAAAATATAACACTAGCACTATAAACCTATGTGAGCAAGCTTACAAATACTTGCAAATAAAATGCTTGTAAAAATACTTATTTTTATAGCAAGAATTTTCATTGTTGTTGACAATACTGCTTCCAGCATATAATAATTTTGGGAAAGGGTCATGGAAACTTGCATTAACTTGAAATTTCTTAAAATGACCTTATAGTTAACAAATACAAACATTTTTTTTTAGAATGATATACTTTAGATGTCAAGTTTTTTGACAGCTCTGTGGCTTCTATTCCTTCATTTTAGACAATCATGAGATACAGATTTTCTGTTTGTAGTTAGTATTTGATGTTACTTCATACAGAAAAAGATTGATAATGAAATATAGAGAAAAACATCCATTTGAAATTTGACTCTTCCCTGACATAAAATTTACATTTTGGTGGGAAGAGAATTACTCATCCTCTTCTCAAGACTTTGTGATCATCTTTTTACCATGAAAAAGTTCCTGGGCTTTGTACTGCCTATTATGAATCAAACTCAGGCCTGAGCAGGTTTTCTCTGGTATGAATGGTTCTTGTCTGCTTTTCTTTCCTTCTTTTTTCAGATGTATATGTGAATACCTATGAGGATGTGAGCTCCACGTGTGTGCTGGTGCTTGCTGAAGTCAGGAACTGAAATTACAGATATCATTGTGAGCCACAATATTGGTGTTAGAAACAAATTGAACCCCTGTCCTCCTCAGAAATAGCATGTGCTCTTAACTACTGAGCTGTCTTTCCAGCCCTGGAATGAGTGCTTATGATTAGGATAAATATCGCAGACCCTGAACAATGTGAGTAGAATGAGTGTCATTTATTTTTATTCAATTTCAGGCAATGTTTGGAAAATTATTTACAAATTAAAAATCACCTCATTTTCTTATAGCATCAGTATGTACAGTATTGTAGAAAAATCATGTATGTGTTTAAGCATTAATTTTAGTCAAGTAATATAAATGAATTATATTTAGTAGTTATCCAGTAGAAGACTGGAGAGAGCAGAAATGATAGCTATCTTTTTTGTCTACTTAATTGGCTTGAGAAACCACCTAAGGCACACACTTTGGGTATGTCTGTGAGTTTGTTTCCAGACAAAGTAAAGACAAGTACTTGTTTCCAGACAAGTAAAATTGAGGTAGGAAAATCCTCCGTTAATGTAAGTGGTACCATCATATGGACTACATGAAAAGGGAAAATGATGAAAGTGTGAGCCCCAGTCTCCATCTCTGGGTCCTTTCTGACAGTGCAATGTGACCACATTCCTGCCACCATGCCTTTCTACTATGATAGACTCTACACTCTTGACCAGGAGCCCAAATAATCTGTCTTAAGTTTCTTCTGTCAAGTAGTCATGCTTATGTCAAGCATAGTTTATTAATAATGATAAAAACTAATGCAGAGAGAAAATATTCCTATACTTGTATCATTTATTTTATAATAATTTAGTTGTTAATTTTCCATTTTATCAAAAGTATAAATTTAGAATCTCATCTGTTTCCTCATCAATAATGGAGGACTCTCAGAATACTCATCTTCAGTAAATTTGTTAAATAGAAAAAGCAGAACTAACAATGAAAATGTTTTATTCTTTCTGTAATTAACAACTGAACTGTATTAATCTCATGGGTGAACTTATAAAACTTTTTATTTAGACAATTTATTGTGTATGATATTGCTTGCTTACATGGACTGATTGCTTACTTCTTTAAACTTTTGTTTTCATTGTATTTTTCATTGTTGTTGAAAGTCCTTTCTTCTTTCAACCTTCTCATTTATTAACTCCATCATTTATTTAGTAATTTGTATAATGTGCTCATGTTCACAACTATGACTTAGCTTGTTGATTTACAAAGCTATGAGCTGTCTCTCCACATGCATCATGATACACTATTATAAATTCTTGAAAGGGAGGCAGAAAGACTTTTAAGAGAAGGGACCAGGAAATCCAACATGACATTGTTATTGCCTGAAATGACAAGGGCATATCACCCATGACACCTCAACTATATGGCTGCCTAAACAAGTCCTCATGAAATACGCCCATAGACATTTGAACATACAAAAAGGAAACCACATGGGATCCTACCCATGGCAAAAGAACTATAGAATCCTGGGAGTGAGAGAAATGGCTCCCACAGGGGTGAGCTCCTTATTTAGTTATCCATTGGGTCAGCTCTGAAATCATATACATGTCAGTAACACTAACAGACCAAGCAGGTTGTAGTTGTGCATGTGTGTGTTTGTGTGTGTGTGTGTGTGTGTGTGTGTGTATGTGTGTGTATCTCTGTGTATGTATTCATGTATGTGTGTGTAACCCAATAACAATTCAAGCAAAAAGATGCCATGGTTTCAGGAGGTTCACAGGACAGAGAGGAGGGAGGAAATGGAAGAGGACATAATGTAACTACATTTTTAATTTAAAATTCAATTAATGAACTCTTCTTTTTCCTTAAAATTTAGTGTCAGTGAAGGGATGGAATTGGAGGAAGCAAATATTCTAAACCTACTGACACAATTTCATACCACTACTACACTGGAGAAACAATTGTCTTAAAACATTCTGTCAGGATAAAATGAGTAGGCAATATTAACTTGTGGCCTAGGCTCATTTGGAAATCACTGTGAAGCCTATGCCAGCCTCAAGCTCTTGGTGCTCCTCCTGTTCACCCTGAGAGTGCTAGAATTATTGGGCATCAACCACCATACCCGGAAGGAGTAGTCTTCTGTTGGCAACGTTACTAGTGGTTTGATATCTTGTTTTGAAAGGGAGAGTGAGGGGTTAATTTCACTGTTTCAGTTTAAACAGAATGTCTGCTGCTTCCTTCTTGTCTCCTTCTCTCACCTACTTCTCTAATGTCTCTACTCCTCCCATTCTTTCATGCAGCCAGTTCTTGATCTTTCTAATTGCCTTTAGTCCATTTATCCTAGCATATGCATATTTTGCACACGTCCATAAATTGGTAGGTGTATGGAAGAGCAAACAATGCATTGAAAGGTAAATTGAGTATGTCAACATAAACCAGTACATATATTGTTTATTAAAAAAGCTACTGTTGTGTGCTACATGTTTTACAAGTTGATATTACTATAATAATGCCTTTTTCCCTAGCTATAAATCTACACTACAGAATATCACATGTATATTTAATCTTTCTTCAGTGGAACTAAGCTTATTTACATGCTCCAAACAGAGTATAGTTTTAAGGACATTCTAATATTGGCTACGAATTCTATCCTTTGTCAGAATGTTTTAATGTAATTACATGGGAATGTTGCTTGAGTCTTGGCTTATTTAATCTACGTTTTCTGTGTTTGACCTTTCCTGTAGGTATATATGACAGACACCCACACTATCCTATAACATTTCCAGAAAAAGGCTCAGAGCAAACAATGAGAAAAAGGCTCAACAAAAATTATTTTTGTGTAATCACAATTTGCAATCTGAGTCCTGTGGCAACGAAGAAGGACCATAAACAAAAACAAATAATGGGCTTTCTTGCTGCTCATTTACTCTGCCCCTTCAAATGAAGTAAATAAGGGATGAAATAAATGGTCGCCAGGAAACACAGCACCCTCTCTCTGATGACTCTGTTTACTTTCAAGTAATAGTGCTCAGAGATAATATGTACAAGAGTCGACATAATTCTTTCCTTTATTTGATGATAGTGCCTCAATCCCAGTGAGAGTACAAAGTGCAGTTGGTTTGTTTTCCAAATTATTTCTTATCCTTTTTGCATGTCGGATAGATCATGGTATTACTGTTTTAATTTTGATTGTTAACACAAAAATGGAATCCAACGTAAAGAAAAATGGTGAAAATTAACTTGTTAACAGTATAGGAGAACAGAGCATGGGCATTATGATAATGTAATCATTGAGGATCTGAAATAAAATCCATTTTAAAGACAAAGTTAATGGTTCCCTTTGAAATCCCCACGTAAAAATTGAAAACACAACTTTAATAGAAGACAGACACAGGTAGTGTATGAAGAATTACAGCTGGGGAAATTAATAAAAATAGTATCTAAAACAGTATTAGTAAGATATGAAGCTCATTCATTAATGGTCTCTAGGATAATATATCACTGAAAATGTTGCATGAAGGACAGTCTTTGATAGGATTATGTACAATATAATAGCAAGCTCCTGGAATTAAAATTCACAGAGAAGATACATCTTATGAACTGAAGGGTAAGAAGATAATAATGGTAACATTAATAATAGTAAATAACAAGAATAAAATGATTCACATAAATAGAATTTCCATCAGCCACCATTATTTCAATTATGAGAATGATAAGCTAGTAATCTGGAGAAAATAGCTAATCTTTATTGATTCACTGTTTAATTTCTTTTTATTTTAAAGGCTTTAGAACTGTCAATAACAATAATGTGTACCAGCAGAAAAAAAAGTTATGCTAGGAAAGAATACAAGGAGAATGTACCTCATTGTGCAACCTACAGCATTTCTAAAGGTTCTTTTAAGAAATGCATTTATATTCTATTGTGGAGGAAAAAGTAAAAATGCATTCAAAAGATCCCCCACCCCCTTTTAAATGATCCTTGTGGGATTTGCTCTAACAGAGTTTACAGGGTTCCAGAGACAAAGTAAGAAAACGCAATAATGCAAGCTGTGGCTCTTTAATCGCACCGAGTTCAGGATTATTCTTCCTCAGTGACACCTGGGAAAAAAGACAGGCCATCAACCAGCTGACCCTACAGCAGCCCTAGGGGCAGTTCCACCGCCACCAGCAAAGTGAGCAGCTAGGGAACAGAGCAGTTATCCAAGGTCCAGATAATAGCAGGGGCAGCAACTCACTTCCAGACGAGGGAAAATAAGTTCTTTGTTTAGCACATGGTTTCTGGCAGCCAAGTCTCTTCTAGGGAATGAAGGTTAATTTTCTCTAAATGTAAATGAAAGATGAGAATGGGAAACGATGACTCATGGAGACACTGCGACAGTGGCATGGGTGAGGGGAGGGGTTGTTAGGAGATGGCTGGAAATTTTCTTGCATTTGATATAAAATACAGGAGAAAATAATTACCTCACTCTTAAAACAAGCTGTAATTATACAGAGGCTGGGAGGCAGAGGTGGGGTGGGGGGGGTAAGATTAAAACTTTTTACACACATTTCAGTTACTTTTCAATTAAAACATGGATATACTGTTTAACCATCTAAATTTCTATAGGAGTTTTAAACAATGTATTCTTAATCAATAAAATGTGTAAGTTTCACTTATTTATTCACATTTAATTTCATGTATGATTGTACATACTCATTGTCTCAGTATTTGGGATGTTGAGACAAGTCTAAGTCCAAGTGATATTCACAGTTAGAACCAGAACAAAAATTACAATCAAAAGGAATAAAAAACCAACAATAGAAAAATATAAGAAATATAGAAAACATTTTACTTTGTTGTTTTATTTTGTCGCTCACACAACCTAAGCATTGCCCATTTTGGAAAACTGTAAGCCCTGTGATCAAATCAAGATATCAATACTATGTTTCAGCAGTTAGAATATCTGTCCAAAGCATGAGAACTATTTACTTGTATGTACACATAGACTTCAGATAGAAATGCTATGGATTCCCTGAGAAAATGCAAGAACTTCTGGTCTACCTCCCACCTCCTGCCCTTGTAACCCAAGAATGTCCCTGCCACAACTTAGTCCACAAACCCTTTCTAGGTGGTATATGCCCCTTACATTCAGCCTCTGAGAGACTTTCTGCTAGCTCCAAGAAGGCATATTTTAACATTAAAATTTTTCATATCATCCAGTTTTCCTTGCAACTATTCAGTTTCATTTTACTTAAAAAGAAAAAAAGTGAAAGCACCATTGTCCTACCAAGAAATCACGGTCATCTTTGCTCCTTTTCTGCAGTAGTATACCACTTCCAGGTTCAGGAAGAAAACTTTTTTTGGTACACTGCCAATGTGATTTCAACATGGTTGCCATCACTGTGGGTGCATGTTTCTTATTCTTGTAAGTTTGACCTTTATCATTCATGTCCCTTCTGATAGCATAATGAGACAAGCATGCAAATTTTACTTCAAGACATCTTTAGTAACACAAACAGACTCTATCTCTATCAACAAGTTGGTCAGCTATGTCTCAGTACAACTTTTTTTTTTTTTAATTTTATTTTCATTTTTGGATATTTACTTTATATACATTTCAAATGTTTTCCCCTTTGGAAACTCCCTATTCCATTACCCCTCCCCCTGCCTCTATGAGGGTGCTCCCCCACCCACCTACCCACTTCTGTCTTCCCTAACTAGCATTCCCTTACACTGGGGCGTCTAACACCCTGAGGCCCAAGGGCCTCCCCTCCCACTGTTGTCCAACAAGGCCCTCTGCCACATATGTAGCCAGCACCATGGGTCCTTCCATGTGTATTATTTGGTTGGTGGTCCAGTATCTGGGAGCTCCAGGGGGTCTGACCAGTTGACACTGTTGCTCCCTCCCCATGGGGCTGCAAACACCCTCAGCTCCTTCAGTCCCTTCTCTAACTCCTCCATCTGGGACCCCACGCTCAGTCCAATGGTTGGCTGTGAGCATCCGCCTCTATATTTGTCAGGCTTTGCCTGAGCCTTTCTGGAGACAGCCTATCATGTTTCCATCAGCAAGCACTTCCCAGCATCCACAAGAACATCCAGGTTTGGTGGCTATATATGGGATGTATCCCCAGGTGGGGCAGTCTCTGGATGGCCTTTCCTTCACTCTCTGCTCCACACTTTGTCTCCATATTTCCTCCTGTGACTATTTTTTTTTTCACTCTTCTAAGAAATACAAGCATCTGCATTTTGGTCTTCCTTCTTCACAATAGTAACAAACAATATAAAGTATCTTGGTATGACTCTAATCAAACAAATGAAAGATCTGTATGACAAGAACTTCAAGTCTCTGAAGAAAGAAATTGAAGAAGACCTCAGAAGATGAAAAGACCTTCTATGCTCATGGATTGGCAGGATTAATATAGTAAAAATGGCCATCTTGCTGAAAGCAATCTAAAGATTCAGTGCAATCCCCATCAAAATTCCAACTCAATTCTTCATAGACTGAGAAAGAGCAATTCTCAAATTCATTTGGAATAACAAAAAACCCAGGATAGCAAAAACTATTCTTAACAATAAAAGAACTTCTGGGGGAATCAGCATCCCTGACCTCAAGCTGTACTACAGAGTGGTAGTGATAAAAACTGCATGATATTGGTACAGTGACAGTCAGGTAGATCAATGGAATAGAATTGAAGATCCAGAAATGAACCCACACACTTATGGTCACTTGATCTTTGATAAAGGAGCTAAAACTTTCCAGTGAAAAAAAGACAGCATTTTCAACGCAACTTTTATGAGACTGATTTCTGTTTTATTGTTGCTTGCTTGCTTGCTTGCTTTTGTTTTGTGATAGGGTCTTTCTACATAGCTGTCCTGAAACTATGTTGACAATGTTGGCCTCAAACTCACACAGATGCTCTTACTACTACCTCTGAGTGCTGGACTTAAAGGTGTGCTCTTCCATGCTCCATAGCAAAACTAATCTTTAAAAAATTGTAGGTGAAGCTAACAAAGATACAGTGCAGAACATAAGCAAGGTCACTAAAAATTAACCGTAGTTACCTGTTTATCTCTAGACCCAAATCTGCCCAATTACTCATTTTGGGTATTCAGTAAACCAACCTAATTACTCGTATACTATGTGCCTGTTAGCCATATATGGGCTGTGCATTGGATACAATAGCTGACCCCTAAAAAGAGCATCCATTCTTCTGAATGGGGATCCTAAGAGATTCAGAGAGCTCTTGACATAGAAGATGCTAGAAGCAAAACAGATTGAGAATAGCAAACAGTGATAAAAGAAATAGACTTTTTAAAAAACAGGCAAGAATGTGTAGCTTAATTTGTGTGTGTGTGTGTGTGTGTGTGTGTGTGTGTGTACATAGACTTTGAGGCCAGAAGTCAACATTGAATATCTTCTTCAAATGCTCTCTGTCGCATTTTCTGCATCACAGTCTTTCACTGAATCTGGAGCTCATGGATTCATCTAGGAGGGCTAGCCAGTGAACTCCCGGTATCCCCTTGTCTTTTTACTTCCACTGCTGTGGTTTCAGATACAGGCAACCACACCCAGATTTTGTATGGGTGGTGGAGATCCAAGCTTAAATTCTAATGCATGAGTAGTAGCAAGCACTTTCCTAATGGATCCATTTGGGGAACCCTTCAAACTGTGGCCACAAACTAGAGGCCACACAAATTAGTCCACGGGAGCAATGTAAGATACAGGAGAGACTAATAGATGGAAGTGATGTGATCTTTTCTTGTGAGACCCTGTGAAGAGACAGATCTCATCATCTTGTGCTCACATTCAAATATTTCAAGTGTATCTTATCAAAGCATGGTACATGCTCTGGCAAAATAAGGAGGAGGAAAAACTGAACAGAATGGAAGCTGTCTCCAGAGATTGCAGTTTGTCTATTCTCCTTCTTTCTTTATCACCTTGTAATATCTGATTCTTGATGGATGAATGGCTTAAGCTGTCTTTCCTTTTCCATTGTTGTCTCTGATTTCTCTGCTTCTTTTCTGCCCTTTCTCTACTTTATTCTTCCCATCATGCTTAAATAAACAAATCTACATGATGCATTTACTTAGTATTTTTAATGCTGAGCAATTGTAGAATAACATGGTAAGCTCTCTTTATGGGAAGGTCCTGGCACTCCCTCTCAGGGTCATCACTCTCTGCACTTAACAGTTTCAATTTTACTCATCTGATTGTAATTGCAGGTCCAGGAACTTAGTTAGGGCTCTGGCTCAGACATCTGCAACTTTGTCTCCAATTTTCACTTTGCTCCTTTTCACTATAGGAACAATGTTCTCATTTAGTCTTCAAAAACTCAACGAAATGTCCCTTTTTAAATGATCCTGTCCCTGCTTAAAGCTAAAGTTTATAGAATTTTTGACTTAACCAAATTTTCCTACATTCTCAGTGTTATTTCTGTATCTTGTGTATACTCTATGCTGACCTATGGAAAGCATCTAATAAAAGAGTGAATTATAACAAGTAAAAGAGGTGGTGAGAAATAAGCAAAGTAGTGAAGATTTTATTTATTTATTTATTTTTGGAGGAAGGCTCCCATTGAAGACATCACAGCTGGACAGTCACATTTCCAGGTAGACAACAGAAAGGACTGAACTCTTATGTGCTCTTCGTACATATCTGGAAGCAGAGTAGGAGTAAAATAGCTTTCAAGTGATAGCTAAAAGAACATTAGCAGAAACATCCTCAGAGAGTACACAGTACTTGCTTTCAAAAATATCTGCTTCTGCCTTGAAAGTACTTAATTCATTTCAGAATAATAATAGATATTTCCCTCATACATGCATAGCTTTTTCATTTTCGACTATGTTCTTTATATCCAAGTCTTCATGTACATCCATGGTATACATCTCCTCCTCTTCTTCAAATTTCAGAGATGGGTCTGGTGTTGACATTATTTCCACCCTACCCGATAGCCAATCCAAATCCTCCCATGGCCCCTCCTTCCCTCTCAAATCATGGCATATTCTTTAATTATATTCTAATACATACATGCATACGTACATACATACATACATACATACAAATATACATGTGGATATATAAATACAACCTGATGAATCCTTTTAGTATTGCACATGTGTATGAGTTTGGGGCTATCCATTTGGGATTAGATCACCTAACTGGAGCTTCATGCCTGGAGACTATGGTTCTCCCTCTTATTGTTACTGAAATGCTATATTTTAGTGAAATAAATATTTCACACACAATGCCAGTTACATATTACTTCCTTTTAAGTATCACAGAATATGGATATGATTTGAAATTATACACAGTGGAGGTTGCTGTGACCCATAGAAGGCACTGCTATTTTCTTACAAAGACTCTGAATGACATTGCTGCTTTCTCATCTGGAGAGATGAGGCTTGGATGTGGGTAATTGAAATCTTTAGAAGAAAGTAAAGACCTGAAGACTTAAAGACCTAAGCTGCTCATTCTGTCAGTTCCTGGCAGTGTGTGTTTATGAAATTACCTATCATTTTTGCCCAGAACACAAAGATGGGAGTATTTGGTTAATTTGATATGATCTTACATTTCATTCTGTTCTACTTATGTGCTACTCAGTGGTTCGTACTGGAGGAGCCACTAATATTTGTCTTAACTTCTGAACAGCCTGTGTTTGTCTCTCTAAGTATAATTAAGTATCTTAATACTTCTGTCTTTCTTAGTAGCATACACATAAAGGCATATATATAATAAGATAAGTTATTTTTAAAGATTTTTGAAGAGGGAAATGAAGACACACAGAGAAATATCAGACTCTGAATACACAGGAAAGAATGATACCCTCTAAATAGAGCAGAAAATTTTTGAAAGAATAAAGCTTTAAAACATGGCTGTTCAAACTATTGTTAATTAGATAATTTAAGTAAAAAAAAATTAACTACTGGATTTACACTATTCCCGTTTTTCTATTTTGTGTCTGTTTTTGATTTCCTGTGACAGCAAAATGATCTTATGGTTACTTGCTTGCTCTTCACATTTGTGTGGGTGCTTTGTATAAAATACAATACACTACAGATGTCAACTCAGGAACTAAATAGCACATATTTCTAAGGAACCATAAAAAATATTAACAATATAGAAACAATGGCTCAGTAATTACTTTTTGCAGTGGAACGAGGTTAGACATTTATCCTTATGGAGTCCTAACACACTTATAGTCAGATCTGCCCCTGTGGTCTTTTTCCCTTTGTTGATAAATGCATAGTGCAGGTGCCTGGTAGGGCCACTATGGTATTTCAGGTCATCCTATACTGTTAGCACAAATGGTGTGAACAATAGTTTATATGCCACTTAACTCCTTGGGAGAAGTGGTTAACCTTGCTAGAAAGGACAGATCAGTCATGTATAGTTATTAAGGTCTGGAAGGTTTTGTTATGCTCTAAAATCCTTTCATGCAGCACAGTGTACTTCTGTAGGAGGCCCGTTTAAGCAGGAAAGAAAAGGAAGCAGATGCCACCTCTAGAATTGTTACAAAATATAAGCATACGATAGGTGACAGAAGTTTCTCAAAGATCCGACTTAAGACATCTATACTCCAGAGGTGGCAAACATTTTCCCCTTTATAAAGGGACTTTCTAACAACATGTTGGTGAAGTAAGAATAACGGCTTTGCAGATGTAAAAGGCTTTTCTTTTTTGAAAAAATTCCAAGCCTTTTAACAGGAATTCAATCTGATCACTTTGTTTAAAGGTTTCAGAATGATCTTATTATGTTTTAACTGCTTTTGCTGTGAAATGGAGGGTCCCTATTAAATTTACTCCAGGTCATTACTAGACGTCATTTAAATTAACTTCCAACCCATGCCCTAGTAAGGATGTATTTTTAATCTCAAGAGCCAACTGATGAGGGTCGTCTCAAAAAGAAACAGCTAAGAATAAGACAAACTCGAGCTTTGTTCTAGTATCTCAAGGAGACACATTTCTTTATTCATGGCCAGGAAAGGGTATAATGTAAGAGAAGAACCCCCACCTTTTATTAATAGCAAACAGCACTCTATTGTGTTGAGTAATTTTTTTCTGAAAAAAAATCTTATATTTTACAGGTACAGTCGATATTGTTAAAACAGAGACAGACAGGTACATAAACATGAGGAAAGCACTATTTTCCCAAAAGACCAAGGTAGAAGAGCAAAACCCCTGTTTGTCATGGCCTCCGTAAAACAGCTGTGCTGCATTTGTTGTTGTTATGTTTCATCAAAGCTATTAACAAGCGAAAGTGCATTGACGTGACTGTTTTCAAAGAGCAGTTTACCTCCACTACTATTTAAATATCTCCTAACTGGCAAAATTAAACCATGTCTCTTTACTTATTTATTGCACTTGTGAAAAGATTAATGGGGATGTGATTCCTTGAGGCTTTTGCATATAACCCCTCCACAAAGAACAAAATTATACGGTTTGGCAAATGAACTAAATTAGCTACATTTATTTAAATAACCACTATAGAGGAAACAATAAATCAACAACATTCTGCACACAAAAAAGTGTTTACAGAGTGTCTTGTAATTTGTTTTATCAAGGACACAGACTTTTTGCTCTTAGCTAATCTTGCCTCTAAGACTCTATTATTGCATCAGCCATTAATGAGTATTTGCTATAGAAATTTAGCTGAGGCTTCAGAACAGAAAAAAAAGGGACCGATTTTGCCATAGTTCCGGTGCGGTAATTCTGAGATACATTCTTCTAATAAACATGTTGTCAAAGGTTCCTAATAACTTTGGAGACAGTCAAAAATTAAACGGCAGAGCTTTGTTAAGTCAGGAAAAGAGATGATTTGAATGGTCATAATCGTGCAATTATCTCAGTCTCTCTATATTTCAAAGGGCTCTGTCCATATCTGAGTCTATATCAGAAGGAAGTGAGCAGGGAGCTCTAATGCTGAACCTGTGATATATTCATAAATCAGCTCTTTCAGAGCCCGTCACCAGCACTATAATGAGGGTCATTATTCAGGCAGAGTGTCAAAACTACTATCAAAGGACCTTCTCAGAATTACAATCATTCTGTTTCTTGTTAAATAAGCAATGTAGTACACAAAAATGGCAAACAAGGACCAGGTCAATTTGATACAGTGAGGGCACGGAGATCTCTAGAGTAATTTACCTTCTGGGAATTCTGATGGCTACTGAGATGAATTATACACACCCTCAAAAAAGATTAATGGTAATAAAATGCTTTCAACATTTTCCCTACAAAAGCTTTGCAAATTGCTCATAAGCAACTTTAGAAACAAAGCCAGGAGAGAAATGACTTGTTTCTGCTAGACTCACAACTCAAGGAAATTAAACTTATCATCTTAGAAAATACCATCAGTGCACCAAGAAAAGTTTTAATGTGATTACCATCATTTTGGTCATTACAAAGAGGTAAAATAATGATTCAGTTCATGCTAATCCATTGCTACTTCTATGAAAATTCTTGTAGTTTCACAGACACAGGAATATGTACCCATATTTGGCACAGACATACTAAAATACAGAACATTCAACAGTAATATAGGGAAGAATTTTATGAAGTCCATATTTCTCCAATAGGTACAGTGTTACAGCTGGAGGAAGACATTGAAGGTGGCTTTATAAAAACTTTCATTCTTTGTATGTCAAAGGCAAGTAGCAGTCTTTAGAATTATATGGCTATTAAATATACAATTAAATCTTGTAGATATGTGTAGATCTTCCCCCCGTGTGTGTTTGTGTGTGTGTGTGTGTGTGTGTGTGTGTGTGTGTGTGTGTGTGCTTAACCTAAGGTTTTCTACTTAGGAACCCCAGGGAATCTATTTGTTTCCAGCTCCCATGTGCTTGAAATTTAAGTATATACCACCATATGCTTCTGAGGATTGAACTCGGGCCACCATTCTTGTATAGCAAGCACTTCAATGACTAAGCTATCATCTCAGCCCCAAGACCATGTCCTTATGCAACCTAAGCAGTAAATGCTTCAGCATGACAGGAAAGTTTGTCAGCAATATAAGGAAGCAAGTTTGGGAAGCTTTTGTCTTCTTGCCCAAATCACAAAGAATATTTTTGCAGGAGAGTTTGACAGTGTGAATTTAAGTTTTTAAATCTATCTATTCAAATGTGAATCTAAACTTAACACTTATAGAAAATCTTCTGAACAATACAATTAGGTGTAAAGTAAAAATCAAAAGTCTAAATGTCTAATCTGGCTGTGCAGACCTATACACCAGTTACCAGGGAGGAAGGCCACAGGTTCAAGAACTGCCTGGACTAAAGGATGAACTAAAATTGCTTGGGTAATGTAATTAGATCCTGCCTCAAAATTCCACTACCACCACCATCACGCGAACACACATACTCACACACACACACACACACACACACACTCACACACACACTCACACACACACTCACACACACACTCACTCACACACACACACTCGAAAGAGGGAAGGGAGAGAAACTAAGCTAAATATCTCAAAACAAAATATACAATCTCTTTGTACATTTCTGTATGTTTCCAATTTCATTCAATAGATTTGTATTAGCTTTGCAATAAAAATATAAATACTTTGTAAACATTGTGTAATCATGGCATACTTATTTTATTTGTATTATTTATTTATTTATTTATTTATTTATTTATTTACAATCCAGATTTTATTCCCCTCCTGGTCCATCCTTTGACTGTTCCACATCCCATACTTCCTTCCTGGCGGCCCACTGTCTCTACAGGATGTTCCCAGCCCCAGCCACCCATCCCACCAGATCTCTAAACTCCCTGGGGTCTCCAGTCTCGTAAGGGTTAGGTGCATCTTTTCTGACTAAACCCAGACCCTGCAGTCCTCTGCTGTATACGTGTTAGGGGCCTCATATCACCTGGTGTATGCTGCCTGGTTGGTGCTCCAGTGTCTGAGAGCTCTCAGGGGTCCAGGTTAGCTGAGACTGCTGGTCCTCACCATACTTGTGTTAAAAGAAAATCTTGAAAGCAAAGTGGTTCAATTTAAAGAGTATCCAAGTTCAAAATACTTTTTTATCATAAGTTAAATTGTTTTCTTTATAGTACCTTTGTTTAAATGAGCATTTATTATTTTTAAAAGGTTATATTTAACACATGTTTATGAAAGCATTTGTGTTGAAAGAAAAATAAGATTTTTTGAATACTTGAAAAATAATTTTAAGTATGTCTTATCCTAGTATATTTTATTTTATTTTATCTCATTTATTTTGTGAGCAAATCTCACTCTGTACCCCTGATGGCCAGGAATTCACTGTAACCAAGCTAGCCTTGAACTCACAGAGATCTTTCTCCCTCTGCCTCTCCAATGCAGAGATTAAAGGCATGTTTCACCTCACTGGTCCCTGCTATATACTTCACTTATTAAGTTTACATGCACTGATATCAATTAAACACACAATGATATACTTAAAGAATCTTTCTGTGAGTTTTAAATCACAATTTTTGAGCCTGAGTTTATTGGCCAGAAATAAATTAAACTATAGTAAATTTTATAGATAATTCAGAGCATAATCTCAATAACTAAAAGGTCATTTAAAAGTGATAACATTTTGGGTTGTTTACTAGTTAAGTAAAGTTCAAAAATGAAAATAAAATAATCATGAAAGTAAATAAAGTTTATAAAAGTAAATAAATATTACATGCAACAGTATTTTAGCAGCTTTTTAAAGTGTCTGGGAAATGAAAAAGTGGAAAAGGTTATCTTAAGTTCCAACCATAATTTCCGATGTACTTTTACACTGTACGGGACAATGAAAAACTTGCGTGTGGGATATTTGACTAAGCTAGAAGTCACTTTAAATATTTTTATCATAAAGAAATGATACATGTCAGAGGAAACTGAAATGCTATTCCTGATTTAAACATTGTACATGCTTTTATGTATCAAAACAAACATCATACAATAACCCACTGGTATCAATTTAAAATACATTTTATAATAAAACACGTATGTTTTCCTGTATTTTTTTTTTTTTTTCTGCTTTGGACAGAACACATCTTCTCAGAGAAGACAATCCAGATCTTTTTGGTTTCCTCCTTTCTTACCTCTGCATGTTGAACTTGTGTGTTATGTTGAGTATTATTATTGAAAACAGAGACAATGCCATCCCTCCTCTGAGATTGTGATCAAATTCATGGTTATGCAGAACAAAAAGGTAGTGACATTGAGGATTACACAGAATACAGAGGGCAACAAGACAAAAGGGCGGCTGTTCTCATTCTTCTCCTATGCTTCAATTCATATTCTCTAGTTAACCCAAAGAGGTGAAAAAGGTTGATGTCCAGCAACATACCCCAAAAGCCTCCAACAAATATTATATAACCAGAAGACAGGTTAAATTTCACCCAGTATTTGTGATGGGCAGCCTGGGCAGACAACCCCAAACATTTAGTCAGGATTTCCTTCCTACCAAGCTTTCATGAGTAGTTGTGGGAATAAACTTGCTGAATCATTTCATGATTTTCTGTCAAGCTGAAGAGACTCTGTAACAATAAATCCTGCCTTGTCCAGACTTACTCTTTAAGGAAATTGATATCAATGAAATAATCAAAAGCAAACCAATTATGTGCTGGTATCTTTTATCCATCTATTTGAAGTTAACTATCCATTAAATGGTGTTTGCATGTGAAGGCAATGCTCTATTTTATGCAGAGGTACTCAATTATTTAGATTATACATTTGAATAAACTGCTTAGTGGAAGGACTATCCTTGTAATGTAGGACTATTACATTTTCTTATGTAGTGTACAGATTATTAAACTAATATCAATTCGACCCACACTACCAGTTACTGGATTCTAACCTTTGCCTTTGAGACTTAGCTACTTTAAGGGTCTAGCTACTACCCTAACAATTAACAACCTGTGTCAATCATTTCAAATTATACCAAATTATGCAAATTGGTTTGGGGAAAAGAATTGTATGAGAAGAGACCACAAAATTTCATTTCAGTAGAGATCACAGGTGAGGTCTGGAACTGCTCACTGTTGCTCGAGGTCTCCCAGCAATCCATGGCTAATAAGCAGAGCGTCTCTTGTTTCTAAGTGGCTTTTCCTCATATGTGCAGGTCAGCACTAGGCTCCGCAGGAGCCTCCCTCTCACAGGAATGACTATTCCACTTCAGTTACACATCCAGCAAAGACTATTCCAGCTTGCTTTGTTAGGATGTTGCTTTTAAATGTCCCTGAAAAAGGCATTAGGTCATGAATGCCCATGTTTATCATGATGTGTTCTGTTTAAGGAAAACAGCAGGCAACTAGATTTAAATTCTTCAAGGAAGTCGGTATCTGTAGATTGTCAGGTTTTCTTTGACTTCATTGTACTTTTAATTATATAAATTATAAATCTTTCACAGAAAACACTCATACACAGACTCACACACACAAACACACACTCAAAATATTCTCTGTCCACCTTACTACTATAACTTACATAAGAAATTTAATATGAATGATGAATAAAGGCATATTTTAGGTATGTCTTATTAAAAAAAAAAAAAAAAAAAAAGGATTAAAGAACATTTCACTCAGAAATGGCAAACCGGGGACTTTATTCTCCCGCATGATTTGTTTGGGAAACTGGGTTTGCAACTCTCTATTTACATATGCTCAGTCCACATCAGTTGTTTATATTTTCCACCTGGTCACCAAATGAATTTGTGGTGGCTATTGGAATCTTGCTTGTTAAACTGTCTTTGTTTTAACAGATAAATTGAGGGTCATAGAGGTTAAGTGGATACTCAGGATCCTACAGCGAGTTAATGGCGTATGGGGGAGGAGGGGGAGGAGGGCCAGGCAATCTCACTTCCTTCTTAGTGTGTTTTTTCTCAAATCTCCACTGATCCCACACCAAGAATAGGCAAATGGGAATTTTTACATCACACTTCCCTGTGCTTCATTTAAAGGATTTAGCTTAGCAAAGTTCTTCTATTAATCTAAAATGCATTGGGGGAAGGGGGATGGTTCAGCCAACAAAGTGCTGCTTTGCAACATGATAACTAGACTTTATACCTAGCATTCTTATAAAAGGCAGGCATGATAACATGGGAAAGCAGAGAGGCAAATCCCTGTGGCATGCTGGCTAGCCAGCCTACCCTAGTTGATGACACCCACGCATCCTAATTAGACCCCCTGTCTCAAAAAACAAAGTTAAAGGGCTCATGAAGAATAATACCTAGAGGTGAATTCTAGACAACACACATGTATGCATGCACAGTTTCACATAAACATATACACACACAAACAAAACAAAGAAATGAAATGTGCTCCTACATTTGCCTAAGTACAAGAAGAAAACTTGTATGTTTTGCTCTTCTGCTTGCTTGTTCTCTAGAATCCCTGGACTTTTCAGAACTAAGACTACAATTTCTGCTTTATTATGGTTTTCATTTGCATATAACAAATAGCAATGGTCATTTGTTTGTGTCAGCTGGGCTGAGCCAAACAAGAGGTAGTCAGTCAAATGATGATTTAGGTTTTACTCTGAAGATATTTTGTAGATGTGATTACCATTGAAAAAATCAGATGGTTTATGTACAGCCTATCTTGCATAATAGAATAGACCTGTTCCCATGGATAGAAAAGTTTTAAGCTCAGTATTGAAGATATTGTTCCTAACACAGTATCAGGTCCTAAAGGTTTTCAACCTGCTGCTTCTGAACACTGGCTGTACGGACTTGCCAGGTCTGGGTTCTACAATCATACAAACAGATCCACAATGAAATTAAGAACATATACTACATATGTACATTATATATATTGAATATATGTGGAAAGTCTGATGTAGAAATTAGTAAAAACTTTCTAATTTTCTTTACTGAATTTTCGACTAACTGAATCACTTGCCTCTTTTATCATTAAAATCTATATCTTTTAATTTGAAGTGTTGCAATATTTTTTAAGAACTTTGCTTTTAGCATATTTAAAAGCATTTATATTGAAAAAGGAGCCCCTATAACTTAGGAATCGAGTGTTTATTTTATCCTTCTTCTTAGAAAATCTATTTCATTGTCTTTTTTGACTTAAGAGGACCGACTTCCTTTGTTACAAAAATATACAAAAAAAAAAAAAAATCTACTGAAAAATGATAGTTGAAGGAAAGTCTGCAGAGTTCTATAATCTGTTTCCAGCCTGCTGAAGAAGAACCTGGTTAAGTCTCCCCAGACCATTACGATTCCCTTGTTTTAAATCTCTTGTGCTGTAAATAATGAAAGGGTGATATCCTCAGAGCATTGTATTGACTGTAGTATCTCTTTGAAGTAAGACTTGGCATATAAGTTACTCAGATCTTGTTCTTTCACTAATTAAAATCCCCATGTATTTTTTGATGAAGTGAGGATTTTCAAAATTTTGCTAGAGATAATAAATACACTTATTTGAGTTTGTAACTGAACAAACCATCTCTTAGATGATGGTAAGGCAACAGCAACATCATCACCACAAACAAACATTTCCCTTTTATGACTGAGATAAGAATAAAAACAGATCATGTTCTCAAATAGCTGATCACAGTGACAGTTTCTGAATGCTCCGTTGTCATCTTAGTTTCACCTTTATGATAGTTAAGTCCACATAAAACTTTACTCCTAGTCATGAATGAAAGAACTGTCAAAAGAAACAAGTGCTGTATAATCAAATCTCTGATAAGGCAGGGATTCACAAATCCAGTGGATGCTGACTACAGCTCACAGTCAGGTAACTGCAGCAAACACAGGTATGCTGCAGATTCCTCTGATGCAGAATGCACTCTAGTACACTCAGACCACACTCTAAAGGCTGTTTATCAGAAATGTTCTGGGGATAGCAAAACATTTAGGTAAACAAGGTTTTGTGTAATCGTGGAAGTTGCCAAGTAATTGATTCATGTCTGAAGACATAACCTCCATGTGGATAGGATGTGGTTTTAAATAGAAGATTTAGAATCTATGGAGTTTTAGATACATAAACAGATGAGTCCCACACTTCATTAGCAGCATTAATGTGCACAGCTCTTGCATTTTAAACACATCAAAGTAAATTATCTTGAATCCTTTGGTTAGCCCCAGAGATGGTGAAAATTTAAAACATAAACATTCACTTGTTTGAATAAATAGTGTTCTTCACATATAATTGGTATTGGGACTAAATATTAGACACTGTGAAAGAAGGGATTCCTAGTATTTGGGAGCATGAGAATGAACACTGTTTTTGCCTGATTCTTGCATTATTCTTCAGATGTTAACAACAGCTCTACATTTCCTTGTGTGGGGTTGAGGCCTCATCCTCATGGGATTCCCCCATCCACTTTAGCATGTCTACTGCTGTGGTCCTTGTGCAACTCATCTTTATATAGTCACTTGGTGAAACTTTACTGTTGTTGCCTATGA
The DNA here is from genome assembly GCA_019843965.1 of Rhynchomys soricoides. Taxonomy (NCBI): domain Eukaryota; kingdom Metazoa; phylum Chordata; class Mammalia; order Rodentia; family Muridae; genus Rhynchomys; species Rhynchomys soricoides. Next base: position 11,094,857 of record JADRCH010000027.1, on the reverse strand, counting down.
AATCCCAGGAGACACAATTTTAAAGGCAAAGTCCTGATCTTCTTACTATTATAATCTTCCTGCCATCGCTTCTTGAATAATCTCTGAGGCTTAAATCGATCCTCTGGACTGGACTTGAACCTTTTATTTTGATTGGCTAAAAAGATAGGTAATTAAATAATATTGAGAATTAGAGAAATAGTCTTCACCAGGAAAGAGCATACCAACCGGTTATTCAATATTAAAAGCTCAGCTCTGAAAACGTACAAACAGGTAACAAGACTAAGCAGGTTTAACTTATGTATAAAGGAATACACACACACACACACACACACACACACACATATGTTTATATCTGCATGTTATATATTATATATATATACATGTTATATAATAATATGACAATCAGTGAATGTGTATATATATATGCATGTTATATGCTAATGTATGTATATATACATGTTATATACTAATGTAACAAAAACTAGTAAATGTATGTGTATATATATATGTATATTCATGCTATATACTAATGTATGTATATATTCATGTTATATATTAATGTAACAACAATTAGTGAAAAAAGAGGTCATGAATTTGAAAGAGAGCTAGGAAGATTTGGAGTGGGGGGTGGAGTTGGGGGTAGTGAATGGAAATTATATAATTATAATCTAAAAGGTAATTTATTAAAATAAAGAAAAAGTCTGACCCACACAAAAAAATTCCTACATACAGAAACTAAAATATTATGTAGAATTATGCACTTTACATCAGTTTCCCCTGGATTTGTTGTTTGTGGCTATGAGTTTCTACAGACAAGAGGAATAAAGAACTATCCTAGTCTTAGGTCCTACATCTCTAGTTGTTCATTAGACTACTCACTTCCAACGTTCTGGAACAGTTAATTGAAAGGGTTTTGCTTAGAACAGTAGTTCCTTCTTTTGCTCCTACCTGGAGATTCAATTTCTTCATCATGCCCCCATTGTCAAAGTACCACCCATTATTTCTCTGAAATTCAATTGCAATTTCTTTTCTTAATTTTATTTCAGATATTAACTGAGTTCTTTAACTCTCTGTGTGTTTTTTAAATCTCTTTTATTGATTTCTTTCTCTCTAGCTCATGGAAAAGTAGTTATTCACCAATTTTACTCATGATATTGGCATGTTTTTGAAGCATGCTTTGTTAGCCGTGAGGACTGGATGCTCTTACAGTCATTTGTAAGGGATTCCCTTCAGATTGTTCACTTTTACATAAAACTGTTTAAGAAATATCGAAGAGAGGTAGCCATAGCTTTTCTGTGTCCATGTCCTTGGTCATTCTGCTCCGGCTGCTCTTGCTATGAGATGAACTACTTTCTGAGTTGTACTGCTTCCAATTTATTTCCCTTTCCCTTGCAGCCTCTGAGTACTTTGCGTTTATTGTCCTTGTGCTTCTAATTTCCATTTAAGTTGCAGAAGACGGTCTTTTGCAAGTGGCTTTGCTTAGTACATGAGAAAAGGTTTTTAGCTTTGTTTTGTGTTTTGAGAATTCTCACACCAAAGCCTGCTTCACCTCTCCTGGTTCAACATTGTTCCTACAGATGCCTTTATCTATGACAACAACTACTTTTGTAAGTTGTATATAGTTTGGGTTTATTTTAACTTTACTGGTCAGTTGTTTGGTTTCATAGACTTCCATGGGAGAATTCAGATAACTTCGAAGTATGTTAGAGTACTTCAATGCAGCTGTCGTGCATAAGTTTTTAGCTGATCTGAACTTCTCAGGAGAAGCTCTTTTAACACCCCCCCCCCAATATTTCACACTGAACAACATTGAACAATTGCCTAAAGTAGGTAAATATTGAGAGGAATTAGACAATCACAAGCCCAGGCTAACAAATTATAAGCCATTCATTCTCTTAGAACATCTTGCATTAAAAAAGAAGAGAAAATAGACTTTTGGAAAAAACTTCCAGCTATTTAAAAAGAAATTGCAGTAAAGCAAAAGGCCACAATGTACAAGACCAATAAATTGTATTTTAATAAAGCTCACATGTCTAGGTAAGCCGCAAATCACACAACCACCTGATATAACACAACCAGGTTCAGGAAATTTAAATTTTCATTTGAGCTATTCCCCAGGAGATATATTTTTTAATTGAGCTAAATCAAGTTAATTATCCCATTTTAAGAAGAAAAGAAACATCATGCCCTTTAGAAGACTTAACAAAATCCTGTGTATAAAAAATAGTATCAAATATCCAGTATAGTATAGAAAGTTATTAGATGCCACCAAGAGAAATAAAAACAAAGTTTAACTCTCAAGAGATTGTATTTTGAAGAATTTGAAGGAGAATTTTAAGGTAATTTGTTAAAATTTCTTTAAGGCCACAAGGGAGAATATGCTGATCATATATAGGAAGATAAAAAATAAATCTCAAAATAGAAAGATTCAGTATAATTACAGCAAAACATACATCAAACTGAGTAAACTTTGTGGATATAAAGCCTAGGCTTATTTAACAAAAGAGGGCAGGCATTCTTTCTTAGTTTAACGTTTTAATTATTTATTTGAGAATTTCTACATGTGTATAATATATTTAGGCAATATTACTCCCCATTCCTTCCCATACATAGTTCCTCTCAGGTCCAACAGCCATCTACCCATACCACTCAACTTCATGTTCTCCTGGGGAAAAATAAAAACACTGACTCTAATTTGTAATGCCCATATATTCATAGGCGTGGGGCTATCCAATGGAGTATGGTCTACCTACAATAGGGTCACACCCTTAAAGAAAACTGACTCCTACTTCCCCATCAATTATAGGTAGTTCTTCAGTTAGGGTGAAGCTCATGATCCTCTCCTTGTGAGCATGTTGGCTGCCTTGGTCATATGCACGCAGCCGCAGCCACAGTTTCTGTGAGTTCACATACACAGCTGTCTTACCATTTCCATTATGTTGACACCTATTATGTAGTTCAGTTACCCAGTCTTGAACATGAATTTATTCTCCTCTATTATTAAGGATTTAAAATTCTTAAGTAAGGTACTATCCCATATATTTTTGGTTCCTTTGGTTTAGGAGATTACATTGCAAGGGAGAAATTTTAAAACAGTGTTTGTAGATAAATCCTAAAACTTACTACCACACGTCAGAAAATCTAAGTCCTCCAATAAGATCGAATCATTGCCTCCTCCCCATCCTTTTTCTTTCCTCTTCCTTTTCTTTTTAATCTTCTTCTTCTTCTCTTCTTTTTTTGTAAAATAAAGGTAAAAAAATTGACATGAATTTCAATTTCATTCATTTCACCAAAGAACAATGGACTTTCAAAAACCAATATGATATTCTAATATTGCTCTTTGTATCATTTATATAAACATAACCAAATGTTTGTATTTTAGTAGTAGGAGTTTGGGGGATGGAAATGTGATTCAGGGAGGAAGAGCATCTGTTAGTTTGGTAGAGGACCTGGGTTCTGGTCCCAGAACTCACCTGGTGGCTTATAGCCATCTATAACTCTATGTGATGGATAAGATGGTCTCTTCTGGGCTCTGTAGGCATGAGACACACACATGATACCCATACATGGAAGCCTGCTGATTATATATATATATAATTGTTTTAAAAATAAGAGCTTCATTGCCAACATGAAAGAGTGGGAGTTAATCAGACGTCCCCACTACATTAAAAATACAGATAATGCTATCTACTAATCAAAATACCCATAGGGAGAATTAAGGACATATTAAAAAGCCTACACAACATAATTGTTCAAAGCACCAGAGAATCCCCATTTCGAAAGAATTACAGAATATATTAGCATAGATGAGTCACTAAAAGATAGCTGACAGCAATGACAAAAACCTGGATGCCATTGTATTAGTTTTATACTTGGAAATAATGGTCTCCAGTGGGACTATTACATAGAGAGCCTAAGCATACAGGCACTATGGATTCAATGGCCATTCCTACTGGAAATCCCTGGAGAAGAAAACATATCATGCATCCCTTCTAACCTGAAGAAGTAGCTGGTGTTTCAACACCTTTGGGATGGAGGTATCACTTCTTGTAAGCCCATGCATATCTTCAGTCATTAGGTATGGCTAGCTTATGAATAGCAACACTGTAGATTCAGGCTACAAATATGTACTGCATGTTTTCACATCTCATATGCTATCCATTACCATAGGATAACTCAGTTTATACTATGGGCTCTGAAGCCAAGTTCCTGTTATATACTTTGGTATCATTTCAATGGCCAGAAAAATCCATGCCTCTCCTTGACATCAGAACTAGGGAACTTTGTACATACCTGAAGGCTCACTCTTGAATCTATGAACACTTCACAAATACTAATGTCTTACATGCTCTAAGAACATAGCAAAAATCAAGCCTACTTCACAAGTAGCAGTCTTGGTTCCTCCATGCAAAACTGTGCTTTAGGCTTCAGCGGCATGTATGCTAAATAGATGCCACTGAGACAAATGTCATGTTAGGCAAATCCAAGTCAAAGCTGAGAATGATCTCTTCAAATAAAACTATACTGCTGAGAGAAAAAAATAGGTACCACAGCTTATGAATCATCATTCCCAAAGACCCCAGCAACAATCAGTACTACTTTAGAAATACATATCATTGGCACTTATAATTCCTGCAATTGCCTCCACCACTGGCCTAGATTAAAACATACAGATTCAGCCTAATTTATGCCAGAATTACTGTATCCTTTTCACTATAGTCCCTTGTAGCTTCACCATCCTCTAGGAAGACTATTTTACACAGCTAGCTTGTGAAAACTGAAGTGTATATCTGTTTCATCAAACATACAGACATCAATATAAGCCAAGAAACAAACCCAAGGAGACATGAACACTCAAAAGAATAACATTTTTAGTATCTGATCAAAATGGAATGAAGATATAAAGACTATGGAATGAAGATATGAAGATTTTAAGAGAATTTAACAAATATTAAGAAAATACGGGAAAAAATTTAATGACACTGGAAAAATATCAATCAACCAAAGCAAGAAACTTAACAGAGAAAATGAATTTTAAAAAGAAAAATATCTATAGCTGAAAAATTCAATCAATCCTATTAAGGAATGTCCCATACCCATCTATATCCAAATCCCTCATAAAGAGAGCTAGTCTCCCCAGAAGTGCTGAAACACTTAAGATCACAGACACACAGGCCCACAGGAGGGACAAGTTCAAGTCAGAGACAGCAAGACCAACTAACACCAGAGATAACCAGATGGCAAGAGGCAAGCACAAAAACCTAAGCAACAGAAACTAAGGCTACTTGGCATCATCAGAAAACAGTACTTCCACCACAGCAAGTCCTGGAAATCTCAACACATGGGAAAAGCAAAATTCAGATTTAAAATCACATCTCATGATGATGATAGAGAACTTTAAGAAGGACATAAATAACTCCCTTAAAGAAATACAGATCACAGGTAAACAGCTAGAATCCCTTAAAGAGGAAACACAAAAATCCCTTAAAGATTTAAAGGAAAGCACAACCAATCAGGTGAAAGAGTTAAACAAAACCATCCAGGATCTATAAATGGAAATTGAAACAATAAAGAAACCACAAAGGAAAGCAACCCTAGAGATAGAAAACCTAGGAAAGAGAAAAGGAGTCATAGATGCAAGCATCACTAACCGAATACAAGAGACAGAAGAGAGAATCTCAGGGGCAGAAGATAGTGTAGAAAACAGTGACACAACAGTCAAAGAAAATGCAAAATGCAAAAAAAGCTCCTAACCCAAAACATTTTCAGAGTAAACGGCTGGAAAAATATCTCCCAAGCAAATGGTCCCAAGAAACAAGCTGGAATAGCCATGTTAATATCAAATAAAATTGACTTTCAACCAAAAGTTATCAAAAAAGATAAGGAAGGACACTTCACACTCATCAAAGGAAAATCAACGAAGATGAACTCTCAATTCTGAACATCTATGTTCCAAATACAAAAGCACCCACATTCATAAAAGAAACTTTACTAAAATTCAAATCACACATTGCACCTCACATATAGTGGAAGATATCAACCCCACTCTCATAATATGGACAGATATGAAAACAGAAACTAAACAGATATGCAGTGAAACTAACAAAAGTCATGAACCAAATGGATTTAACATATCAATAGAACATTTCATCTTAAAACAAAAGAATATACATTCTTCTCAGCATCTCATGGTATCTTCTCCAAAACTGACCATATAATTGGTCATAAAACAGGCCTCAACAGATACAAGAAGATTTAAATAATCCCATGCATCCTATCAGATCACTAAGGACTAAAGCTGAACTTTAATAAAAAGAAAAACAACAGAAAACCGTCACACACATGGAAGCTGTACAACACTCTATTCAATGATAACTTGGTCAAGGAAGAAATAAAGAAAGAAATTAAAAGACTTTTTAAAATTTAATGAAAATTAAGGTACAACATATCCAAACTTATAGGACACAATGAAAGCGGTGCTAAGAGGAAAACTCAGCTCTAAGTGCCTTCAAAAAAGAAACTGGAGAGAGCATATGTAAGCAGCTTGACAACACCCCTGAAAGCTCTAGAACAAAAAAGAAGTAAATAAACCCAAGAAGATTATTTGGAATTATTATGACTGCAGGAACTAATCAAACACAGGGCTAAAATCAACCAAGTAGGAACAAAAAGAATTATACAAAGAATCAACAAAACCAGGAGCTGTTTTTTTGAGAAAATCAACAGGATAGATAAACCCTTAACCAGACTAACCAGAGGGCACAGAGACAGTATCCTAATTAGCAAAATCAGAAATGAAAAGGGAAACTTAACAACAGAAAGGGAAAAAATTCAAAAATCATCAGATTCTACTACAAAAGCCTATACTCAACAAAATTGGAAGATACGGATGAAATGGACAATCTTCTGAACAGATACTAGCTACCAAAGTTAAATCAGGATCAGATACACTATCTAAACTGTACTATGACATCCCTATAAAAATAGAAGCAGTCACTAAAACTCTCTCAACCCCAAAATGTCAAGGACCAAATGGTTTTAGTGCAAAATTCTACCAGATCTTCAAAGACAACCGAATACCAATACTCTTCAAACTATTCCACAAAATAGAAACAGAAGGAACACTACCCAATTCATTCTATGAATCCCCAATTACATTCATACCTAAACCACACAAAGACCCAACAAAGAAAGAGAACTTCAGACCAATATCCCTTATGAATATTGATGCAAAACTACTCAACAAAATTCTCATAAACTGAATCCAAGAACACATCAAAATTATCATCCAAGATGATTAAGTAGGCTTCATCCCAGGGATGCAAGGATGGTTCAATATGTGGAAATCCATCAATGTAATCCACTGTATAAGAAAACTCAAACAAAAAACCCACATGATCATCTCATTAGATGCTGAGTAAGCATTTGACAAAATTCAACACCCCTTCATGGTAAAAGTCTTGAAAAGATCAGAAATTCAAGGTTCATACCTAAACATAGTAAAATCAATATACAGCAAACCTGTAGCCAACATCAAACTCAATGGAAAGAAACTTGAAGCAATCACACTAAAATCAGTAACTAAACAAGGATGCCCACACTCTCCCTACCTATTCAGTATAGTACTCAAGTCCTATCCAGAGCAATTAGACAAGAAAAGGAGGTCAAAGGGGTACAAATTGGAAAGTAGGCACAATATCACTATTTGATGATATGATAGTATACTTAAGTGACCCCAGGAATTCCACCAGAGGACTCCTAAATCTGATAAACAACTTCAGCAAAGTGCCTGGATATAAAATTAACTCATACAAATCAGTAGCCTTCCTCTACTCAAAGGATAAACAGGCTGAGAAAGAAATTAGGCAAATGACACCTTTCACAATAGTTACAAATAATATAAAATAACTTGGTGTGACACTAACCAAGCAAGTGAAAGATCTGTATGACAAGAACTTCAAGTCCCTCAAGAAAGAAATCAAAGAAGATCTCAGAAGATAGAAAAATCTCCCATGCTCATGGATTGGCAGAATTAATATATTGAAAATGGCCATCTTGCCAAAAGCAATCTACAGATTCAATGCCATCCCCATCAAAATTCCCATTCAATTCTTCATAGAGAAAGAGCAATTTGTCAATTCATTTGGAATAATAAAAAAACCCAGTGAAAATTATTCTCAACAATAAATGAACTTCTGGAGGAATCACAATCCCTGACTTCAAGCTGTATTATAGAGCAGTAGTGATAAAAGTTGCATGGTATTGGTACAGTGACAGGTAGATAGATCAATTGAATAGAATTGAAGACCCAGGAATGAACCCACATACCTATGGCCACTTGGTCTTTGACAAAGGAACTAAAACCATCCAATGGAAAAAGACAGCATTTTATATAAATGATTCTGGTTCAACTGGAGGTCAGCATGTAGAAGAATGCAAACTGAGCCATTCTTATCTCCTTGTACAAAGCTCAAGTCCATGTGGATCAAGCACCTCCACTTAAAACCAGATACAATGAAACTAATAGAAGAGAAAGTGGGGAAGAGCCTCGAACACATGGGCACAGGGGAAAAATTCCTGAATAGAACACCAATAGCTTATGCTATAAGGTCAACGATCAACAATGGGACCTTGTAAAATTGCAAAGGACACTGTCAATAGGACAAAAGGGCAACCAACAGATTGGGAAACATCTTTACCAATCCTACATCTGATAGAGGGCTAATATCCAATATATACAAAGAACTCAAGAAATTAGACTACAGAGAATCAAATAACCCTATTAAAAATGGGGTACAGAGTTAAACAGAAATAAACAAAGAATTATCAACTAAAGAATATTGGATGGCCAAAAAGCACTTAAAGAAATGTTCATCATCCTTAGTCATGAGGGAAATGCAAATCAAAACAACTTTGAGATTCCACCTCACATCTATCAGAATGTCGAAGATCAAAACTCAGGTGACAGCAGATACTGGTAAGCATGTAGAGAAAGAGGAACACTACTCCATTGCTGGTGGTATTGCAAGCTGGTACAAACACTCTGGAAATTAATCTGGCTGTTCCTCAGAAAATTGGATATAGTATTACCTGAGGACCTTGTTATATCACTACTGGGGATATAACCAAAAGATGCTCCAACATATAACAAGGACACATGCTCCACTATGTACATAGCAGTCTTATTTATAATAACCAGAAACTGGAAAGAACCCAGATGTCTTTCAACAGAAGAATGAATACAGAAAATGTGGTAGATTTACACAATGGAGTACTAATCAGCTATGAAAAACAATGACTTCATGAAATTCTTATGCAATGGATAGAACTAGAAAATATCATCCTGAGTGAGGTAACTCAGTCACAAAAGAACACACATGGTATGCACACACTGATAAGTGGATATAAGCCCAAAATGTCAGAATACCCAAGATTTAATTCCCAGACCATATGAAGCTCAAGAAGAAGGAAGACTAAAAGGTGCTTGCATCATTCCTTCTTAGAAGAGGGAACAAAGTATTCATAGGAGGTACAGGGTGGGAGGGACAAGGGAAGAAGGGAGGAAGAAGAGGGGGAAAGGGGTGCAATATCCAGGGGTGAGAGGAGAAGGGGATGATGTACAGAGGGTCCAGAATTTGAACAAAAGTATGTAGCAATAGGAGATGAGGAACTGGGGCAGCCACCAGCTAGTCCCAGATGCCAGGAAAGCAAGAGGCTCCCAGGACCCAACAGGGATAAGATTAGCTGAAATGACCAACAAAGGGGAGGGAGAATCTTTAGAGACCATATCCAAAGGCTAGGTAAGGCCCCTGGTTGGGAGATGGGGCCACCCACACATCTCCAAATTTTTAACACAGAAGGGCTCCTGTCTAAAGGAAATATGGAGACGCAATGTGGAGCATCGACTGAAGGAAAGGTCATCCAGAGACTGCCCCACCTGGGGATCCATCCCATATACAGTCACCAAACCCAGACACTATTGTGGATTCCAAGAAGTACTTGCTGACAGGAACCTGTTATATCTGTCTCCTGAGAGGCTCTGCCAGAGCCTGACAAATACAGATGCTTGCATCCAACCATTGACTTAGCATGGGGTCCCCAATGGAGGAGTTATAGAAAGTACTGAAGGAGCTGAAACATTTGCAACCCCATAGGAAGAATAACAGTATCAACCAAACAGACTCCCCAGAATTACCAATGACTGAAGCACCAACCAAGGAGTACACATGGAAGGACCCATGGCTCCACCCGCATATGTAGCAGAGGATGGCCTTGTCAAGCATCAATGGGAGAAGAAGTCCTTGGTCTTGTGAAGGCTCACTGCCCCATTGTAGGGGAATGTCAGGGTGGTGAGGCAGGAGTGGGTGGGTGGGAGGGGGAGCATCTTCATAGAAGCAGGGGTAGAGGGGATTGCAGAGGGGGTTCTGGATGGGAAACCAGGAAAGGGTAAAACATTTGAAATGTAAGTACATAAAATATCTGATAAAAAATACTAAAAGAAAAAGAAATTTATAGGGAAATAAAAAAAATCATTAAAAAAATGAATAATCATCTAGTATATATGAAACAAAGTCAAAAGAGCAAATGTTTAAATTATTTCTTGAAAATTAAAGCAGAAAAGTTTGTAAAAAGTTCAAAAATCAGAAAATGTATGTATGTATTGTGTATGTATGTATGTATAAATATTTCAGTATAAAAGCTCAAAGGTCTCCAGTAAAATTCAATCCTAATAAGACTTCAGAAGACTTGAGGACATTAACCAACTAAACCTCCCAGAGCTTCCAGGGACTAAACCCCCAACCAAAGAGGACTCACGGCTCCAGCTTCATATGTAGCAGAGGATGGCCTTATCTGGCATCAATGGGAGATATGTCCCTTGGTCTTGTGAAGGCTGGATGCCCCAGTGAGGAATGCTAGGGCTGTGAGGTGTGTGTGTGTGTGTGTGTGTGTGTGTGTGTGTGTGTGTAAAACAATTAAAATTTTAAAAGAGGCTATCAAATTGGGATTGAGGTAACCTGAGAGGGGTTTCAGGGAGAGCAGTTGAGATTGACTCTGTGGGAGTGAAAGAGAAGAGGGAAGTAATATAATTCTATTTCAATTAAAATATTAAAATTTTACAGTAAGCCACCAACCAGGCAGCATACACCAGCTGATATGAGGCCCCTGACACATATATAGCAGAAGACTGTCTGGTCTGGCCTCTATGAGAGAAGATGCACCTAACCCTGGAGATACTTGAGGTCCCCAGGAGTAGGGAGGCCTGGTGGGGTGGGAATGGGGATGTGGGGACAGCCTATTTGAGACAGGGGCAGGGGGACGAGGTATGGGATGGGGAGCAGTTAGGAGCAGACTGGGAAGGGGATGAAATCTGTACTGTAAAAAAGGATTAAAGAATAAAAATAAGTTTAAGAAAATATTAAAATTTAAAAATAAGCTATATTTGAATAAAACTGCAAGAATAGAAGACAAAGAGAATCTTTAAACATGCAAGGAAGAATAGGCTAGCACACACATGGGAGTTCTACAAAGACTAGCAACAGGTTTCTCCATTGACACCCTATAGCCTAGGGGAACAGGGCACATACAACATTCTGAGAAAATGAATAAACTAATGCCTAACTGTGAATATTTTGCCAAAAGAAATGTCCTTAAGAAGTAAAGGAGAGATACATTTAACCAGAAACCAAGGGAGTTTATTTCCACTGTGTAGTATAAATGGGACCTTAAGATACGGAAAACCTTCTGTAAGTCAAAGAACATTGTCAATAGGACCAAACAGGGGCCTAAAGAATGGTAAAGAATTTTCACCAAGTCCACATTTGACAGAGGACTAATCTCCAAAATATATAAAGATTCCAAGAAACTAGACTACAAACCAAATAATCCAGTAAAAATGGAATACAGACCTAATTAGAGAATTCTTTATAGGGGAAACTCAAATGGCTGTCAAACACTTGAAATATTCAACATCCTTAGCCCTTAGCCATCAGGGAGATACAAATCAAAACTACAGTGGGAGAGAGAACTGGCCTTGGTTGGGAGCAGGAAACTTCTGGAACAAGCTAGAAAACTAGGGCAATGGAAACTTCCAGGAATCTATGAGGGTAACCTTAGCTAAGACTCCTAGCAATGGAGGATAAAGAATCTGTATCAGCCACCTCTCTAACCAGATAGGACATCTAATGGAGTGATGGTGACATCAACCTAGTCACAAAATATTAAATCCACAATTTGTCCTGCCTTCAAGATATGCAAGGATAATGATGGAGCAGAAATGGAGGGATTAGCCAACCAATGACTGGCCCAACTTGAGATCCATGCCATGAGAAAGAGCTCACCCCTGACATTATTAATGATATTCTGCTATACTTGCAAACAGAAGCCTAACATAACTGTTCTCTAAGAGGCTTCACCCAGCAACTGATGCGAACAGGTGGAAGAGGGTTAAGAAAGTTTGAGGAACCAGAGAGTTCAAAGTCACCCTGAGAAAACCCACAGAATCAACAAACCTGTGCCTAAAAGTGCTCACAGAGACTGAACCACCAACCAGAGAGAATGCATAGAATGTAGGGACCTAGTCCCTCTACACATATGTAACAGATGTTCATGTTGGACTTCTTGTGGGAACCCTAACAGCAGCCGGCGGGGCTGTTTGTGACTCTGTTGCCCTTCTCCTGACTGGGATGCCTTGTCTTGGCTCCATAGGAGAAGATGCACCAAGTCCTACTACAACTTGATATGCACAAGCTGTAACTCGTGAGGATGAGGAACAAGGGGAACACTTCCCCAGTCCTGGTGGGATTGCAAACTTATATAGCCACCATGAAAAATCAATATGGCAGTTACTCAGAAAATTTGATTTGGTTTACCTCAAGATCCAGGCATACCATTTTGGGGCATATACTAAAAGGATGCCTCATCTTACTATAAGGACACTTGCTCATTCAATGATACAACTATGCTCATAAAAACTTTATAACATCCAGAAACTGGAAACAGCCTAGAGGTCCCTCAACAGAAGAATGTTCTCTAGATACATGCTGTGGTTATTTACCTTGAAGTTCCTGGGACTCTTAACAGTGGAAATGGGGGTGTCTGATTCTTTTGCCTGAACTCAGGATCCTTTATTGGTACAAGATTTTGTGTCTATTCTTATTGCATCTTCTTATGCTATGCTCAGTTGGTATCTCTTGTGAGGTCTGCTGTTTTCTCAAGGGAAATGAGCAGTGGATCTGAGGTCGAGTGGTGGTGGGTGCAGGATGGGGAGGAATGGAGTGGGGAGAGGCTCTGGCTTTAATATATTTCATGAGAAAAAAAAAAAGAAAAGCCTGAAAACACTGAATGAAACAAGAAATACTAAATATGAGAGTCCAAAACTGGAGAGGTTATTCACCAATCTCCTTAGTTCTATAATTTGTCTATAATTGTTGGTGCATACTCTTTCGACCTGCGTCATTGTTCTTTCTTGAATACTTCCAAATTACTCATGCAAATTAAAGTCAGTAGAACGATTTTGTATAAATTTAGAAGTATTTTATGCATTGGTAAGACTTACATTGTAAATTATTTTTAAATAACCTCAGAAATCCGAGGTATAGAGTTTAGCAAGTAATCACTCCTTTAAAATATTTTGCTAGCATCTAAAATTGTACAATAGTGCACGTATATAATGATCTCCGATCTGTTCATCCTCTTGTTTCCTGCTTGGGTTTCCATCCTGCTCCTGCTGGATCCCTTCCTCTTCCAAAATAATCTTCCTTCTACTTTCGTGGTCTTAAAAATATCTGTCGATTCACATTAAATAAATAAATAATAAATATACAATGTAAAGCTGATTATGCTCTTCTCTGGGAAAGATTATATTTCTCCCACTTTCCGAATGCTTGTTGTTCTTTGTGTAGGGCTGAGGCCTTGGGGCATGGCAACACCAAATGGTCAGCTCTGAAAACATGTAAAAGTAACATACAAACTGAGTAGGTTGTATTTAGGTATATATATATATATATATATATATATATATATATATATAACTATGTGCATGTGTTTTAGGAGCATGCATATGTATATATACACATGCATATGTATGCACATGCATATGGATATGTATATATACACATACATACATATACACACATAACAATAATTAATGAAAAAAGAGGCCATGAATTTGAAAGAGACTAGGAATGGTATATGAGAGGATTTAGAAGGAGAAAAGGGAAGGGAAAAAGTTATTTTTAAAAAAGTAACCAAAAGATATCTAATAAAAAGAAAAGCATCTAATTATTAATATAAAACCTAAAATACATAATTTTCAGATAGAATAAGTACATTGGCATAGAGAATCATCTCATATTTAATAGTGGTAAATAATCACATCCTTAGCATGAACTACAAAACAATATTCTTAAATAAGGGAGCTGTAATAGTTCAAATAATGCAAGGCATAGAAATGTAAATTATGACATCATCATAATATTAGGGAGGAAAAAATAAAATTGTCTTTATCCACAATCAAAGCAAATTGTTATTGAGTTAAAAAATCCTGTTATAGCTATGAGATGTGTGATAAGCCCCGTGATAGCTACAGAACAGAACTGTAGACACAAGAAATAGCAGAAGTAAGATATCAAAGAATACATCTAGAAATAATTACATAATCACATAGGAAGATGGAAAGAGGAGACATATAATAGTGCCAGAAAAATTAGTATAATGGCATTACTATGTTCTCCCCCATTAATAGTTTCCTTGAAAGAAAATGGAGTAAATTCTGCATTTAAAACATATAGAGAGAGCCTGAATGAACTCAAATATATGCTACTGACAAGACTCATTTCACCTCAAAGGACACAAATAGATCAGAAATTGAAAGTTAAAGAACATGTAAATAGAAGCCAAAAGGTAGAAGGGGTAGCCAGAATTTCATGAGACACATTAACTCAACATGATACATTGATATCTTTGTCAAGAAAATATAATAATTATTAGATATATGCACCTATCTTTGGAACTCTTGGAAAGACAGATATTAAGAAATTTGAAGAAAAAAATGAATACAGAAACAGTAAGAGACTTTCATACTAGATTTTCAGAAAAGATCAACCATAGCAATAATTAATAATAAACATCAGATTTTAGCTATGTGTGAAACGATGCTGGCATTAGATACTCAAATCATTGTATCAAAACCAAGATGATATATATATATACTTCTCTCTAGTCTCAAGAGCTTGCTCCAGAATAGAGTAGCTCAAGTGATTGGGAACAGAACAAGTCTTTGTTCTTTCACTTATTTATTCACTTTACACCCCTTCTCCCAGCCCCCCTCTGCCCAAATGGCCCTGCCCCATCACCTTTCACCTTCACCTCTGAGAAGGGCAAAGTCCATCTAGAGGATAACACCCTGGCATTTCAAGTCACTGCAGTAGTAAGCGCATCCTCTCCAACTAAGGCTAGACAATTAAGGGAGCAGGATCCATAGTCAGGCAACAGTCTGGGTAAGCTGCTCACTCAGGTTGTTGGGAGACCCTCATGAAGTCCAAGCTGCATACCTGTTACATATGTGCAACGGCCGGGGCTGGGGGCTTGTAGGACCAGCCCTTGTATGATGTTCAGTTGTTGGTTCAGTTGCTGGGAGTCCAAAGGGTCCAAGTCAGGTCTTAACAAATTGAAGAGGATTAAAACTGTATTGAGAATATTTTGGAACTACAATCCTATATAAAAATAGAAAACAATAAAGGAAAAACATTGGAAACTTTTTTTTAAATGCCTGAAAATACAACAGCATGATCATGAATTGATCAGAAAAGGAAATACAAAGGAAAATTTTAAATCACCTTTAGAAGTCAGGTCTGGTCACTACAAACTTGTAATTGGCAATTCAGGTGGCAGAGGCAGGACAACCACAATTTCAAATGTGCCCTTGGCTCCAAAGTGTGATCAATGCCTTTCTGGGACAAACTTACTGAGAATTTAACTTAAAATAAAACATCAAAACAAAGATGGGGATGGAATAGTATCTAATTGGTAGAAAATTTTCTTAGCATGCACAAGGCTCAAGCTTCAATCCTCAGTATTGAAACAAACAATCAGAAACAACCAACAAAAACAGCAAAAGAAAAAAGCAAAAGAAAGAAAGAAACGATTTTGAGGTCAACAAAAATAGTGACCCAATTAATTAAGTTTATAGGATGGAGCAATCGCAATTCTAAGAGAGAAATCGAAAGTAATAATGTGAATATATAGGAATAAATTATCCTAAATATACAATCTAACAATACTCAATGAAACAGAAAAAAACAGAAAAGAAAAATAATGAAGATGAAAGAAAAAATAAGTAAAAATGAAAAATATGAAATTGATACCAAATCAATGAGACTAAATTGATTTCCAAAAAAGAAACAAAATCACCTAATATTACTAGGCTGAGCAAAAAAGCCAGAAAATATTGGAATAGATATACTAAGAAATGAAAGACCAACAATTATAGTTGATCACACAATACAATGTATCACAAGAAACTGGATTAACCACTCACACACCAACACATGTGTTTTCTTGGAAAAATTAAGTAAATTTCTTTCTTTCTTTATTTATTTATTAATTTATTTATCATACTTTCTTTACATTTCAAATGTTTCCTCCTTTCCAGATCTCCCCTTTGGAAACTCCTCATATCCTCCCCCCAACATACATGAAGCCTAGGAAGTTTGAACAGTAAAGAAAGAGAAAACTAATATGCCGGTAATAGGAATCAAGATATTAAACAAAAATTTTATCATAGCAAATCTCAGAATCTATGAGTTTACTAGTGAATCATACAAACGATTAAAAAGCACTAAAGCCAACTCTTTTTAAATACTTTTTTGCTGTAGGCATATTTTTCTCTCAACAAAATGAATAAGAGTATTAATTCCACGGTTATTTTGTAAGCAAATGATAACATGATGGGCAAAGCAGAAATAGAAAACTGTAAGAAAAATACAGACCAGAATCCCTACAAAATCATGGCAAAGAGAATCCACCTCCATCACACAAGAAGCCCACAGACAACATCAAAGTCCTCAGAGCAAAGTTGCAATTTTCCTCTTGGGTTGGGAAAAAAGACATAAGTGCCCTGTTTTGTGACTTCTTTTCATCTCCTTATTCACTGGAACTTTCACGCATGTGTGTAATTAATTTTAGTCACATCTCCTCCATTACCTCCTTTAGGGCTTCCCCACAAAGAAAACCCTTATTCCCAACAACCCCCCCTTCTACTGTCATGTCTTCTTTTTTTCCTTCTGTGATCCACTTCACTGGACTCTTGCTACTCCTAAGCAATATAACATCAGAGGTGTATGTCCATAGTCCTTTGGAAAGAAAAGAAATCTCACTTGTCACGTGTGTATATGTATATTCCCACTGTGTAGAAAAAGAGCTGTCAAAACCAAGATTTGAGAAATATTACATATCAGCTGACGTGTTAAAACATGCTCTTGTTCTTCTTGTATGGTTAGAGTCTTTCCATCAAAATAAAAACGTTACATGACCCCTCCTTCCAGTAAAAGACAGAAAACAAAAATTAGAAAATAAATATCTTTGGCATAAAAGTATGAAGAGTTGCTGGAGGGATGGCTCAGTGGTTAAGACAATGTTCTACTCTTATAGAGGACCTGAGGGGTTTTTCCCAACAGCTACATCAGGTGGATTGCGAACTCCTGTAATTTCAGTTCCTGAGGATCCAACAACCATCTTCTGATTTCCACAGGCACCTGAATGTTTGTGAAGCACAGATAACACACACACACACATACACACACACACACACACACACACACACAGAGAAGATGTGGGAAGAGGGAAAGAAATAAACTATTGCCAGCTAGTAGGCAAAGTAGAAATCAATTTTGCAAAGTTCTGTAAGTGTAAATTCCCAAATTCACAGATTTGCTGAATGCAAACATCTCATTTAATAGAACTTCTTTTTAATGATCATTATAGTTTTTCAAATAAATGATTATGACATAGCATATTCTGTAAACTTTTTAAAGTGTATCCAAATGTACTTTTCAACCTCAGTATAGGCCAGTTCTTTGAGTACCTTCAGTAGGTGCTAAACAGTCTAGTTAAGAATCATACCCTGCTTAATTCATAAGCCATAACTTACACTGAACCTGGCTGTCTGGAAGGTCAGGGTGTGTATTTCAAATCCTCTTTTTAGAACGTTGACTGTTCTCATGTCTGCCATTGTGTTTACTTGAAAAGCCATTTGACAGAGGGTCTCTGAAGAGCAGAACAGAGTATTTCCCAGCTAAAATTTTAAGAGAACAGTTTCAAGAAATGACCACTTTCAATCTGTAGTTCTCTGAGGGCGTCGGCTCACCTACACCATTGATCTTTCCGTTTGA
The DNA here is from genome assembly GCA_019843965.1 of Rhynchomys soricoides. NCBI lineage: Eukaryota > Metazoa > Chordata > Mammalia > Rodentia > Muridae > Rhynchomys > Rhynchomys soricoides. The sequence goes on along the minus strand of JADRCH010000027.1, from coordinate 11,076,486 downwards.
AGTGCTCATTTACCATCCTGACACAGTCTAGGGCGGCACTGCATGATGCTGATGATACTTTTGTCAATGTGAAGAATGTGGTGCCATTGTTAGTGAAACTGTACAAGAAACAGAGACCTTAATATGTACCATCTGTTTTACAAGAAAGCTCGGCGTGGTAATGCATTCGCAATACCAGAAGCAATTTCTCTAAGACATGAAATGAACATATGTTGTCTAAGAGCCTTCAGGCTGACATTGAAAAAGAGAAAAGATAGGACTTCAAGGCAAATACTGTCCCAGTAGTAAGACTGCCAGATCCAATATGGCTCAGCCTATTGACAAGTCTCTGGTGAACAACTTCATATAAAGATTTTTCACATTGTTACTGCTGTACAGCTCTCTGGCCCATTCTTTCAGTGAGGGCAAAGTAGTGCAAAGCACCATCTTTGTCACTTGGGGTGCTCTTCTGTTTGAGAGCAACACATGTTGTCAGAAAATGTCATATCTTACAATAAAATGCTTGAACTTTTGTTTTCTAAGCCAGAGTCAACTTGAAATGGCAGCTTCGAATGACTGAGCAGGGTATTTTTAAGATAGACCTGGAAATATGGTCCTGAACACTATACAAAAATAAAAATAAAAAAAAAACCAAGCTATTTAACACTGATGCAACTACAAATTTTATTAATCACAATTTTTATGATTATCCTACAGATGCATATGTGAATATGGTAATGTATGCTGGGTATGACTAAGAGTTTTGGTTCTACTCTAGATATGCTGTAATATAGAATTATAATATTTTATAATGCATATTTTAAATATATTCATATATATGTTTATTGCAGTATCTATATGATAAATATGTATAAATGTGCTACGTAAGTGAGCATTATGAGAAATTATAAACACCAAATGATGGCTCATTAAAATCATGGAAATGAAGAATAGTTAACTAGCTTAGCAAATGTTAGTTTGCTTACATTTCAGGTCCAAAGCTTCAATATGGGTTTAAATTATGTTATGCCATAATCAGGCTTAGCTCTTCATAAACATGTCAATATAAAACATAAGGCTTACATTTTTAAAACAGTTGAAAAAATACAGCAGCAGACTCAGAGCCAGAAATGCTGACTTTGAGGGTCCAGTCTCCATTTACAAGGTGCATGACCTGAGAGAAGTCTGACCCCAGGTCAGACAGTCTTCAAAGCTGCAAGTACTTCATCTATATAGAAGGGGGCTGAACTAAAATTATCTTCAAGCTTCTTTCCAAATCTAAGAATTAAATTATAAGTACAAATAGACAGTCACTAAATCATACTTTAAAAGGACAAGGGGTGTTTGAATTACAAAGTCAAGATAATTAATTAACTCATTTGTTTTATACATTTTGTGTTTAAAATTATTCTGATCTGTAGGAAAATTGGATTAAACAAACTAAAGGCAAAGAACAGTTCTAATTTTTTAATGTCTCAATTTTAAGAAATCACATATATTGCTCACTCTCCTTTTAAATCTTTCTTGCGAAAAAAGAAAAAAGCTAAGTTTTGACTTACCCTTTAGTTTCTTGGACACAGAGAGGAGTGAAGGAAATCCCAGTGGCCTGCTCTGCTGTTCTCAGTGATGATTTTGTTGGATACCTTTGAACCTAAGTGAGTTATTTGATGATCATTACTGTAAATTTTATCTTATTTTATTTTCTTAAATCATCTTTATCTTCTATTCAATGTCAAATGTCCACAGTACTCATAGGTCCGTAAATCATCCACATCCTTACTTTTCTTCTTCCCGGATCCTGTTCATAGCTTCCCTCCAAAGATGACTTTAGTTCTGTTTTGGATTTCCTTGGTCTAGCTTTCTAGATGCTTGGTCCTTCATAGATTTGTCTCTAGTATACTAACTCTTGTGATAATGTCTCATACATAAGAAGTGGATAGCTAACAAATCATTCTATTGAAATAGCTGATGGAGATTTCTAATGCAGAAATATGCACCCATCATTTAAGCTAGAGTTTCCATAAAAAATTTCCACACTCCAAACTGGCATTCTAACTTTAATTAAAGAAATCATGATTGCCTTAAAACCCCTAATTCTACTCCATGATCACCATCACTAAACCTTTGTTATTTATTGAATGCATTCTATACGTTCCAGAGCTACAAAGAGTAGTGAGTTCTCTGGTTTCCCCTGTATCAAGAACTTTATTCAAACCATTTCCTGGTCTCTTGACCTGTCAACAGTAACGAGCAGATCAACAAGAATGCTCCTCTTTTCCATGGGTCTGAGGAAAGCCACTGAGGAAATTCACATCCAACCACACAGAGTTCAAAGGCACAGGCTTGAGTGGTGTGTGTGTTTATTCAGGAACATGTGGATCCGATGAGTGGAAGGAGATTGGTGCAGTATGGCTCAGATGCAAGTGCTTGAGTATAATTGATTTTTAATGGGCTGGCTACCTGCCACCGGATGTTCCTCAATTAGGTATGCCTTAACAGCCGAAACAGCTGCTTATATCCTGCTAGTTCTCCAGTGATGGAAGTTTTGTTACACAGTGTCAGTTGTATCTGTGTAGAGAGCTCTCCACCACTCATGACCTGGGTCTAGAACTGTTAACATCATTCCTTTTGTCTTCTCAAAATAGACAACATATGTCACGGGTATCTTATTTGTCATGATGTTTCATGCCCTGAACAAAGTAAACTAGGCAAGGTTCTGGTCCTGTAGCAGCAATGACCGTGTTAAATTCACACACAAAGTGAATCCTGAAAGACTTAAAAGGAACTCTTAGGATGTGTTTAGTCAAATAATTCTTACTAATTGCTAAGTCTTGCTAATTTTGTCCCTACTTCTGCATCAGTTTTCAAAGCACCAATCCAATGCTTACCCTTCACCCTTCCTTGCTCTCTCTCTCTCTCTCCTCCTCCCCTCTCCATCTTTGTCTCAATCTGTTTGTCTCTCTCTCCCTGTGTTTGTCTCAGTCTGTCTTTGTCTATCTGCCTTTCCCTGTCTCTATCTATCTCTGACTTTGTCTCCATCTCTGTCTATCTCTGTCTCTGTCTTTCTTTCTCTGACTCTCTCTCTCTTTCTCCCTCTCTTCCTCTTTTCCCTTCCTTTCTTCTCTGAAGCTGCTATATTTCCTTATCAGATAGGTAAATTCATATCAAACAAGACCCCTTTCTTCTTGAATCAATGTCCTCCATACAACAAATTGATTAAATGACCTCATTTGTTTGTTGTAAAGGAACTTACAATCACTTTTTAGGCTAAAAGCAAACAACTTATCCTAGGATATTTTGTCTGGTGATTTAATTTTATAAATGAGAAAATAAGATAATCTGTGAAGGAAGACTCCCTGTCATTTGTATCACATCGTTTTTATGAGAATAAAGTTCTATAATTTTTTAAATTTTAATACTTACAGCATGTAATTTTTGAGGACCTCCTGATTTTGACCAGTACTAGTCAACTCTATACATATTAAGTCCATTTATCCCTGTCTTCTGAGATTGACGAAAACCTTGCCCTCTAGTGGCTGCAGACTCCAATCTACATTCTTTTAAAAACATGGACTTTTTAAAAGTAGTTTTTATTTTCATAAAAGCTGAAAGGAATAAAGTGTTTTTTTTTAAAAAAAATATAGTCCTTAAAACTATAACAAATTACAACAGCCCTATTTTTTATGGCGTGTATTTTTGTATTACTAAGAATGTCATTTAATGTACTATTTACTGATTTTTTTTCAAATTTAAATGTCTTCTTTTAGAAACTTCATAATAATCTTCCCATCACTATCCAGACTCTCCTGGCTTAGTTTATGGCAGTTTCTAGTAACTAAATCATTGATGCTTTACCAGCTAGGCAAATATTAAATTTCAGCCATGTGATACATAGTGGTCAAATTTGAATTTCTATGTATATTTTAGTTTAATGTCTTTATTACATAGGAGTGTGTCTGAGCATCTCTGTCTATGTATATGCATCTAGGAACCCATAGAGGCCAGAAGCAATCGTATGATCCCCTAGAGCTTTGAGCTCAGGCAATCATGAGTCACTCAATGTGGGTGTTTCCACCCAAACTCTATTCTGAAAGAGCAGCAAGCTCGAAATCACCATGGCATCTTCTCTGCCTCTGAAACAGCACAATATTGTATGTGTTGCTGACTCTTGAAGCTAAGGCCTTGTGGGCTTAGCAAGTGCTCTCCCACTAAGCCACATCCCCAGCCATCTATGTAACTTTTATTTTGAAAATATAACTACTTGTATTTTTAAAATAAATATTTCCTTAGGTTTTCTTCCTTTTCTTTTATGTATCTATTACTAATTTGACAGGTACAACATTCTCCCTAACCCATACATCCTTTATATGTTTGTTCAAACATTGGTTAGTTTGTAAGTCATTCATTAGATTTTTCTGTGGAATAGTATTGTAATATTTGGTTTTCAAGCCATTGTGTCTCTTCAGGAAGAGAGCTTAGCTTTGCTGTTCCTTATGGTTGTTTCAGGAATAATGTTACTATTGAGGAATTCTGCATCTAAGGTCTTGCCCTTAGAAAGTAAAGTACTCGTATTCTTCATTTGGCTCGCTTTTCTTCTGTTAGCTGCTCCTTCTAACCCAGAGTTCTGAGATTTCCACTTGCTCCTCACTGCCATATGTCTGGTCTGACTACATTCATTGTGCTCTCTGGCTATTGAATCCTTTTGATGTGGAAACTCACATCCTTCCTGTCCAGAATTTCGTTTTAAAACTATTTAAATAGTAATTGCTTTCACATTTTTTAAATTATTATTCTCTATTCTCGAACCCTGCCATAGTTGTTAAGGAAGTTTTGAACTGAATTTCTAATATGCTGCCCTTTTAGAATAATTGTTCTTTCAAGTTTTTCACTTTTAAATTATATTTTGTAATTTTGTTTTTAGGATTATTCCAATTTTATTAAAAAAAAACAGTAAGAAAATTCTGTTTATAAATGTCCAGCTCTATGTTATGAGGTTCTGATATTAAATTTTTGGTAATGTTCTTTGTTTTGTTTGTATCTCATAAGTTTTCAAATATTAGGTAGTACGTGCTTAAACCTATGTTTGATATGTATATTTATAAGGTATATGTGCTTGCTTTGCTATGCTTTTTCACACATTACACAATTAAGACTAAGTATGTCATATGTAGGTCCTTGTGCTGATCCAGGGTCTTCTTCAATTCTAATATCCACCAATTCTAATTTCACTTTAGCATCTGGCTTTGTAAGTACAATAATCTGCTTTGCTCCTTGCATATTATCAGGTAAATGATTATGTCCATTCTTTTTTGTTTATATGTGGACAGTAAATACATACAGTATTTATTTTTATATAGAATTATAGATTAAAATTAATACATTATAATATACAGTCTTAAATATTTGGTCTAATATGTCAATTTGAAAACAGAGAATCACTCAATATTGCAATGAGGAGGTTATAAATTTGACAATATACATATGAAAGGGGAATTTTCACTTTTGATGATGAATTATTGGTTTTTACAATACTTCTTATTTGTAATTCATTTGGTGATGTTGTTTTTATAAGTTATTTTGGATAGAAGAGGGAAAAGTCTAGTAGTTCAGTCTAACCTTGAGCAGTTTTCCTGTCTCAGCCTCATATTGTTTTCCTTACAGTGCCTTTTCTCATTGTAAATGTATATAATATTGCCTCCATGGTGATGTTGGCTATGTCAGCTATATATTATCATTATATATTTTTCTAACTGTGAAATAGTCTGTTCCTTTTGCATGTCTTTCCTGGGTAAATATATAAGAAAAGTCTATCATCTCAAATAAGGAAGGAATTGACAGATCAAAGAACGATTCTGTCAAGGACAAATTTGTAAACAATCAGGATTATTGGTCTGCTTACAAGAGCTTGAGTGAACATGGGCAGCTGCTCCACAGAAATCCTGTCTCGCACTGTACTGTTCTGCAATTACCCCTCTCTCTCCTACTCTCTCCTGTTTAGACATTCATGATTAAAGGTGGCCAACCCAGACAATACAGGACAATCTCTTAAATAACAACAACAACAGCAGCAACAACAACAACAACAATAATAATAATAATAAATAATATTTTCTTGTTTTAGAATTGCACAAATGCATGTTCTGATGAAATAACCTCTATCTCTTCCCATGAGAGTTCTCTCTTATCTCTTCCATGACTGCCTGCTCCTAACTTAATGTACTTGTTATGAAAAACATGGAATCCACTTAGTACTAACAGTATATCTATAAAGACAGGACAGTTCACTGGAGCATGATTAGCTTCTTATAGTGCTTATTTAAAGGTTGCATTATTAGTGTATTTAATTCTCTCTGCAACCTTAATTTCCAATTGTTTTATGGACTTACACATTTACAGTCTCTGGGGATTAGGGTACAGAGACTTCTATAATGTCATTTGCCTATGTGTCATATACCTATTTTTATCACAGAAGATAAAACCTACAGTTTTGAATGATGTCATCTGTGTTGAGCATTTACTAAAATAATAATATATATTTCCAATAACATGTGCCTATTTTTGCTCTCACAGTCCAGTGTTAGGGAACTCAAGAATTCTCCCATTCAAAGGAAGGGAAACGGATCTATGTGGGACTCAGGTAAATCCAAAACCTTCTTGAAGGTTTTAAACTGTAATCTAATCATTAAATGTAGGAATCTGGACTCTAGTTCCATCTCTCCAAAAGAAGCTTCTTCTTCTCATAGACAGAAAGGAAATAATGCAACATTCTTACTGGAGAAAAGTTTCCTATCTAGTTGTGAAATATGAAGAGATTGAGAATTAAATAGCAATATATGTGCAAAAATACAGGGCTTCACACAGACAAGGAATGCTAGCTTATGCAAAGGAGTGATATCAGAAGATAATCAGAAAGTGCCTAATAGCAGAGGTGGAATTAAGGCTGGGTGTTAAAGTATAAATAAGTTGGGAACACACACATAGAATGAAGAAGAGAGTAGCAGGATGGGAAAAGGCAGGAAGGATGCACAGAATCTGACAATGGAGGGAATACTTAGGGGAAAACAGATTTTTGATGTTGCTGCAGGTTGCTGGTAGATAGAACTGAGATACAAGCAGTGAGTTCTGACCCAGTGTTTGTGTGTGTGATTCTTGGTGGACTGAATCCTATTGCCTGATGGTCATCCTGCTCACTGGATAACTTCTCCTAATCTAAATAACAGGAATGAATGGGAGGCTATGATCTAATGCCAAGAGAACTGTCTTATGAAAAGAAGATGCCAAAGCTGTGTTTGTTTAAGAAGACAGGTACTGTGACGCTTCTGTGCAGCCTATTTTCTGGGGAATTGTTGGTTGTCTTATGCACTGAGAAAACTAGACACATTTGATATGCACTAGGAAGAATGGAGCCTTTCAGGATTTCAAATGTGCAGCCTGGATTATCATGCTAGACAGCTCTCAGGGATCCTGGGCATAATTAGCAGGTGATCACTTCCATTTTCGGGGCACCAAAGTCCTAAGAAATACATTTTTGCAAATACACATGGAGTCATAATTAAACCCCTGTTGCCACAATAGGCTGTGCCTATTTCACATCACATACATGTGATTAATACAAAGTAATGGAAACTGTCAACAAAAGAGTCACAACTTACACTTACCGCTTTTTGCTATTCTGAGATGATATCCGAAAACGAGCAGTTTGGAGTGAGAATTTTTCCATTAACGTTGCTGATCAGCATGTGCTGGCAATTCTCTACTGCCTTCAATTATTAGCAGTTATTATAAATTCTCCATTAACTTTAATGATTGGCATGGGCTAAGGAATTGAGTGCTTTCTATGGCTAGCATTTGCAGAAAATGCTTCTCCTAATTCTTTGATCACTTTTTGCTATGATTTTGTTTTTCCTTTTAATTGCTGTTATTTTATTTTTAATCTTAATCATTAGTCGAGGAAGATTATTTAGTATGTTTTATGAAGCCTTCTCTCACTGACTTTAATTTTAAGCTAAATCAATTGGAACATATAAAACAAAGGCTTCTAAAGGATATTGTGATATGTCATCTAAACCACAGGTTTCAGGATAGTTAATAAACAAAATTTTGTCCTCAAACTCATTTTAAAATGTTTTATTAGTTACCAGACACCAAACAATAATTTGTGAGCAATGAATTGCCACAGAGAATAGCATGTTATTTAATTATTCTTCCACAGTGTGGGAGTCAGTCAAATGTAGTTAAATTACTATTACATTCCTTTCCTTTTTTATGATAAAAGCACATACAATTAACACCTTAAAGATATATATGATATGATTAATATCAATAAATATTGCCTTGGAGTAAAAATCGTATCACTAGACTTACTAATTATGCTTAAGTACTTCTCATGCCCCTGTTAATCATGGTTCTTTCATTACCTGTTTCTATCTATTTGAGTGTTTTAAATTTTACTCATAAAATGATATCATATAGTATGATATTAATCCATGATTGAATTGAGTTTCATTATATACACTTTATATAAATAGATATCTATTACATTTTTGTTCCCCTTCATTTATCAGTACACACCAAATCTTCCTCATTGTAATTAATGCTGCTTCTTACTTCCTATCTGCTTGGCTAAAATCAAGTGTAAAGAATGCTTTAAGAACATGGAGCACAGTGATCTCTATGAAATACTAATTTTGTTTACTTATGGATGCATACCATATGAGCAAATTTTGCATAATGACATCTCTGTTTTTTTTTTTCTTGAAGAACACCACACTATTTTTCATAACGGCATCTCAGTACACTCACATTAATAATAGAAAAGAGCTCCATTTCTTCATACCTCAAGCAAGACTTTTAAATCTTTTAACATTTTGATAATCACTGTTCTGACATCACTGAGTTGAAATTTTATTGTGATATGACCAATGATAAACTAAAATTTAGATGGGAAAATTTACACAGATTATTTGAGTGAAAGAATAAGACATAACATTGGATTAAAAATAAATTTTGTTCCTTTGTATTCTGGTAGAAATAAGGGATGATTTTAAGCCTAAGACCACTTGAAAACAACTCTAAGAAATAACTTAGTGTGCTGAGGTTTGGAGTTACAGTATCCCTAAAAGATCATGTGTTGAAGACATGACCTCTAGCTGGTAGAGTCAAACATTGAGATATGATTGGGCCATGACAGTTTTGACATCATATGATTCACTGATGGATTGAAAATATGAATAGACTACTTTGAACTAATGGTTGAACTATTAGCTGGAGGAAATGGGTCAGTGAGAACCTGGCTTTTAAAAGTGTACTAGTGGACATAGCCCTTTCCTCTTACATTTCTTTCCCAGTTGCCGCCATGTTAGCAGCTCTCACTCCTACTATACTCATCTACCATTGATTGTCCTGCCTCTTCACATGTGTGAGAGCAATGGAGCTAGCTAGCATACATGAAAACCAATGAATCCACAGGAAAAAATATCTTTCCACATTGATTTGCTCATGTATATGTTATGGTGATGGAACAGTAATAAATAAGATTATATCTCTCATCTTAGCTTTGGCTCCCATGATCCCTGCCTCACATAGCCTTCTCTACCACATCCTGATGAGTATGCCCCCAACTAACAGTCAGGCATGTCTGTTACTTCATGACAGGTGTTCTCTATGCTCCAGCAACACTACCGTTATTAACAATTTTGTCATTATTACTGTTATTATTATCATTGTTATCTTGCTTTTGTGGTACCCTGTTATCAGACAGGGGTGGACAGATAATTTTTCTGGAACTTTCTATTTCCTTTTGGACCCCAAGAGATATTTACAGCCTTTGGTTCATTTTTCCATATTTCTCTTCTGCCCATCTGCATCTGCCACTGATTATTTTTGAAAAAGAGTTGGGTTTTAAGTTTGAAAGTCCCAGAGAGATAGCATGAAAATACGCTGAACCAGAGTTCTGTATTATAATCTGCTTGGATCTGAACCAGGGCAAAGAAAGGCTCAGGATAGTGTCCAGGTTAGCTGTAATTTTGTTGGAAAATAAACTTTAGTACATGAAAATTTTATTTGCAAAATATGGAAAATATTTTTACTATATTGATTTATGTCTGTGAGCACCTTCATATGTTTTTATGCTGTCCTTCCTGATGTCTTAATGATATTTTTCCAATCTGGATCTCATCAACTTTTCTTCTACTGATTGGTAATTTCAAATTTAAACTGTAGGTTGAGCTTGTGTTACCTTACAAATGACATTCCCCTAAATTGCAGCTAAATTTAATAGATTTTTTTAAAGTCATATGTCAGTGTGGATGAGGTTTTTATCACACAGTAATGTTTTCCACTTTTAAAACATTCTAAGTAAAACATTTTAAACTTTGAACTGGAGTTTGCACTCTGACTCGTTCGATGTTTTAATCGTATGCTTACTGATCAGTCATCTCCCTCATAAACCAGCTCTTTCTGAAACAATCCAGAAAGACACTTGTGGCTATGATATAATGGCACCTTTGTCAGGAGACTTGGGTTCCCACCTCCTTAATGCACATTTCATAAGCATCACAGGGGCAGGGAGTTGTTAGTTTTATGTTTTCTGTTTTAAAAGAACCAGGAGGTGAAGAAGATTACCTCTGGCAGCTCTGCTCTGCACGCCACTTTGTTGTCATTCTTGGAATGTCTCAGAAGGTTTTATTAGGTAAAAGCCTCTATAAATTCCAGGTGTGGGCCATATGTTCATCCCTGCATCCACAAACAGAAAGACGGTTTTATTTTGCAGTCTGACTTCCTCATGTAAGTTTAACAAATCCCGCACACTTGTTGGTACATAGTTGTGATAATCTTTACATAGTGTGAACTTTCTTTGCAAGCTAAGTTAAAAGCCAAAGGAAAACACAGCAGTCCACTCCAATTCTTACACCATTCTACTGTGCCAAAGAAAAGTTGTAGGAAATTTAAAAGGGAGCATTAATCCTTCTTCGTCCATCTGAAGACAACTAAAGGATGAAATTCTCACCATGTTAGTGTTTCATGATATGACAATGGTTTGAATTATGCTTTGGGTATTACTAGTGATTATTTAAGTTTTTATTTAGTTTTAGGAGCTAAGACTGTACATCCCCAGCTTGATTTATAATTTATGAGACAATCTGGCATGTGAGATACCAAACCTGATGGCAGTCAGGAAATGAACACTGTAATCAGAATACACTAGATGAAAAAAAAAAAAATATATATATATATGTGCAACAACAAAAAGAAAAGTGACCAAAGGGGGGAGGGGAGGGAGAGAGAGAGAGAAGCAGAGACAGAGACAGAGACAGAGAGACAGACAGAGAGAGACAGAGACCGAGGAGGGATTGATAGAGTGATCATCTTCAGGATCATAGCCCCAGAATTTTTAATCCATCTACCTCTTCAGATGTTTGGAGAAAAGAATGAAGCAAGGTAAAACAAAGCAAAAGAATAAAAATGGCCCACATATGACACAGATACTGAGACACCTATTGTAGTACTCTTCTAGTTGTACTCTGGGCACCTTTAGTCCATCCTGTCCTCAGACAAATCGACTTGGGACTGTTTACTAAGCTACATGAGTTTCATCTTGCTTGCAGAAAAGAAGCCCACACCACTACCCAGACTTTTGCCCTAAAACCTTCATTAAGAAAAGGGCAATGGTTTTCAGCTTGTGTCCCAAATACAAACTATTTGAAATGTTTGGCATATCTCACATATGTTTTCTTGCCTTGTTATGAAAACTAAAACCATAATCCAGAGAAGTAAGCCTTCAAAGCTGCAAAAGAAGAGTGCTGTTCAAACACAAGAGTATTGGAGCTGCTGGTTGACTGCCGAGTCACCAATACAGTGCAGTGTTTCCCCAGCATGTCTACATTTCAAGGTGTTGTATCAGTGACGCAGATTCAGTTGGAACTGATGAAAGGTAAAACAAAGTATTATCCTGCTTCTTTTCGGTAATGTGCCATCTACACAGACAAGGGATGTGGCAAGTGAGACAGAAAATGTGTTTGGTGTGGCCACATTAGAAGGGCGAACAAATAAGATGATCCAGTGACATCCCAGGTCTACCCTTGAAGTACTGACCTGACTTCTAGGTTTAAAGAGAGACCACGAAATTGCATAATTAATTAATTATTCCTGAACTGATGAGGTCCCATCCATTACCCATGGCCCAGCATTGTCTTGCCGTCTTTTGTCTCTCTTACAAGCTGGTTCCATAGATTATCTGAACTGTGTGGGGTGTCCTCCTGAGATGTGGTGAGTCCTCCTTTGGGTGGTACCAGGGCTTCCCTTTTCCCCAGCATAGTATTCCCAGGAAAAATTTTGCTTCTTTTGGGTCCATTACATCTGTAGTGCAATAGCCAAAGGAAAAGCCACAGTGGTCTTCTTTCCTGACAGGGTAGATACACTTTGAAATAAAATTATGAAGTAAATTCTGACAACTGTGTTTATTAATGGTTCTTTCATGATGCATATATTAGGTTCTGTCTCTTACCTATAATGTATGCACAGTCAACTCTTGATTATGGGGACTAATGAAGGAAATTTGTGAGCAATGTGACAAATTATTTGAAGTGATGGAAAAATTCTGAAATGGCTCATATTTGACTTAGATGACAACTTATTAGTCAATGTAAGTCCATCTGCAACCTTTGAGCTGAAAAAACCTGTAATAGTCCTGATTAAATAGTAAAGTGACTTTGTAAAATTTAAAGGGTTTACCCTCAGTATTTTGCCCCTTATTCATGTCCTCATTTACCCATCCAAAAGACAAAGGGACAGATTTGTCATGTCTCGTCCAAAACAGAAGCCAGTTTCTATCTTTTGTACTGTATTCTTTGGACTGAATTATTTTCCTAAATACCCAACAGATGATTGTAGCCAAATAATGCACAGTTCATGGCAAGTAAGTCATTACAAAAGTCAATTATATACAGTAATGTTATAAACACATCAATTTTTGACATGGATTTTTATAGTGCTGCTATATGATTTTATTTCTTTCAAAATTTCTAGTGACATATGCTAGCGTTTATCCCTATGTCTTTTAAATGCCAAAATACACTTTCAAAGGAAAGTCCCCTTACATTTAAAAACTTCTATTTAACATTTTCTAAGTTTCCCACTTCTGGTATATTTGTTTTACCTTTTGGGGAAGACTTGAATTTCCTATGAGAACACACAGACTCACAGAAAGTCCTAGCAGTTTCAGATGCAGGACAACCAAATTTCTTACTGTTTGAAGTTGAAATGCTCTTCCTGTCAGCTTGGTTTTATTCTACATAGAAAACATTCTAGTTTGTAGCACATTTGACTCAGTGCTTCCTACTCTCGGCAATGCAATTGATCCTTCACCATCACTAGGGTTAGCAGACATAATCTTGGAGTTTAATATTTACTTGTTCTCCAATGTAGAATCTGCATCTGTGTTTTCTTTGTTCAGCAAAGAACATTGGATGCAGGTGATGTGACTTATACCTCTGCCTTATACTTAAATGCACTAACAAATGTGACTAACAGTATTAATTAATTCAAGAATAGAGCATTACAAGTGACTTTTTAATCAATAATCTTGGTTAATAAGAATTTAAAAGAAAAAAGATATCACATAGCCATTTATAAATTTTCTATTCTTTCAAAGTACACCTCTTTTTGTAAAATAAATGTAATCACCGTTACTTTCTTCATAGTGCTCCTGCTCTTTTGTGGTTTTATTATACAGCTTAAAATAATATAGTTCTGCGTGAACACCAACATTTATCGAGTCTTAAGTTTTTACTAATTAAAATAGACTTCCTTCAGCTCACTTTCAATAATATTAACAACATTCTTATTACCGACATGCACTCTAAGTAACTCAAGGTTGAACAGAGCCTGCTGTAATTGGGAAGGAAATGATTTCCATTGGCATTCCTTCCTACCAGAGCTGGAACTGACATTTCATTATACATGGTGACATGGCCTCTCTGCTGGAAGAGAAATAAAAGGCATTTCCGACAAATAGGCAACAGGCACCTGACCTGTTGGATCAGGTTATGTTGTGTTACATGATGTGACATGCCCCGCAATGACCCGAGGCAATGTCACTCTGTGTTACCCTAGTGGGGCTGTGTTGCTCTTTATTAAACCACCATAGGGAAGGCCCATCCACAGTGGTCACAAAGCATCATCATGCCACCTTTACAAGAAGGAGAGAACCAGCCACACTCTGAACATGTTTCTCCACACATCATTTAAGGATATCAAAACTATGCAATGAATGTCACAAGCTTTCGTTGTCATGAATTTGAAATTAGAGTTCTAAAGGATACCAGATAAATGAGTGTTCTGTATGACAAGGTTCATCAGAAAAAGACTAAATCATACTCTGAAACAAAAATGTTTCCTTAAAGCACTCCAATTTTCTCAAAAATAATCACTAAAGCCTTGCAACTGGTTTACCTACATTTTAAAATGTGTTTTCATAATTATTCTTTCTCATAACCAAAAGCTGTCTTTTAAATTATGTGTCATATAAATTAGAAGCACCTATTAAAAGGTGTGATTAAAAAGTCTGCTTTAGTTAGCCTTACTCTTGGAAAGATTTTTTTTTTTAAACAAAACAGTGGTTTCAATAAGAATCTATCTTAAATTATTATATTATGTGATATTACATAAATGGCATCCATTGTATTTGGTCATTTTTTTCTAATGATTTTAATAGTATTTTTCAATTGATACATCTTGCATATGAATTCAGTTTTAATGATCTGCATAAAGAATGGGACAATATTACATAGGTACATCTATCTAGTGATTTTAGAGTAATTACCGGTGCATGGAACAGAATATAACCTTTTGGTTATGCTGTGCAGTAAAAGGAATAGGTTAGAGAGGTTTTTATGCAAATTAGAAATTCTCTGTGTTGGAAGCCTAATTGTACTTTTTATTGTTGTACAAGTCAATACTGCTTTAATACACATTTTATAAGCTCCTTGCTGAAACTGTATATGAAAGGGATTGGGTTCCATAGATGAAAGGCATAATCTTAACAAAGAGGCCACATGAGCTGAGTGGGAGAAGAACTGATAAAGAATTTGCTAGCTCCAACGCAGAATCAGTCTTATTAGTCACTGATGATTGACCCACTGCTGTTAATGTATAAGTCACATGCATGGCAATCTAGGAGGACTCATTCCTAGTTTATCTGTTTCATCTAAACACAATCTAATATTGTCTCCTCTGCAAAGAATTAAGGATGCTGTCTTGTCCTTTGGTTTCCTTCTCACCCAAGGGGAATTTCTTACATATCAGAAATCTTCATATTTAAGCATTTGATATAGAGGTAACCAGGCCAAACATTTCAAAAATAATCTTTGTCTTTCTTGATTTTATAAATCAACACAGTTCCTTTGTGATAGGAGCTGTGGGTGTTCTGGGTTTTGATGACAGCATTGTGGGAATGTGAGAGGTCAAAAGGATACTAAGCAGACGCTCTAATAAGCTGGATCACACATGTTAATTTTTATTACATTTCTACTTTCAATTTATTGTGTTCTTTATTTAATATAGTAATGTTACATATTAACAATGGACGTCACATAAAACTAACATGTCTTAGAAGAAATAATCTAGAGGTCATAAAATCATCGAAGAAGAAAGCAACATTTGAAATGCCAATCTTTCAGTTTGGTTCCAAGTTGCAGCAGTGTAAGGTAAATACCACAACAATAGTGAGATTGTCACACCTGTTTTTCCATACCTCCTCCCGAATTAGGGGATTTTTCTAATAAATTTGTGAATTGCTTATGTTGGTGATATTTTTTTGCATGGGTGTCCTTTACTCCCAAATCCACAGTGCAGCTTGGACTAAATATGTAGAGATTATTACATTATTTTATGCATTATTTGTAAATTACCATTTAAAATGATATTTTCATTGAATTATCAACAAATTATTTCTTTCTTAATTTTTTTTTTTTGGTTTTTCGAGGTCCTTCTTAATTTTATTGAAAACAAATATTATTGGAGATATATAAGACAGCAAATTTATCACTTAAATTCAGACTTGACTGTAATAAAATAAATATATATATACACAGTATACTAGATAGTATATTTTATATATATATTATATAGTATATATACTATAGTGTTTGTTTTAATATATATGCTTTATTTGTAATAAAGTATATGTTATATACTACATATACTATAGTATATGTACACTATATATAAGCTATAGTATATAATATAGTATATGTATCTATATATGTATATATAATAATTAGGTCTTACACATATATAGCTGGCTCTTATAGCAGATTTGTTTTCACCTTTTCTGAGTGTTTTCTACACTATTTTCCTGAGTGGCTGGACGAGTTGACAATCTCATCAACAATAAATGAGGATTATTTTTTCCCTATACCATCTCCAATATTTATTGTCTGTTTTGTTTTTGATCTTCACCATTGTGACTGGAGTTATGTGAATCATCAAAGATGATATTATGTGCATTTCCCAATGCACATTTTTAAGACTAGGTTTTTCATTACTTTTTTTTCTTCTTTAGAGAACTCCCTGTTCAAATCCATTTCCCTCCCCCATACACATACAATTTTCTTTTGAATTGGTAGTTTTGTGTTTTTACTCTTGATTTTGAGTTCTCTTATTTTATAAAATGCTCTTGATACTGAGATATGTTAACAAGAATTATTGAATTAAAAATTATTTTAAAAGAGGACAAATGTAACCGTTTGACCTTTATTGTAGATAAAATATTTAAAGACACAGTAATGTACTTTGGCCATGTGAACACCACTGCTCCAGCTGAGACAAAGCAGACTGGTCAGGGGGCGCATTCAGGGAAGAAAGATTAAATAAATAAATAAATAAATAAATAAAGCTTTGAATTTGGCTTGTCTGCCATTTAGACATCTCACGAAAAGTTGAGGGCTTAACTGCCTGTGTTGGCAATGCAGACATGGAAGTCATACTATTAATAGTATTTCACATGCATAGTTAATGTAAAGCTGAATAAGTCTAATGTATTCCACAACTAGGTGTGTATTAAACCATTTTACACACTCTCTCTCTCTCTCTCTCTCTCTCTCTCTCTCTCTCTGTGTGGGTGTGTGTGTGTGTGTCTGTGCATATCCACAGGCAAGAAGAGGTCATCGGATCACAATACATCTGGAGTTACAGCTATATAAGAGATGTTTGGTTTGTTATGTGGGTGTTGGGACCTGATCTACAGTCCATGTTTGCGCAATGAGTGCTCTCTTCTTAAACCTATTATTCAGCACTGATCCATCTATCGGGAAACAACACTAAAGCCTTCTAACAGTAGGAATTTCATATTTCTTAATTAAACACAAAAGGCCTACATTTCCAAGGCTTCCCTAAAAGAAAACAGTAAGCACTCTGGGGGTTGGGGGAATAACGCAGGCTACACAGGACATCAGAATGCCTATATTCAGTGATCAGGTTGCTGTTTAAACCCTCAAGCTTTCCTAAATTACCTGAGCCATATGACCATCATTTTACTCATCCAGGTAAATGGAAGCATCCTTGAGCAGTTTAACTGTGGAGGTAAATATGTTTTGTTTGTTTAGATTTTGAACATTTTATTAGCATTATTTGTACAAAACCTGGGTCATAGTATGTCACTTACATATGTACTTTGGTGAGAATCACTCCAAGTTGAATAAGTTCTTATATAGATTTGAACATATACATTACAGATTTGAGATAAGGAAGCATGATATTTGAAGGGTAAAAAACCAACCAGACCTAATAACTCTCATAAAAGAAATATCCTGTCAGTCTTCAGCCAGATGCATCTTGTGGCTGAATTAAGATGACAATTTCATATTTCCATATAAATAGGTTAGTCTAAGTACAAAATTATCTTATGGGGTCCAGTTTGTTACAGATAGCTAAAATTTACTCATATAAAGCATCAATTCCTATCCTAAAGAAACATCAGTCTAAAGAAAATATATTCTGCTCTGCCTTTTCACTTAAGACAAAGATTTATAAGCTAGAGCATGTGGAACAGTTCAGATCTTCCATTTACAAAATATTGACCTTAAATTATCCTTTATTTTGTCTCAATGATAAACATAAGGCTAGTCATAAAACTCTAGCTCATATGCCATACTGAAATCATAAAATGTAGATTATCTATTCAAGAGCAAAAAAGTTATAAATACAAAAAAAAATGTTGAAAATGTCCGTTTTATCAGAATAAAATACAAATCTTTTAGTTCTAATTTTATAAATGATATTATCCAAAAGTAAAATAAAACCAGATAAGCTGCCAATGTAATTATAAAGACAGAGAATGTATAGAAATTGACACAAATCCCAGTGTCTTATAAGATCAGACAGATCATATACATGAGTTAAGGGCTCATTGAGAGTGAAAAAAAGAGAAAAACCAAATACCTGTAAACATTTGCAATTACTATATGTGCCTCACAATAGTTTCCATGGAAAATGGCTAATAATACTATATAGCTCATTAAGAACAAGCAGACAAAAATGTATTACTGGGGAGATCAAAAGAAAGAAAGGAAAAACAACCAAGAATCTGAAATAAGAGGAAAAAACAAATTCAAACAGATTCTTTAGCTCTTTGGAGAATGCTTTTTACAAATGACCTGGAGGATCTAGTTCAAACACACGGGAAAGTAAATTACACTTTATATTCAAGAAATAAATTGTTTATTATTACAAAGACCTTTAATGCCAAACTTCAAAATTTAAAGTTCCACATACCCAATGCCATGATGAGTTAGAAAACGATTCAACCACACAAACACACAGTAAGTGCTCTCCTTTAATCTGGGAATGAGACAAATATTGCCATGGGAGTTTAAGCCTACAATTCCATTTCTTATGGCTTTCAATTTTATATTATCTTTATGATCTTAAAATTCCTCAACACTGACATAAAATACCAACATGGGTCTACTGAAACCTCTAGCACTCGGTAGTAACAAATTACTTTTGGTAGAACTTGGTTTTATGTTGTTAATACTGCAATGAATATACACTTACAACATAAAATTACAAAGTATCTGAGGGTAGCACAGAAGACAGAACCCATATCAGAATTGACACTCCAAATGACTTAGCAGGGCTTTTGGGAAAATATAGTAAAAAGACATTTAAAGTAAATATAGTTATAAAAATAACCAACTCACAAAGAAAGATGAAGGTATTATATGTAAAGAAGAGAGAGAATTGTTTCTGAAAAAATTAGATTGTCATAGGAACTTAGAAGTTCACAATATGCATTAGCACTAGGATGAACACAGTAAACAGAGGGATCACGTACTAAAAATTAAAAAAAAAAAACAAAACAAATAACTCAGAGTATTCCATAGAAAGACAACAATACAGAGTATATAGAGGGAAATAAAAATATATACAGTAGGATATATATATATATATATATATATATATATATATATATATATATATATGGTGCCTACTTAATTCATGGATGGATGTGGGACATGGAGAAAATAGAGACAGTAAAATCCAGTTTAGGCAATTAGGATGTTCAGTGATTTACTCAATCTTAAAAATAGATAGATAGGCAGACAGACAGACAGACAAACAGGCAGATAGGCAGACAGAAATAATAGACGATAGATAAATAGATAATAAAGTAGAAACTAATAGAGAAAGAATACCTCCACATATGTGTCATGGTACCCTCACACATATTCAAATAGACAGACAAAAACACACACACACACACACATACATACGTACATACATACATACATACATACAGTAAACTATTTAAAAATAATTTAATAAATGAATGTATTTACAGAATCCCTAGCAAGTCATAATACTCAGGTGGTAGCATTGAAAGAAGTGCTCAGAGTTAGATCATGGTATGAAGATGGGTTTGAAGTCCTGCTAAAGTAACAGAAAAGACATCTGAGGAAAGGAAAAGATCAAGGAGTCCTTGGATTTCAAGCATGAGTTGTAGAGTACATCGTGTTGCCTTTTATTATGATGGAGTATGAGCAGACCAAGAAACAGCAATAATCTATCTCAGTTTTTAGCTCTTTAATAAGCCTAGCAGAATTATTTACATACCCAGTCTACTCTGACTATGGAGGAAAGGCACTGGCATAACCTTACTCCTAAAGATAAGCAAATTCAACCCAGGGAAGTTCATTTCTAACTGAAAATCAGACATCTACTTGACTTCAAAGCAGGTGTTCTAAATGCTAGACTCTCCTGCCTCTTAAAATGTCTTACCCAGTTTGAGATAAGAACATAGGAAGCAAATGTCAAAGAAAGAACAGGTTTCCCTAAAAATGTAATGATGATGTAGTAAAGTAAATCATAGGATAGTGGTTTTCATCTTGTGTGTATTCTTGAAGTAAATTTAAAGAGACTAACCAACCAAGGAGTGTAGCTAAAGGGATCTTTGGCTCCAGATACATATGTAGGCCCTACAGCAAAGAGGGAGGAGGCCCTTGGTCCTGGGGAGGTTTGATGCTCCAGAGTAGGGGGATGCTAGAGTGGTGGGGTGGGAGAGTGTGGATGGGTGGGTGGGGCACACTCTCAAACCAGTGAAAGGGAGGAGGAAGGCAGATGTGGGATGGGGTAACCGGGAAGTGGGATATCATGGGATGGGGGTTTGGTGGAGGGGGTAACTTGGAAGAGAAGTGGGATATCATTTGAGATGTAAATGAATGGAATGATTAATAAAAAATTAAGAGATAAAAAATAAAATTTAAAGAGACTAAGGATCAATACAACACAAGTATGCTATGGCATGACGGTCCTTACAATACTAATGAGAGCATTCGGAACTTTTCTTTGCCTATCCTTCAGCACCCTATACAACATAAAGCCTTCATTGACTGTGTGTTTCTCAGTCTGTGAATGAAGTAGAAAGGGACATGGAAGTCAGACTAACATCCTATCAGGTTCATCAGAATACAAGCTATAAGAGAGCAGGGTTTCATTTTTGTTCGATCCATAAAAAGCTTGTAAAAGTGGAATGGACTCTGTTATACCATGACTTCCATTCGTCAGCCATTGTATGTGAGCCTAGACACACATATGCACACTCTTACTATAATAAATAAGTTGTCTTAAATAAAAAGGACTTTTCTATGACTCGGTGGGTAGAGAGCTACTAGAGCCAAGTCTGACAACCTGAATTTTACTGACTCATGTAGTAGAAGGAGAGATTCCCTTTGTCATGTTCCCTAAGTTAATAGATTCAATGATAATTTTAAGGTAAAATAAGTTATTGAACCATCACCGTATATACCGTGCTCAAATCTCAAACATCTGATTGTTTTCATAAGTTTCACAGAAGCTACTTAAACTAGCAAAAGTAGAAACCAAACCTTGAAGAACCTTAAATGCCAATAATCAACTTTATCAAAATTCATAGAATCTATTCCAGCTATGGGTATGTGCACAGTTATCAGAAGTACTGAGGAAAATAACCACATGACAAGATCGTTTTACATATCACAAAAATCCATAAAATGTAGGTAGGCAAATCAGTCTATGCTCAAGATAAGGGTATCAAGTTTTGGTGTTCATAAGAAGTTGACATTAGGTTATGATTGTGCATTGTGTATTTTCAAAAACTAGAAGTTTCAGTTATGTTATATAAAAGGTTGATTAATATTTAAGAGATATGTATACATAGACTGATTTGAGTATTGCATAATGTATATGTGTACCAAGACATCACGTGGTTAGGGAAAACAAGAAGGGTATAGGCAGATAAGGAGAACATGGGTGAGCGTCCGAAAAGATCATGTCATTCCCTTGGGGGGGGTGAAATAGGTCAGGCATGGATGTTTCCCTTGGGAGCCCACATGTGGGCAAAACAATAAGGGAAATGAGAGAGTCTGTGGCTGCAGTGGTCTGATGTGGCCTGCATCCAATCCAACTCAGAGCTCTCTTTCAGTGAAATCATTACTTTTGTTCTCAGTATTTAAGTCATCCCTCTTTCTCTAATTTTGCTCTTTTTCTTTTCTGACAGTAATTTTCCCTAATCCCACAAAATGAACTTGATGATCACCCACAGTTCTGTTACAATGGTATCTCTTAAACGTGTATAATTGTGATATATGGTAGGAAGATATTTATATTAAAAGATACAATTATCTGAGAGAAACAGAGAGAAAGTAAGTCCTTGATTTATAGCCAAATTTTGATTAATAATAAAAAGACATAGACAGTTGGAAGCAACTTACAAGGGAGATAATAAAGTTTAACTGAAAGGACCTGATAATTTAAGAAGGTCAGTGGGAAGAGTGACTGGAAGGAGGGTAGCAGGAAGGAGAAAATTATGAGGTATTTAGTTCTTATAGAGGTGGTTTAGCCAGTATATGCTATATAGATAACCAGAGGTTTATATTTGCATAGAAATGACAAATTTGAAAAGCATGATTTAAAATGATTTTCTTGAAGGTAGTGGGTTAGACTGGAAGATGTGCATATGGGTCCTGATGGCATGGTTTACTCATCTCTCAGAAGTTAATGTTTTCAGGAAAGTCTTCAGGTCTTCTTCAAAGACAGCTTCCCCAACTCTCATAGTTTTCATGAGTGTTTGGGAACATACTGTGACCTTTCAATTTGGAGGATTAGTAGGATCACAGATTCCTTTTCTTGTAGTCTGATCTCCTGGTTACAATTTCTAGAAGCAGACACTCTGGGACTGTACATTGAGATCATTCTTATACACAAGAGAAAATGATCATGAATGGAGTTCTGCATAGCTGCATAGAGATGGGATACAGCAGGTGCCTTATGTACCTTCCTGGTGAGGTACAGGATCAGGTGGTGATAAGTCCTGGGAGCTCCATCCTGTATATAATGCCCTGAAGGAGACATGGAAGAATGTTCTCCTGCTGCTGAAGGGTAGGACTGCTGATGGGGTATTAAGTAAGAAGCTGAAGTCATATCTTTCAATCCACGTTACTAAATGTAAGTTACAAAAAGTGAATGTCTAACATCCCTTTAGTTGCACAGTTCACATTTATAATTTGTACAAAGAATGTTACTTTTTCTTTTCTAGTGGATGAATCTATCCTTTTACATAAGAATGCCCTAAAAGTACAGTATTTTATAAGAAAAAAAGTCAATACTTGAGTTCCCTAAAGAGTTGGTATACACGTTCCCATTGTTTGATGTTTATGTATTGTATGATGTTTATATGTGTCATTATAGTCTCTCTCTCTCTCCTCTGTGTGTGTGTGTGTGTGTATGTGTGTGTGTGTGTGTGTGTGTGTGTGTATGTAGGAGTATGCAGACGTAAGTAAACTTGCATGGCATACTTAAATAATTTTTCTTTAAGGTTTTAAGAAAAGAAAAAAAACAAGAGTAAAAATAATTGTTTAACTGTCTATGGTGTTTAAACTAGTTCCTGCATTCATAGTGCTAAGATATTAAAGAAAAGATCACACACAGTTGCTCTCAAAAAAAATGCACCAAGTGTTCCTATCACTTTGGTTCCACACAGGCGGCCTTTTATTTCACAGGGCATATTAATCTTCTGTTATACATGACAGCCACTACTGTGTGTCATCTCAGTACAGGACAATGGAGTGACTCCCGTGCTCCCTTCTGAACTTGGTGAGTAGGTTTTTCTTCTTGTGACAAATGTTTATGGATTCTTCTAATTACACGTCTGGTTTCAAGCTAAGACACCAAGAGAATACAGTTCTCTTTTGTAGTGTTCCCAAGGTTCTTCTATAATAATCAATTATCATAATGAGTTTCCTTAAAACTTCCATTCATCATTTTCTTAAAACATATAAACTACCTAGGATAAAGACAAATAGCCACAGCCAGCATACCCTGAGGCAGTCTACCGAAGGCCTCCTTTAAATCAAAATCAACTGGAAAACATGTTGGGTTTTATTTCAAAGTCAATCCTGCCTAAGTGAGAAAAAAGGAATTTAAAAAAGTTGGCTTTATGAAAAGACACAAGACAGTACACATATTCTCAGCTATCTCTGGCTCCTGTACAGGTTGAGCAAGCCTCACCATCATGGTCGCCTGATAGTAGAACTGACTGTAGGGGGGTTCACCACCTATCAGCCTATCATACCCTATTTCTGGGGAGAAAAGGGGTTCCAAATTTAAGATCTATGTAACAGTTTTCTATAACATCCCTGATCTCCATCTACCACATACTGAAGACATAAACCCACGATTTTTGAAATTGGGGGAGCTTGCAATGTGCCCAGTCACTGACAAGTGTCCCTAAGAAGGAACACTCACTTCAGTTTGAATTTCGAATGTTCTGTTAGTGTAGAGAGTATTCAGCTGGCCTCTTAGCTTAAAAGCAGAAGGGGAATGACAGAAAAAAAGAGAAGCAATAGCAAACTCACTACTTGGCTCTGAGAAGAGATGAAATTAGGTGTGATTTGGGCAATGTCACAGAAATGGCAGAAGAGGTAGGGGAAGGTTTTCTATAACCATGATATTCTCTCTCTCTCTCTCTCTCTCTCTCTCTCTCTCTCTCTCACTCTCTCTCTTCTTTTTCCTGTTCCTTGAATAAATTTCTATTCATTAGATGCAGACTTTCTACAGAGTAAATTGAAGCCATCACTCTGCTATTTTCCCCGAACCCCCTCTCCAACTCTTTTGCATTTACTTCTGTCTCATCATCAACAGGTGCTCTGAACTTACTCCCAACATCCTTTAAAAGAAAGCAGCTCTTATTAAAACTACTGTTACTCCAGGATCCCAAATTGATAACTACAGACATGCAACATTATTTTTAACAAAATAAATATTTAAAAATATCATATAGCTTATTTTCACTCTTTTAACTTTTTCTGATAATATAGTCTATATCCTACTTATAAGTAAGGAAAAAGAGGCAGGACACACTCTGAACTTGAGAGTGTGTGTTTATGTGTGTGTGTGTGTGTGTGTGTGTGTGTGTGTATGTGTGTGTGTATGTGTGTATACATGTGTGTGCCCATATATGTATGTGAACTCACATGAATTTGGTTTTATCTCTGTACTCTTTTAGCATTTAAGCATCAAGAAAATTACATTTCTGAATATAAATTTGTTATTTTAAGCAAGATTTCTTCAAAAGTCCTTCTGTGTATTAAATGAGATACTAGATTCAGGGAGAAAAATAACACAATAAAATATCTAGCATTTAATAGAAGCTAAATCCATGATAATGTTATTCCTTCCCATTGTGACTGCGTCTGCCCTCTGTGAGGGTCTTGATCACATCATTTTGGTCTATATTTTCTCCCCTAACTTGTCCACATCTCAATCAGTTCTATGCTGTGCTCGTGACTTTCAGCTGTCAGTACACAGACAGCACACTCTATAGTGTTCTTCACAACACTGTTATATTACCCTCTGTCTTCTCTCCATTGCCCCTGCCCCATTCTCCACCATTTCATTCTGGCTATTGACTCCATTCATTTTTCTATTCATGTGTTCTATTGTTTACTAAATATTTTTTGATATTTGTAATTAGATTGAAAAAACACAATTTTTTTTTAGATTTTAGTTTGTAAGTGGAATGTTTTTTAAAAGAAATGCATAAACTAAATTTTGATAGACTATCTTGAAGTTTGTTCAAACAGAACACTTTACCTAAATTAGAAAATATGTTTTCTGATATTTAAATCTGCGTAGACACAAAAAAAGTATGTCAATAGCAAATGAAATAATAATTTCACAGAGGATTGAAGGATTGGGAATATTGACTGTAGTAGTTCTTTAAATGGGCTTTTCCAGGGTTTGTTAGTTTGTTTGTTTTGCTTTTTCAATCAGAAATAAACTATAGAATGTATTTTTAATACCCCATAAGAGTAGAAGGCAAAGTACCAGAAGCTGAAATTCACAGTGCAATCAATTACTATGTTCACATAGGTCTGATTTAAAACAGAATCTAAGAAAATTAAGTTAGAATTCTCTCTCCTTCACTTAGTAAAGCTATGCTGTAGAGAGACCATTAAAATTTAACAGTTTTGTTGAAAATACATCTGTCTTTGCTTTATTTTGTTAGTAAAATATATTTAAGAAGAAAAAGAAGACAAACTTAGAACAATTCTTCCAAGCAGAATTTCACATTTTAGTGGTGTTAATTTGCTCACAACTCTTTGTTTCCAATGAAGTACAGGACATAATATCAAATCAACTTATATACCAGGACACTGGCTTAAAATGCTTATTAACAGGTACAGCGGTTTTCTTCATGTGGTAGTTTTATGTTAGACTCTGAAAGCTCCTTATTCATTCTTTCCTCTTCCAAGTGTTCCCAAATAGGCAGCATCTTGAGTTTCAAACAACATCCAAGTTGTTCCTATAATATAGATAGAAATGTATATATAACCCCAGTTAACTTTCAAACTGAAGACATATCTGTGTATTGGCAGAAAGGATCAGGGGTCATCCTCAAAGATACCTTCAAATTGCAGATACTGCATTTAGCTCCTCTAACAAGCTCCTTTAAGCACATTATAGACCTTAGAAAACATAATTTTTAAATAAATGCTACTTGGAACTTATTTATGGGGGGAAGCGACTATGTTGTCTCAAAATAAAATACATCCTAGACAGTGACTTATACAGAACATTGAGTTTATAGAAAAAGCACTGGTCCAGAGAAATAACTTCTTTATTTATGCCAAGAGAGTAAGGACTGCTGCATTTAATTTTAATACCATGATGAGTAGTATCCTCCCTGCTTGACAGGGTTCATTACACAGCTGCATGTGCAGTATTTGCCTTATTGAACCAGTTTATCATTCATTTAAGAATTGCCCATGGATTCAAACTACAGAATGTGATACAGATGTAGAGTAAAGCTTCTTAGTGCTACAAAACTTTATCCTCAGTTATAAGCAATAATGAAAAATATAAAAAACCTAATTCAAGGAAACCCTTGCCCATAACTCAGATGCCACCTGGAATGTTTGTTAATTATACAACTATATGAGTAAGTATAATTTCTATTATTACGAATCATCTCTGCATCTAGTCATACTAATTGTTTACATCTGTCTACACTGTTGAATTCATCAAATTTCTGAGAACATCACTTTCTGTTGTTTTTACATTGTCTCTGATAGTTGTTGACACTTTGCTCCTATTATGAAATAACCCTAATCAGGTCTTGTTAAAGTGTGAGTGTGAATGCCTGTAGTAAACACAGACTTGGCATGAAAAATTTTATCACTCAAGAAATTTCTATATGACATAACACAAGAAAGAAAAATAATGAATCAATTTCATTTGACTTTCTCATCATTCACTTTAGTATTTTATTCTTGTAGTTCAATCTGGTGGTTTGAAAATGCTTGACCCAGTGAGAGGCACTAGTCGGATATGTGGCCTTGTTGGAGTAGGTGTGGCCTGGTTGGAGAAAGTGTGTCACTGTAGGGGTGGGCTTTGAGATGCTCCTCCTAGCCAGCCTTCTCCTGTAGACTTCAGAACAAGATGTAGAACTCTCAGTTCCTCTATCACCAAGCCTGCCTAGACATTGCCGTGCTTCCTAACTTGATGATACTAGACTGAACTTCTGAACCTGTAAGCCAGCCCCATTTAAATGTCATCCCTTACAAAAGTTGCCTTGGTCTTGGTATCTGTTCCCAGCAGTAAAACCCTGAGACATTCCTATTGTACTTTCTTCTGAGTCTTTTTCCTTTGTCAATACCCATTCGTTAAATTTGTTACTATTTGCCTCTCCTTGTCATTATCCACACCAATCTCACAAATTTCTGCTCTATGTTATTGCTTTATAAATTATAACTTGTACATTTATATTATAACTCTTTCAAAACTATTTGGAAACCATTGACCTTATACTATATATTTGGGAATATCAAGTGATTATAAACCTTGGCCTGCCTCTGATTCTTGTCAAATATTTTAACTTCATTGCTTTAGCACCTTATAAAATAAGAAATATTATCTAAATTTTAAAATGAATTAACTATGAAAATTTGTTGAAAAGCTAGTCGTTGAATCCTTTTTGGATCAGAACATTATTTTTTGATAATTGTCAAATTTTTCAAGCAATAACTGCCTTTTCTGTATACTTCACTCATTATATCTATTCTGCTCTCCCTAGACCAGTGGTTCTAACCTTCCTATTACTGTGACACTTTAATACATTTCTTCATGTTGTGGTGACCACCAACCACATACTACCCCATAACTGTATTTTTGATATTGTTATGAATTGAGGTAAATATATGCTATACATGATATCTGATATGTGCCAAAAGTGTCACAACCTACAGATTGACAACCATTGTCCTAGTCTATAAGGTACCTCAGAAAATCATGTGGTGTGCTCACAATTAAGTGTTATTGGTTCAGCTCTTCCACATATTTCAGATAAACAACAACAAGCACAACAACAAACCAGATAAATTGATTTGTGGAATATAGTACATATTTCTGGAATACCTTAGCAATTTCCAGCAACCAAGTTATTTATATATATAGTGTTTTCAAGGTATGCTTCTCACCAACTTCAAAATATACACTCTTTCAAACATATCTCTAAGTGTACCTCCATTATATCTTGTAAGTAATAAAATGGAGTACTTCTTTCTAATCACCTAATCATGTTTCTACAAGCATATTTATCACATTTTTGTATACTAATAGCTGAGTTAACATTATGCTATTCTCAGCAGTGTGGAAGAGACAAATCCATACCGTCATGCTCAGAAGCCTAAATATAATCTTCTCAGTCTGAATTATGCTATTTGTAAGTATGTTTGCAGGACAAACTACTCGTTATTGGATAACTAATTGGTGTGCTATTCTCTAGAGAAGAAGATTCTTCCACTCTCAGCATTCTTTAGTTAGTTACCTATAGTTTTTTGGTAGTGTTGAAGTCTTGGCTGTTTCTCCCTGACTATTGTTGATATCCTTGTCTAGCTCATGCTTAGGCTGTCACATTGGTGGGACTTAAAAAGTGTAGATTTAGACATTATTAAGCATCACAATCTTACAGTCAATTCCCTATTCCTATGACTACTACAACATTTCTAGTGGTACAGGTTCTCCTTTAAGATCCATGTATTAACTAGCCCTGGCTACTTTGCCAGCTTTCTAGTACTAGTCATGATTTGCCTTCTGTTGAATAGGTTGAGTCAAATTAGAGAGCTATTGGTTAGCAACAAGGTATGTGTGTACCCTCTGTGCTATTGGGCCATTCTGGTCATTGTTGTGGTGCATAGGCATCATACCTGGGTAGAACTATTGGTTGATTTCTTCTTTTAAAAACTTGCATGATGCTATCTGGTACTATGAAGCTAGTCCTTAAGGAGAAAGCATTCTGGTTAGTTTCATCTCAGGAGATTCTGAACCCTATGTATGAAGTACACAGTGTTTTTAGCAATAGGGTACTACCTTCCACCTCTGATAAGCAACAAAGTGCCTTGGCAATAACCTATAATGTTTGAGAAAAACTCTTGAAAAACTCTGACCAACAATTCAAAAGTGGACTTCTCATGCTTAGACTTACATATATCAGTATTCTTATTAATGCTTATCTTTTGGTGGATAGTCAATAGTACGATTCCTTATGGCATTTTCAAACATCTTTACTGTTATTTAGGGACCTTATTTCAGGCCAAACCAGTGTTCATGGCTGTGACATGGACAAGAATTTTAGAGCTAGGAGGCATGATGAAACATAACTGGAGATTTGATTAAAAATACATTAATATAGGTTTTAGAACAAGGGTTACAAGAAAGGAAGACACTAGAAGCACATAGATACAGCTAAGCACATGGGTTTACATTCTGTCTAAGGAACTGCAGAAAAAGTGAGACATACCTAAGTATGTGTATGGGCTCATTAAGGGAGAGTCACAACTAATTGTCTTAGCATTAGAAATAAAAGCCATTTTCATTGCTCTTAAATTATATTCCAAAAGGTTGCTTAGAAATTTTTCCCTTTTCTTTCTGATATAGGAGATTATAAAATTGATCTTGAAATTTCATGGACTGAATTAAATCAAGTAAGGCAAAGCTGGATCTCTGAGCTTTGTACAAAGGGTTTAGTGAAAGTCTCTTTCCTGTAAATGGGGTATCTGGTGAAATTTATTAAGAAAATTACAAATTTACATCTGGGAAAGGAGAAAAACATTATAGAGTTAACTTTGCTGGTATTCTAGCTTCTTTGCTAGTGAAAGACCTCAACTAATTCCAGAGGGAGAGGCTCCTTTCCCTTATACAAAAAATTTCCTTCTTTCTACCCTGACTCACTATCAGATATAAATTAATAAAGGTATCTTTTATTTCCCTAGATGTAATTGTCATCTTGAGGGCTTACTGCTGAATGAGCTTACTTTTTCTAGTTCTTTCTCAACTCTGGCTGGCTGGTTCAACTTAGCTGTTCTGGTCCAAACTCCTTTCCAAGCTTACTGATTTAATCTAGCTTCTCTTGGCTTCTGACTTCTGACTAAATTGCTCTGCTTGGCCTCAACTTTGGCAATATGTTCTAGTCTTTTGGCTCCTTCTTATTCTCTGACTTAATGTATCTTTACATGCAACCTGTCTCTGTAAACTGACCTTGTGCCTCTCTCTGTCTCTCTCTCTGTCTCTCTCTCTGTCTCTTTCTCTCTATAAATCTCTGTTTCTCTGAGTTTTTCTTTCTTTCTTTGTGTGTGTGTGTGTGTGTGTGTGTGTGTGTGTGTGTTGCTCCTCTAAGTTGCCACTCTTTCCACTTTTCTTATGAGAGTTGGGCATATCTCATCTCTGACTCATTCTGTCAAATCTTTCCCTCATTCATCAGTTCCTCTGCCACTCAATTAGTCATCTTATTCAAACAGGGCTGCTTCTTTACATAAACTAATTTTACCTTCACTGTTTGTTATAAAGGATGTGTATTAAAGCTGTGTCTGTATTCCAGCAAGAGCGATTAAAGGTGTGCTATTCTAACCAAATCACACATACCTAGAAGGTCTTTGGATGTGATCCCTTACAAAAGCTCTCCCGTTACTATATTTAATTTTCTCTACATGCATCATGTGTATCCCAGGGAGTTCACAATAGCCTTTAACTTGGGCACCAGTAATATCTGATACCTCTGGCCTCCAAAGCCATTTGAACTCATGAACATGTACCCACCTCTTCCTGAACATACATAAATAATTAAAAATTAAATATTAAATAATAGAAAGGTTTAAGGAAACACAATTCTTTACAGAAAACAATGTGACCTTATTTACATCAGGTGTACAAGGCTCAAGTGACAAATTCAAGCCCATGTAGGTCAGTATAATCCAGGTGGATTCAAACTGGCCAGTCTCTGTGAGTGTGCAAATGAACACTGAGGATAGCACCCCCATAGAAACAGGGGGAGGGGGGATGGGATAGGGAGTTTCTGGAGGGGAAACCAGAAAAGGGGATAACATTTGAAATGTAAATAAAGAACATTTCCAATAAAATAAAAGAAAAAAGATATAACATGGCCCTTAATCCTATTTTGTTCATTCCTTCTATCTCTATGTAGACTTCTGGTTCTCATACCCATTAAAATTTACAGTCAAACCTTCACTCCTATCCCTCACTCCAATGGCCTTTTACATAGCATGCCTTTCTATTTTAACTTCACAGGCAGCTGATAGTTGTCTTGAGCTCTATTTGGTCCTAATACCATCCACATACAGGGTTTCCAAACTCTAAGGTGATGAGGAATGAAAACGTATCTCATAGCCATGCTCAAAGTTGACCAGGAGGCAGTTTCCTGAGTCTTGCCTAAATTGTGATTGCTATAAGCCAATGTTTCTCAACCTTCCTAATGCTATAGCAGTTTACTAAAGATGTAACTTAATAATAATGTTCCTCATGTTGTGGTGACCTCCAGAATAAAATTATTTTGCTGCTACTTCATAACTGCAATTTTGCTACGTTTATGAATTATAATGTGAATATATGATATACAGGATATCTGATATGCAACCTCTGTGAAAGAGTTGTTCAACTATCCTTTAAAAGGATGAGAGAACTGTTGCTGTAAGCATTGTCTTGAGCTTATGCTATAAGACTCTAAGCAGAAACATCAGCTTGTATGACTTATCCTTAAAAGCAAAGGATATAAAACCTTTGGGAGATTGACTATTGAATGTTTTATATTCACAGGATAAACTTTTAAAAATAAATTATTTCAAGTAAAACTCTAAAAATGTTTTAAAAGCAAATTATTAATGTAAACACATATATGAATAGAATTTTATTATAAAAATACTTTGAAATTTTTATTTGTTAATATGTTCTTGTGAGTGAACATCATCTCTGTTCAGGTACACTAAGAAACTAGAAAAGGGTGTGAAATCCCCTGGAGAGAGAAATATATGCAGTTGTGAACCATCAAATATGGGTGCTGTGATTTAAGTCTTCTGCAAATGCAGCAATTACCTTAACCACTGAATCATTTTCTATGATTTATTTATCTGTAAAATGGGGAGCAAAGGGAAAAGTCAGGCTGTGAGCCCATTGATGTTCTTTCTAGTACTAACAGCCTATGAAAATAAAATCTCTTGAGAATATTGCTTAAATACTAGCAAGACATCTACAGAACTGAGTGATTTGACCCACTCACCTTTTTTCAATTATGTTCATTCTGAGCTGTTGAGATGACTTAGTATGTAATAGTTTTGTATGATGTAATTGCTGACTTTATTAGAAAGCACCTTATGGTTTTTGGTGAGCATTTCCCCATATTGTGAAGTCATCATGAAGTCTGACACAGTGGATACCTTATGTTTAGAAGAAATTTAGAACTATGGCCATATTGCAGGTCATAACTAAAACATTTTTGCAAAGAAATGTTTAAATATTTAATTTTATTTTAATAAAAATCATATATTTATAGTAGAATAGCAAGGTGCTAGGATTGTATTTGCTTTTATAACAAAAAGACATTTCCCTGATCTAATAGCTTCTGTCATAATTCTCCATGTTGGAAAGCTATATGCAGAAGACATAATTGTCATCCTGAATGATTACTACTGAAATTGTGTGTGTTTGTATGTATGTATGTATACATACACTCACAAACACATACATGTTGGGTGCGACGAGGTTGACAACACAGCTGGGTGTCACAGTTTCGGCTGCAGGTGCATGGTCAACCTGAATAATACATCTCTGGCTTTCTAGAATACAGATGGCATTGCTCTTTCTTTTATGCTTGTCTGTTTTGCCTTGTGTTATATCATATACATACTCAAATAAAACTTTCATAAAATGTTCTGGAAAAGGAATTGAGGGCATTATTAGAGAAGGAAATGCTTTGAGGATAGCAACAAGCTGCTCTGGCCTTGGCCATTTAAACAGTCAATGCACATATAACCAGACAAGGGGTTCTGGATGTGGAGGCTGACTGCCTCCATTGTTCTCTGGGAAATTTTAGCCAACTCGTGTTGATTGAGTTGCACCAGGAAATATTTGAAGCAGGAAATGTTTTTTGAGAAACCTAAAGTTTTAAAAGTTAATAGAATTGAAGACCCCCTTGCTTCCCAAGGAAAAAGATCACTGGGACTGTGTCACTAAAGATAGGGATGTTCATAGAAAATACAAAGGATAACATGGAAGTAGAAATAGCTAGGTCTACTGCATTAGTGAACTGACTTTCCTGCGAAGAATGGAACACATTGATATGACTCCTTGGCATTGCCTGCCTAAGGAAATTAGGGTACAGGTTCTAAGAGATAGAATTTGGACTTGGGAAGAATCCCTGGGGAAGCTGCAAGAGGAATTAATATTTCACTAAAGTTTGAATAGCAGTATACAAATAGATAGTTGTAAAAGCTCAATAAAAAAATTCCAAATTTTAGACAAGTTAAAAATATTAATAATACCCTGACTTGGTTAGAATCAAGTTTATGTCCTGTGATTTGGAGGTTTCACTGAGTTCTTTAGAAGACATTGTGACTTTCTGTGTGGATTGTGCTTTCTGATGGCATAGTTATGTGGGTTGTTTTTGTTGTTGTTGTTTTTGTTGTTGTTGTTGTTGGTTTTTTTTCCCAGCAAAACTGATGGGCTTGAAGAAAATAATCAAAAGACTTTTGATTTTGTATTATAGTATAACAAGGATGTGTATAACCAATAAAAGACTGAGGTAAACTCAGATGGGAAAAAACACGAGAGAGAGAAACCTAAGAGAAAAACAAACATGAGAGAAAATGAAACCTGAGAGAGAAAACATGAGAACCAGACAGAGAGAGAGAGAGAGAGAGAGAACAAACCTGAAAGATGTCTCTTGAGCACAGCTGCAGAACAACAATGAGTTACCTGTCAGCTTGCACCTTCACCATTGCTTGAGACTCTAATTTCTCACCAGTCCAATACTCACGTTCTTGAGAACCCTGAAACAACTGAGGCTGGTCCTCAACACACACACACACACACACACACACACACACACACACACACACAGACTGCACTGCACTGAAAATTAGGAAGTTTCTCAATAAATATATTTCTGTAGAGGAATTTTAGTTCAGCAACTTGGGTGCTCTGAAAAGGGATCACAACTAAAGACCTTCTATGATTGGGCTGGAATGACACCCTTTAATACTTCTGGCTGGAATACAGAGACACCCTTAAGATACACCTTTAATCCCAAACAATGAAAGTAAACTAGTTTGTAGAAGGAAGAAGTTTCCTTCAAAAGTGATGTCTACTTGAGGGAAAGACAAAGTGATGAATCAGAAAGATTTGATAGACTGAGTCAAAGATGGGATATGCCTAACTCTCATGATAAAAGAGAAGAGGCAATTAGTAGAGCAGCACAAACACGGGGGGGGGGAGGGAGAGAGAGAGAGAGGTTTTACCAGGACAGTTTTACAGAGGCCAAGCAGAGCGTTTCCATCAGAAGTCAGAAGCCAAGAGAAGCCAGATTGAATCTGTAAGCTTGGAGACGAGTTTGGGCCAGAACATCTGAGTTGAACTAGCCAGCCAGAGTTGAGAAAGAAATAGAAAGGGTAAGCTCATTCAACAGTAAGCCCCCAAGATGAAAATTACATCTATCAAATAAAATATACATTTATAGATGTCCATTTTGAAAGTTGATTTACAAGTAATACTTACTCTAAATTTCTGAGCTATCTTCCTATCCCCAAGATTAGCCTTATGTTACTTTACATTTTGTATGATTGTGGGACTAGATGATGGTTCAATCATTTGTTGTAGACTGATCTCATCACAGTATGGTGAAAAGAGAGTGGGAGATAGGTGGTCCAGGAAAGAACATTAGTGGCTAAAAGGATAAAGTCAGGGCACCACACTAGATCCCAAAGGAGAGAGCATCTAGAATGGACTCCTAAAGAAATTCTCTTAAGTATGGAAGAAGAAAAGTACATTCATTTGTATTGGAACCTGTTCTCACAGTAACAAATCCAGTGCATTCATGAGGTGTGATTTAATTCTTTTTTAAATATACCATCTTGGAATTTCTAAGTGCTACATTGAGAATTAAATATTCAATACATGTTCTTTGGTAACATGTTGAAGACATCACTCTTTCTTTTCCAGGACTTTAGTTCTCTGGTACAATTGCCAGAATTTGAAAGTAACAGGCTGGGTTCTCTGGAATTAAGAGTGTAGACAAGTGTGAAATGCTAGCTACTTATAAGGGCTTAGAAACTTCAGAAAGGTTACCTGGAGAGATAGCTCCCTGGGTAAAATTTAGAGTGGTAGGCATGGTGATATTTCACAGCATCCAATTCCACATCATGCTTAATCATAATTTCTGGGGATGGAATTTGGAATTTTTTGATAATAAGGCCCTGTAATGGCCCTCAGGAATATCAGAATCTGAGAACAACTGACTCAGTGGGAGATATGAAAGGATATTTACCTGTTTGCATACTGTTTTTCTAATAGAATAGACAAGAGCCAATTTCTGAGCCTTTTCACACTTTTTGAGAATGGACCCACACATTCACAACCTCAGAGAAACATATATTCATCTGATTTTTCAAGTCCAGGTTTTAAATATATTCTGGGTAGCAATGCTTCATAGTAAAAGTACAGATCTGTTTGGCAAGCTTAAGACAGAAGACCCTGAACAGTATTTAATTACTTTATACCTCAAAACATGGAGTGACATATGAATGGATGGGAAGGCTTTGCAATTACCCCCACCTCACCTGTGGTAGCTAAGTCATCTACATCAATACAGTGAAGAGTTCTTCAGCTATTTCTTTATCTGTTTCTTCATTGTTTCACAGCATTGTCATTAAGCCAGTTATTAGCCAAGTCCCTTCCAGTATAAATTTGACACCTTAATCCATCGATATTTTTTATGAATTCCCACAGGTAATTATTTCTCAGAATAGTTTTGAGTGGCATATTCCTCTTTGGCCTTTCCTAGTTGTCATGGGAATTTCTGGAATATGCGAAAATGCTTTCACTACAAACTTATATTAAGGTGCTTAATTAACAAGAAACATCATAGTAAACCAATGCAAGGTTTTTCCTTTGTGTTATATTTATGATCTTGATGACCTAGTAGTCATCCCTTGAAGAAATCAACTAAGGTTCTGACTTTGCTCTCTATCACTCATGCTGGCTTTGCATTTACTAGAGTCTGTTTTCTCATCCTCCTTTCTTTACAGGATGTCCTATAATTTAGAAAGTTATACAGATAACTGAACAATGCACAGGAACAGATTTCTCTACAACCATGTCCAATCCTTTTCAACGCTTCAATTTAATGTACTACAGCTATTATGTTCTGAGAGCCTATCGACTTCTGATTGTTAAAACAAGTCAAATCACTTAAACCTGTAGCTTCCTCATCTGCTGTACTTTACCCCTCCACATCATGCTTAATCATAATTTCTGGGGATGGAATTTGGAATTCTTTGATAATAAGGCCCTGTAATGGCCCTCAGGAATATCAGAATCTGAGAACAACTGACTCAGTGGGAGATATGAAAGGATATTTACCTGTTTGCATACTATAACTTAATATGAAGGGCTTATGACACTGTAAATATCCTAGGAATATTGGGTCAGGGTGTTATGCTATGTAGTGCTTTGAAACAAGCCTCTGTTTGAAGAGTTGGTAGTGAAGAATAAACAACAATAAAAACAAACAGAAAGAGAAACTAACCATAGCATAGCATGGCTGAACAGCAAATGAACATTTTATTAGACTGAAGAGGAAGAAAAGTTCAAGTAAGGATACATGACTGTCAAATTACTACTGGGCTTGTGAGCTAGAAACTTGAGTTCCAATATTTCTGCTTCAAGCTCCAACAAGGGATGGGAGGGAGGGTAAACTGTGGGAAGAAAGAGGGTGAGGAATAAGGAACATTCCAAGAACTAACCTAAGAGAAAGCAAAGCCCTGAACCACAAGCTAAGTCAAATCTAGTCAACCAAGTAGAAGAGCTACATACTCGATTTGTATGCTTGCAGACTGGAGCCTACCATAACTGTTCTCTGAGAGGCTCCACCCAGAAGCTGACAGAAACAGATAAAGAGGCCCACACTCAAACTTTGGACTGAGCTTGAAGAATGTTATGTAAGAGTTGGAGAAAGGTTCGATTGGCCCTGGAGGAAATAGGAACTCCACAGAAAGACACATAGTGTCAACTAACCTGGACCTTTGGGAGCTTCCAGAAATTGAACCGCCAACTAAAGACCATACACCTAGGCTCCCTGTATGTATATAGCAGATGTGTAGCTTGGGCTTCATGTGAATCCCCCAACAATTCATAAGGAGGCTGTCCCTAAAGATCTTGCCTCTCTGTAGATGCCCTTCCTGGCCTCAGAAGGAGAGGATTCACCTATCCCTGAAGAGAATTGATGTATCACAGTGTTAAAATACCCAGGAGGGCCCTCCACCCTCTCAGAGGAGAAGGAGAGGAGGGAAGACTGTGTGATAAGGGGGACCAGGAAGAGGTTCGGACAGTGATTGGGATATAAAGTGAATAAATAAATTAATGGGGGAAAAGAGCTACTTTCCTATGCCCCAGTACATCTAAATTCTATGACAAATGACAAACATCTCATATAAAGAATAGAATCAACGATTAACAGACCAACCAGCAAAATGTGAATACTCTGATATAAATAATTGAAAGGAACAATATGGTTAACATGATTGCAACGTGGTCCTGATGCTTATTCCACAGGTTTGGAAAGTAAAAGATTCTGTCCTCTGTCTCTGTCTCTCGCTCTCCCTCCCCCTCTCACTCTGCTCTTCCTCTTTCCTCTCCCTCTCCCTTTCTCACCGACTTGGACTTGTCTTTGCCCCCAGTGTCTTTACATTCTTACCATTTACAAGATTCTTATCACTGAGCTACAATGATGTAACAATTCTATGAGCTCACTTCAGCAGCAGGCAGCAATGTTAAAGAATTGTAACATAATATTGAATGGGGTACATTGGTCATTAGAGCCACAGATAAAAATTAATGCTAGAAACTAAAAATGATCCCTATTCAGTTAGCAAAAAAACTATACCTATTGTCAAGGTCATTTTTTTTTTTTCACTTACTTTTGAACTTTACTCACATCTCAAATGGTAGTATGGTGTATGGTGCATAAAGCCTTAACATGGTTAGTTAGTTGTTTCTAAACATGGAAGAAACTTTTTAAAAAATGGTGTTCTCCATGCTTTTATACTGTGGAGTCCCAGTTACACACATTCTTTCTTATTTGAAAATAGAAGTGATGTTCTAGACTCAGAGTGCTCATGTGTCATTGGTAGTCAGCTATATGGTATCCAGTGACAAATGGTGTCTTTAATTGATGGCAGAGTGAGTAAAATAAAAACAGGCTGAGGAGATTCAACCGTTTAAAAGGCAGCAACTTAGTATGTTTCTCATTAAGCATGGTATAGACCTATAGAAGCAATAATTACCTAAAATTATAGGTTATACTTACTGTTTTGAGCATGGAATTGTGTTAAATATATTTGCTTTATTTCTAAGCCTTTCAAGGATCGAATGTGTCATGTTCCTCATTTCATTTATAATGAAACTGAAGTTAATGGAGTTAAATAAAATACAACGTGCAGATCTTTCTGATATCAAAGTGTATGTATCCCCAAAGATTGTTCTATAATTTGTTATTACCATTTTAATTTTACCAACACCAATTCTTTAAAAGTGTCCAAAATCTTTTACCCAGTAAGAAAAGGGGGCAGCAAAATGAGTTATCTTGCAATGGTTAATATCTTTTCAAGTGAGAAACAATGGCCTAATTCCAGAAAATGGATTCCAAGACTCTCATGTGTAGGATATTCAGGAATTATCTGCATGAAGGCATTGACACAAAGATAGATAATGTGATTTGAACTTGATGCTCACATTGAACATGATAAAGATATGTAACACACGAGAGGATTTCTAATAAAATGTTTTAGAATAACCTAATTTTTCATGAGAAAAACATTTTTAAGACATTCTAGAAAGTTATCATTTTTATATAAGTTTCAAACTCGGCCACAATATTCTCACTCTGGTTTGATAAGATATTATTACATTGAATGTACATGTGTAGCTGCCATATTTCTTAGTTCTCAGGTTCAAGAAGATTACAGAAATACAGTATACTTTGTTTTATCACTCAGAATTGTGCAAGGTGAGAGTCAGGAAATTAAGGATGGCTCAAGCACAGGGTGGAAAAAGTGTCTATTTTATCTTCTTTTTTATTTCCATAGATCCTCTTGGTCCTATTTTGTATACAGTTTTTGTTCAAAAAATCAAATGTTTGCTGCATTTTAAAATATTATATATGTTATAATAAACAATTTACCTCCACATAGTTATGTTCAAGAGGATGCCTATGAAGTGGAATTTGAAAACTAAGAATGTAGAAAAGTTTGTCTGAATTGATCAGAACAGTCTAGCAGAGAATATAAGGCATAAAAGAGACATGGCCGATTAGAATAAACTTGCCATGAAGAGAAGTAGGAGATGGAATACAAAGGGGAAATAGTGTAGAAGTACAACCTAGATTCAGGGGAAAGGAAAATCTGTGTTTTTAAAGAGTTAAAGAGAATTTTGTCTTTTCCTTAGGAATGATATCCCCGTGACTGTCATCAACATGTACATTTAAATGTACTTGTTGGCATGGCCAGTGTGCCTATCTTTCCTATACCCATTTGACCTGAGGATTGACTTGATGATTTTTTTCTTTCACTACTTCATAGTAGTGAGCCATTTAAAGTTGATAATAATAAAGTCATCCTCTAGACAGCAAAATGCCTATGACGAGTTTGCGATTGTGTTTGTTATTCAGCCGCCACTGACATGATGCAATATAGTCAACTAGGCAAAGTTCACTTAGTTATTTTATAATCGAATAAAATATGTTCTAAGGTAATTATAATATAAATAAATACAAGAAATGTCAAGTGAGAGTTATGAAGAGATCATCACATTTTCTATAGTTAAAATACTAACAACATAAAATGAACCTTTAGGTAAAAGAAATGAATTCTGCTTCAGTCTTTCTGCTTACTCTAGTGCTATATTGTTTGAATACTGCAGTTTATGTAGTTCACTTTAACCTACAGTTGTCTTTACTATAATGAAATGCTACTTTTTTGAAAGTCTATACTGCGTTTTTCCATCTTAATTTTTTTTTTAATTATTGTAAGCATTATGTGGGTGCATGTGTTTCATTGTGTGGACATGTGCACATTACTGCAGGTCCCTAAGGAGGTCAGAGCCCTTAGCTCTTCTGATGCTAAAGTTGCAGGTCATACAGAATTACCCAATATGGGTGCTGGGAATTGTACTCTGATCCTCTGCAATGGCAATATGTCCCTTAACTGCTGAGACATCTCTCCAGACACTGTTTTTTCTATTCTATTGATTTACATGCAAGAAGAAAAAGAATTTTTTTTCTTTTTATAACCCAATTCTTGATGTTTCTATTCTGTTCCTAACAGTACCCAGACTGCCTCTCTGTCCCTTCTTCCCACTCTCCCAATGTGATCTTCTGATTAATATTCTAAGTCTTCCATATGTCGATATGAAGGGCTAGAGTGAGAAAGAGGTTTTGAGTCCTGAGCTTTACTGCTCACTTCATGACTTTAGAGAAACTTCTCTTTTGAGTTTCAGATCCTTCAATTAGAATAATGATATTTAAGGGGTGAGAAGATGGTTTAGCACTTACGTGCACATTATCCTCTTGTGGATGATCAGAGTTCAGTCATCAGCACCACAGAAGGTCCTTCCCAACTACCTGTAAGTTCAGTTGAAGGGATCCAACACTATCTTATGCCCTCTGCAAACATAGCACTTGGTCAAAATTCACACTTAGAAACACTTAGACACCCTCCACATAATTAAAAATAAAAATCTAAATAGAAGTTATCTTTGTGTTCTATGAAAGGCAAAAATAAAAAACTGCACTGTAAGATCTATAAATATCCACTGCCTTAAAATGTTTAGGTGGTTTCCTGTTATATATCTAAAAATTTTCAAGTGATTTAGAAAACTAGTGGGAAAAAAGAACTGTGTTTTCATCCAAAGATAGCCTTCCATACATTCCTCCAGGTCATGGTAAAATGAACCTTGTATGCAATCGAGACTAGGCCATCCACTGTCAAAACAATAAATCACTTTTCTCATCAATTTTTATTTATTACCAATTAAGCACTATGATCTGTGGGATTTAGAACATATGTAACTTTAGCTGTTCATTCAGGGTACCAAATGTAAATTCAGAAGTGAAGAGAGGAAGCAAGAGGAAGGAAAAGAAGGTGGAAGAGGGAAGGAAGAACATGGGAGGGGGGACGGGGAGACAGTAGACAAAGAAAGAAGAGTAGGAAGGGTGAAGTGGTTGGAGGAGAACGAAAGGAGCTGGGGAAGCAAAGAAGCAAGTTGAGATGAATAATTTTAAATACAGACTAGGCACAGATCTCGGAGACAGTCTGTGCTCCTTACATCTGATTCCCATGAATCTGCCTCTGCCACCTCTTCAGGTCAACTAGCTGCCACATCCTTTCCCTTTTCTCTGCTATTCAAAGGTAACTTCCTCTCAGTTCCTAAGCATGGTCCTCTCTTTGATACCTGGCATTTAAACTCTTCTATAAGATTTTTCTCTCTTGGATTCTTCTGGTGTTTATTATTAACACCCCTCATTTGTTCTGAATTACATATGGACTTACACCATTGCTTAAGTGACCATTCCTCTGTGATTTTTCAAAATACCAGATTTAATTACCAATTCCCTGGGTATTGGCTTTATTTTTGTGTTTATAGATATTATGTGTTTCATTGTTAATTAACATAAGAGATATTTTACCAATTATTTTTAGTGAAAAATAACTCAGACTTTATTGTCTTATTTAAATATAAATCATCCCAATTACAGTATCAAAGACAGTGAATTTATTCAAGTAAAATGAAATAAAAGCCCTTGTTATATACATACTTGAAAAGTGAATTAAAGCAACTCAGATTCTTTTTTTCTAAAAGTTACTGTTCATAAGAATTAACATAGAGAATGTAGTTCGACTTATTTAGAAATATATATATATATATATGTATGTATGTATGTGTGTGTGTAACAACAATTAATGTAAAAAAGAGATCATGAATTTGAAAGAAAGCAAGGGGGTATATGAGAGGGTTTGGAAGGGAGTAATATGTGTGATAATCTCAAAAATTTAAAAAAAAACTAGCAATTTTTAATTAACATCTACCCCTCATATCTGGAATTCTTCAACACAGGGATATGGAGAAGCTTTTAAATGGTGAACTTTTTTATTAAAGAATAAGCTCACTACAATCTACACTTTCTTTCCCTGAAGAAGTCTAACTCTGAAATAGAGGGCTATCTAAATGCAAGACGCTGTATTTCTAAATGAAGTGTCATTAAAAGAAGCAAGAAGGAGAGAATTTATGCACCATGTCCTAAACCACCCTGCCTTCGTTTGTACTTCTGTTGAAGGATATTTCTTAAGCCCTTGATGTGACTATATCAGCAAATATAATAAATTAACGTGAATAATCCTCAACTTTTATTATACTCTATCTTTTCACATGAAAAGCATATAAGTAGGCATGAAATACCATGAATTTTCTACCCCTAACTGCATTCTGTAAAGAGCTGTCCTAGGCATATGAAGTGCTTTTAATCTGAATGAACTTCATTAGCTTTGGATTTAGTTGTGCATTCAGGGTACAAGTTGAAAGGCCTACCTGTTTGCTCAGGCTTTCCTTGGAGTTTGCCTGAGCAACACAGAAGGGATATAGTGAGATGGGACAGAGGTATTTTAAGAAATGATTATAAGAAAAAGCACTTTTGAATATTCTCAGAGACCTACTGAGCATGCTTATGCATTTCATTGAAAACTGATCAAGTATTCAACAGGAACTTTTACTCACAGGGAGACTACATTAGAGAAACTTAAGTTACCTAGGGACCACAAAGAGCCCAAGATAAGATAGCATGTTCCAGATGGATAAGAAAAGTCCAAAAACAACAACTACTCCTTATGAAGGATTTGTTCTAAGCCAGGCAGCATTTCAATTGTTAGACACATCTTATATTAGTCCCATAAACCCATGAAGCACATATGGCTATTTTAATCTGTTTATAAATGTCATAGAGAAACCAAAGACAGTAAAATACTTGCTGAAGACAGCTAGGTTAGGTTTGATAGTTGTTGAGACGGAAAAGAGCTCTAGAGCACTCTTTAGAAACTCTGTATGCAGAAAATATGTACATAATAAAAAGACAAAAATGATATAGCTGAGAAACTTATATCCTTGGGAGATAATTTTTATGTAATACCAATACTAAAGTACTTAATTTTTTCTTGTAACTATGATAGAAACGCTAAAAGACAAATTATATGGAATATAAAACATATCTAGAAAACAAAAATGAAACTCATATTGGTGGCTAGAGCCCTGCTAATCCAAAAGTAAGGTCTCTCTTAGGATAGGATAGTGATAGTGGACTAAGAGAAGTGTGTGTGTGTGTGTGTGTGTGTGTGTGTGTGCGCGCGCACGCGCTATCATCAGATAATTCTTAATCTGAAAATTAGACATTTATATTACATATAACAATAATACTGGGATTAAGTAACATAAATATTTCTGATACATAGCAAATTTGTTTCATTTATTCATCATATAATATATACATAAGTCAAAAGCCTCATTCATACCATTAGTATACATATGTTTAAATTTATCACTGAATAAACTCATACTTTAAATGTTAGAATGTTGAGGTCATAAATATAAATTCAAAGATAACAGTATCATCAAAATGCTCAAAATTCCAGGTCATATACAACTCAAATGTTAGTGAATATTATGTGACCCAGAAAGTGAGCTGAGTGATATGAAAACCATCTTTGGTGAAATGAATCTACAGTTACCATGATAATGTATGGAGAAATGAGATAAAACTAGCCTACGAATTGATGAATAGGAAAGTCCGCTGTTTCCAGAAAATGATGAAAGTGTCTACACACCAGAAATAAGTTGGATTCTATCCTTTTAAAAGAACAATGGAGACATCCAA
Source organism: Rhynchomys soricoides (assembly GCA_019843965.1). Taxonomy (NCBI): domain Eukaryota; kingdom Metazoa; phylum Chordata; class Mammalia; order Rodentia; family Muridae; genus Rhynchomys; species Rhynchomys soricoides. The sequence goes on along the minus strand of JADRCH010000027.1, from coordinate 11,031,995 downwards.
CATGAACAGCAAAACTAAGGCTGATTCTTGGAAGGACTTCATAGGGAGATGATGATATTTTCCATATGGAGGTCTAGGTCTTTCTCTTTCCATATATAATGATGCTGGAGGAAAAATGTCATATGAAATAAGAGCAGAAACAAAGTTGAAGTCTGAGGTAGCTTGTCCATGGTAAATTCAATGAATTCTACATAGCTTGATTCGATGTCTTTAAGAGTACCAGGAACAAAGCAGGGATAAGAAAGAATGGATACTGGTAGATGAAGGACCATACAGGTTAGCAAAGAGAGTATCTGTAGGGTGGGGGTGCAGCTCAATTGGTACAGTGCCGGCCCAATGTTTACAAAACCATATGTTCAATGCCCATCATAACAGGAACCAGCCTAAGGGCACACACCTGTAACCCCAGAATTCAGGAAGTATAAAGAGAATAGCCTTGGCTACTTTGTGAGTAAAACATCATCCTGGGATACATGAGAACTTGTCTGAGATAAAGGGGAGAGGGGAGAGAGTGGAGGTGAAGAAACAATTTGTAACAGCCTCTACAAACAAAACATTCTAGGAAAGAAGGTGTGATTTTTAAAGCACAATATTTTTATTGATCATTTGGAAAATTGACATAATCCACTCCAACCACATTCACTTTCCAGTCCTCCCTGGCCCAACTCCCACCCATGTGATCTTCCCCAAAATAAAAGAAGAGAAGAAAAAAAAAAAAGGGAAAAAACAAAAAAAAAGAAACCAAGTCCATGCTGTGATCTTCAAATTCTCGTTAGTAATCATAATGTTGGTCTAGGGCTCAGATAGTTGGCATTTTGTTTGTACATTTTAGCGTAGTACCTGTGATCAACCTGTGATCAATATCCAAGGGTGGATATTGTGGTGACAAATAAGAACAAGCATATCCTTGGATCCAACTGGAATTTACTGAGATACTCCAGCTTCTACTATCTGTGAGCTAATAACTACCTCTGTAATACAGAAATCAACAAACTTGTTTAAGAAGTCAAATTTAACCGATGAACATTCGCAAATGCTACTTTAATTAGGAAAAACAACATCATAAGGGTACTTTGCACAGGAATGCACAATGAAAACAAATCCTGCTGTCTTTCAGCCAGTGGGTGTTATCCTTGCATAAGAAGCCTAGGATCATGGCCTTAATTAGCTAATTATTTAGAAATTAGAAAGGAATCACTTAACAAGGAACACACACCCCATGAAACAAATGGCATGACTAGTGAGGAAATTTACTTTCAAGAATTAATAAAGAGTGTCAATGAGCTACATATGGTACTCATGTGTAATTAAAAACAAATTATAGTGTGGAGAAACATTAAACATGCTAGTAAATTAATTTCCTCAATTAAGACAAAAAACTCCCAAATTTTAAAATAGAAAACATATGTATTTTTTCCATGAAGTATGGAAATGATTTTCTTCTGTCTTACTTGATGTTTATTTAAAAGAGTCAACAAGACTGAAGAAATACACAGGGAACATTTCCCTGACACTATGGTGAATGAGACCCTGATCAACAAGAGTAGGAGAGCTCTCCTCCTCATTTATTTTGGCAATTTTCCCCTCTGTTAATTAAACATTGTATATTTGAACAGTAAAAATAATCTATCATGGATAGGTCTCTTATCTTTTTATCATTGCTATGTAATAATAAATACAATATTCCACAAGTAAGACAGTAGACAGAGTCACTTAGATTTAAGAAATATTCTCCCAGTTCTTGCAAAGGAAGAAATATATGTACCCTGCTTTCATTGCAAAACAATTGTTGCTCTTGGTCTGTGCAGCACAGGGTCAATTATAGTCAAATACATAGAGCTAGTTGAATTTTAAAGAATAAGTGGAAACACTCCTGACAGGGATGCAGGCAGGCTAAGTGCAGATCTCAGCTCTGCCTCAGATCTCAGCTCAGATCCAATCTTTCCATTCTCATCCCTAGGTCTACAACAGACCACATGTTGAGTCCTCCCTCTCCCTCCCATGCACCCATTCTGGTGAATCCCACATGTGTTGCTTTCCTAAAATTCTTCCCTCATTGTTTCATTGTAGCTCTCCACATCAGCAAGCACTCCCTGAGAACCCATAGGACACTCCAACCAGGCAAGCAGGTGAGCTAACTACAGAGCTTCAGCCATTCCACCGATTTCATGTCCAATCTCCAGCCTTAGCCTAGCTCTGTACCAAACCACCTGCTGTGGTATATCCTCATTTTCTGTCTGTTTCCCAGGAGACTAAGCAGATCCTGATAAAACACCCTTTTCATGCTTTGAATGAAAATGGCCCCCATGGACTCACAGGAAGTAGCACTATTGGGAACTGTGGTCTTGTTGAAATGTGTCCTTTGGAACAGGTTTTAGGGTTTCAGAAGCCCAAGCCAGGCCCAGTGGCACTCTCTTCCTGCTGACTGCTGCTCTTGATATCGACCCTGTTAGACTACTTCTCCAGCCATGTCTTCCTGCATGCCACTGTATTTCTTGCCATGGTGATAATAGACTAAACATTTGAATTGTAAGCCTGCCTTAATTAAATGTTTTTCTTGATAAGAGTTGCCATGGTCATGATATATCTTCATAGAAAGAAAATCCTAAGATGAGCCTGCTGTTCTCTTTCCTGTGGACACACTCAGCTCTTCCAAATCTATCCCCATACATAAGTGTCAACTTACAATACCCAGAAACTCACTTTACCTGGAACCCCCAGTGACCACACTTATCTAGACCCCAGAGTGATTTCCTACCAGGTAATCCACAGCTACCCCATTCTTCTAAGAAACAAAGAGGACAACAAAAATCAAGGAACAAAACACTCACCCAACAGACATGACAAGCTATCAGAACACAAAATTACAAACATCTTAAACTCAGATGTCTAGATGCTATTAGAAAAACACAGTCAATAACATCTAGGGCAATATGTTGCCATCAGAGCCAAACAACCCTAGTAAAGCAGGTAATTAGTATTACAAAATAGCTAAAGCACAAAGAAAAGATCATAAAATACTATCTATGAATATTATAGTAAATTAACTAAAGAGGGAATGGATAAATTAAAGAGTTCTATGCAAACACAAACAATGGAAGGAAATGAATGAAACAGTTCAAGTCCGCCCCAGAGCTCCCAAGGACTAAACCACCAACCAAGGAGTACACATGGAGGAACCCATGGCTCCAGCTGCATATGAAGCAGATGCCTTATCGGGCATCAATGGGAGGAGAGGCCCTTGGTCCTGTGAAGGTTTGATGCCCCAGTGTAAGGGAATGCTAGGGTGGTAAGATGGGAGTGGGAGCACCATCATAGAAGCAGGGGAAAAGGGAGGGGAAGGGAGTTTATGGAGGGGAAACTGGGAAGGGGGATAACATTTGAAATAAAAAACCAATAAACAAACAAACAAAAAATGTAAAGCAAAACAAAATAAACAAACAAAAACCCAACCCCCCCCCAAACAAACAAACAAAAAAAGAAAGTGGAAATAAAATCAAGAGAATCTAAACAGAAAGAAATTCTGGAAATGAATTTTAAGAACTGGAACAGGAACAATGGAGATAAATTTCTCTAACAGAATCTACCAAAAAGATTGGTAAAATTAATGTAGGAAAAATGGCCATCCTACAAAAGCATTCTATAGATGTAATTCCATCCATGCTAAAATTATAATACAATTCTTCACAGATCTGAAAAGGACAATTTTCAACTCCATTTGAACTCCCCCCACACACACACCCCACTACCACCACCACCACCAACAACAACGACAACAACTACCCAAAGATAGCTAAAACAATCATAAATAATAAAAAGAACTGTAAGTATTACATCACTGATTTCAAATTGTACTACAGAACTGTAATAATAAAAGCAAAACTAATATTGGCACAAATTCAGACAAATGGATCAATGGAATAAAATTAAAGAACATAAATCCACACACCTATGGACATTTGATTTTTGATAAAGAATCTAGAAATACACCCTGGTGAAGACAACATTTTCAACAAATGGTGCTGTTGGAACTGAATGGCTACATGCAAAAGAATATAAATAGTTCCACCATTATCATCTTTTACAAAACACAACTCCAAATGGATCAAAGACCTCAACATAAAACCAGATACACTGAACCTGATAGAAGGGACTGTGGGAAACAGCCTTGAACTCATTGTCATAGAGAATACTTTCTGAACATTGTTATCACAGGAACTAAAACAACAATTATAAATTGTGTCCCCCTGAAACTGAGAAACTTCTGCATGACAAAGTCATTTGAACAAAATGGCAGCTTACAGAATGGTTGGTTATTTTTTTTTTTTTAACCGAGACTACATCTGATAGAGGGTCAATATCCAAAATATATACTCAAGATATTAGATATCAACAAAACAAATAACCCATGTAAGCATTGGTGTACATATCTACAGAGAATTCTCAAAAGAGGAAACACAAATGGCTGAGAAGCACTTACCAAGAAACGGTCAACATCCTTAGTCACCAGAGAAATGCAAATTATAACTACCCTGAGATTTCATCCTCCATCTGACCGAATGCAAAACATGTGGAGTAAGGAGAACACTCATCCATTGCTGGTGGGAGTACAAACCTGGAAACCAGTATGGCAGTTCTTCAGGAAGTTGGAAATTGATCTACTAAAAGATCCAGCTATACTACTGCTGGGCATATAGCCAATGGATGCTTCATCCTATGACACAGACATTTGTTCAACTACATCCATTGCTATTCTGTTCATAATAGCAAGAAATTGGAAACAAACTAGATGTCACTCAGCAGAAAAAAGGATACAGTGTGGTCCATTTACACAACATAGTACTATGTCTATGTTAAAAATAATTAGTCATGAAATTTGCAAGTAAATGGATAGAACTAGAAAAAAAAATCATCATGAGGACGGTAACTGAGACCTGAAAGACTTATATGGTATACAGTCATTTATATGTGGATATTAGCTGTTAAGTCAATGATAACCATGCTACAACCCGTTGAACCATAGAGGTTAGATATAGAGTCACAGACTAGAGGTGTGTTGTGGGAATAACATGGATCTCTTTATGAATGGGAAATAGAAAAGTTATAAATAGATAGTGGGGGAGACTGGATCTGGAAGATCAAGTAGGGAGACTGATAGAAGAGGAGAGGAGGGAATATGGGTGCGAAAGCTAAAATTCAGAACTATTTGAGGGGTAATGTGGAAATCTAATATGAATGCTTTCAGTAATATAAACATAGGTGATCTAAATGAAATTACCAAGTAATGGGAAAAACAGACTCTCAACTAGAGAACTCTTATCATCAAATGAAGCTTCTAATATCAGGGTCAGCTTACATGTAATTGCCTGAAGAGGTCACATGGAAAACTCTAGAAAACCAAAGCTGTTACCAAGACCATAGGTATAGCAAGAACACTTACTGAAGACAACACTTACACAACTCACTGAACATGAAGAAATCAAGCTAGTGGCAACATAGAGCTGTCACTCCTATGTTCAAGTATCTTTAATACAGTATTGGTGTCTACATGCTATCAAACGAGAAACATAAATACCATTGCAGCCATAAATCCTTTGATCTGCAGTGGTGTTCTTCGTGTAAAATATACTAGAGGAATGGTGCCAAAAGCCTGTGAGAGTAACTGAACAATATATGATGTGGCTTAAGGTCTACTCCATGATTTACAACTCATAGCTCACACTGCTTAGGCAACCAAAAATCTGAGATATGAAAGCTTAGGAACCTAGGGTAATACCAATCACTACTGTTCTTTTAAAACAATTTTAAAAAACAATGACTCTGAATGACATTTTGCTGTACTCATAGATAGTGCCTTGCTCAGCCATTATCAGAGAAGCTTCTTCCTGCAACAGATGGAATCAAATACAGAGGCACACAGATATTATGCAGAGAGTAAGAGACTTTGGAATAATCATCCCTAAATATGGTGTCTCCATCAAATCCCTCCCCTCAGTGCTCAGGGAACCCTGTGAAAGAGGAGGCAGAAAAAGTGTAGGAGCCACAGGGATGGAGGACACCAAGAAAACAAAGCTGTCTAAATCAACATGAGCATCCCACAGATGAAATTGTAGAGACTGATGCAGCCTGTACAGGGCTTGCAGGAATCAGTACCTGGTCCTTAGCTTATATAGTATTTCTTCCAGTTTAGTGCTTATGAAACTCCTGAGTGTGTGAACTAGAGAATCTCTGTTTCCTTGTCTTCTACTGGGGTTTTTATTGTCTCTGGCTATTTATTTTGTCTAATTCTGATGTTGTTATCTTTGCTTTTGTTATGTGTTATTATATTGCATTTTTATTATCCCTTAAAACCCTGTTTGATTTTTAATGAATGACAGAAAGGGAGTTGATACAAATACGAATGGAGGTGGGGAGAACCTGAGAGGCAGAAGAGGAAAAGAAAAATGTAATCACCATTTATTATGTGAGAAAAAATTCAATTTCTAACAAAGGAAAATAAATAAATAGGAAGTATTACCTGTTAATACATGTAACACTCCAGGCAAAAACAAAACAAAACAACAACAAAACAAAACAAAACCCATAAGACATTAAAATTCCAGGGTGGTTGTTGTTGTTGTTGTTTTGTGTGTGTGTGTGTGTGTGTGTGTGTGTGTGTGTGTGTGTGAATTTATTGGAAATTTGTTAATTTGGAAATTATCATCATTGTCATGAGCTTAGTTTTCTGATTGCTTCACCTATTCCCTTAAAAATAGCCCTGCAGATCCTAGAAGAAATAAGATAAGCACAGCAAGAAATTCATGGGTTTTGATAGGATATCAAGTAATGGTATAAGAGAAAAAAGGTATAAAACTAACAAGTGAAGTATTCACTATAACATCTCATACGTGTTAGCAGATAGCTTAAGTTTGTTTATGTGCTTCATAGGAACAAAGCAAAGAAAAATGTGCTTACTTACTGACCCAACAATTCAAAGATCTAAAACTCCATGGCACATTCTTGATCTCTAAAGTTTATTTATAGTAGTGGGGGTTGGGGGAGAGAGGAACGATGCAGCATGGTGGACAAGAATCAAGACTGTAAATTGTCTAGCTGTGCATGTAATGTGCCAACAGCATTCATATTACAAATGCTACAACAAGTACTCTGTGACTTTCTAAACTGTTTCGTTATGGACCCCTGACTTAAGTTTACACACCATAGATTCTGATCCTTTTGCTCAGGTTTTTTGTGACTTGCATTTATTGTAGAGGGGTTACAATGATGTTATGAAGTGTTCTTAAATTGTGCCTAACAGATTAGCACCCTGAGGACCACTTGGGAATATACTAGAGATTCAGGCTTGGAGGATGCACATTAGACAATCCTGCATCAGCATTTGTAGATCTAAGGGATGAAAAGATGCTACAAGGGTGGGGTGTCATGAACATGCTTAAGATTGTCCCCCCAGTATTCTCTCTATTAATCTCAGAGGGAGCAAGGGTCTAGAACTGTCTACAATTTCATCTGATTGGGCCCTTATCCACGGATTTGGTTTCTTGCCCTGTTCCTTCTCACTGTGTTTTCCCAGCACCTTCACCTTTCTGCAGCAACAAGAAAGGAACAAGAGAAGAAACATGACAAGACTCTAATCTGACTGTCTGTGGTGGTTAGTATTGACTGTCAACAGGACAAGATCTACAATCTTGAAGAAGACAAGCCTCTGCCCATGTCATGAAACAACTGCCATACTCAGATAACTGAGGTGGGAACAGTCAACCTGAAAAGGAGCTGCCTCATTCCACAGTCCTGGATTTAAAGATAATAACAATTTAACCAGAAACCTCTTTGTACAGTGTCCAGACTAAGAGGGAAGCAGAGAAAGTGGTAAGGATGTCTTTCCTTAGGTAGTTTTCTCAGATATTTTGTCTCAGGAGTAAGACAAAGGATGAACATACCATCCTGTGTAGGTGTGAGTGTGGTAGGAACCTCACTTAGCAAGCTTGTGCCCTATTGTAGTGCATAATCTCACAGAACTATGAAGTTTCAGCATATATTCTTAAATTGCTTTAAGAATTATAGTTCCATCATTCCTGTTTTCTTATAAAGAGCAATCAAATGGAATGCATCAAAACTCTGATCTGCTCGTAAGTAAAAATCCAGTTCTCAGAAGGAAACTGACATGATGTTAATAAGCAAGAATCTATTTGGTTCCAGAATATAACTAGAAAAATATTTTCACCAAATGATTCATTAATTTTTACCAAGAACCTCAATATATAATGTGAGAAGAAAGGGACATCATTATATTTTTTCTTATATAAATCTGTATTTTAAGATTTACATATGTTCAATATTTAGAGTTTGGATCAAATGATCCAAGGCCTTTATTGTACAGGTACAGTACCTGAATTTTTGTGTTTAGTAATTCAAGTTCATTAGAAGCATTTACTTCCTTGAAGTTCTCTTTTAAATACAGTATTTGATCTTGGCTCTCTGTAGGTTTGTTTCCATTGCTGGGATCGGAAACCAGAAGGGTACACAAGCTGGGCAATCACTTTACCACTGAGCAACATTCCAGCCCATCTATAGACTGATAACATTGTGGTCTACTGATTTCTCTTTCTAGGAGTTGAAAATTACATATATATAACTTCTTTTTATTACCAAAATATGACAAAGATAAAAAATTTTTTTCTGCAGACAACAAAATGTCTAATATAATAGACAATGTTTAAATACCATTAAAATTCACATTATAAAATAATTTTGCTTGAAATAATTTAAAATGAACATTAAAATATTTATAATAACTAATTAAATTGAGTGTTGGATAAACATAAGTCTAAAGTATATTTGGAAATGAGAGCATGTTTATACAACATATAACTTTAAGTGCTTCTGTAGTGTTATGAAATGAATGATTTGCTCAAAGAAACTGAAAAAGTAGAGGCGGAATTAAAGAATAGGTGACATTGTAGTGAAGAATTGTTATTTTAGGAAATTTTAATGGTAAAAAATGGGGTGACAAAATTGGTTAAGAGACCAAGGCTCAGCTACAGAAGGTAAAATATGTGATTCCAGTCGTAATTGCTTCTGCTTCTAATATACAAGTCTAACATGTGTATGTGTAGACATACATACACATACTAAACATACACCCACACACACACCCTCACTCACACACTCACACACACTCATTCACACATCAAAACACACATACACAAACACACACGTACACATACTCACAAATCAACACACATAAATACACATACACATGACATACAAAAAGGGTTTTTTTGTTGTTTTTGTTGTTGTAAATAGATTTTTTTCCTACATAATGTATTCTGCTTATGATTTCCCCGCCATCTCCTCTTTGCAGTTCCTCCTCCCCTCCCTTCCCATTGGATCTCCTACCATTCTATCTCTCATTAGAAAACAAACAGGTGTCTGAGGATGGATAATAATAAAATATAATACTACAAAATATAATAAGATAGAACAAAAACTAACATATCAAAAATAGGACAAAGGAAGCATAAAAGACACAAGAAAAGTCAAGAAAAGGCGCAAGAGAAGGCACAGGTGTAGAGAATTGCTAGTTCCCACACACTCAGAAATCACATAAAAACACTAAACTTGAAGCCAAAATACATATGTAAAGTACTTGTTGGTTATTTACCGCTGGACATGCACAATTGGAAGTTGACTCTGAGTTAGGGATGGAGGCATGTGTCCACTTCTCCCCTCTGCTTTAGGACTCCATCTGATGCAGACCTGTGAAGGCTCTGTGCCTGCTGCTTCAGTCTCTGTGAGTTTGTATGTGGGACGATACTGTGATTATAGTGCCTTATTTTCTTGGTGTCCTCCATTTCCTCTGCCTCTTTTACCCCATCTGACTCCTCTTCTGTAGGATTCCTAGAGCACTGAAGGGAGAGTTCTGGTGGAAATATCCTTTTTAAGGCTCACTGTTCCAAGGTCTCTCACTCTCTGTATAATATCTAGCTGTGGGTCTCTCTCTTTGTTCCTAGCTTGTCATTAGGAATCATTTTATTACTTTATTATTAGTTTATTTACTTTATATTCAGACCACAGTTTCCAATCCCTCTCCTCCCAGTCCTCCCCAGTCCTTTCCCAATCTATTTGTTCTCTGTTCCTCCCCAGAGAAGGGGAGACCTCCCAAGGATATCCACCAGCCCTAGGATATAAAGTTGCAATAAGACTAGGTACATCCTCTGTGATTTAGGCTAGACAAGACATCCCAGTAAGAGGAAAGGGTTCCAAAGGTGGACAACAGAGTCAGTGACAGCCTTGTTCTTGCTATTAGCAGTCCCACTTGAAGACCAAGCTACGTAACAGTAATATTTGTGCAGAGGGCTTAGATCAGTAGCATGTCAGCACCCAGGTCAGTGTGATTCATTCTCTGTGAACCCCTGTGGACACAGGATTATTGATTTTGTACATTTCTTGTGGTGTCCTTGACTCTCTGGCACCTACAACCCTTCTTTCCCCTCTTCCACAGGATTCCCCAAGTGCCATCTTTTTTTTTTTTTTTTAAAGAACATTTTATTGCTAAGTTCCTTTAGAAGAACAGAAGTATTTGGTTTTATCCTAACTCTCAGGGCTATCTAACATCAAAATTTTGGTTTCTCCTGCAATATTAGGCATGGGTTCCATCTTATGGAGTGGGCTTTATGTCCAACCAGATATTGGTTGGTTGCTCTCCAATGTTTTGTGGCACCAGTGCCCTAACATATTGTGCAGACAGGATACCATCCTAGATCAAAAGGTTTACTGATGGATTAATATTCACAATTTTGCTTTGATAGTGTGCAGAGTACCTTCATGTGCCAAGGATGCTCAAATGTAAGGAGCAAAGGCTCTATGAGGCAATTACTCCATTTTCATTTGTGTAGGTGTTTACTTCAGCAACAGAAGGAAATATGAGGTCAGCGAAGTAAAAATCATCATCCTTTGAAGGATAGTATGAAAACCTAATATAGTAGAAGCTTCCTAAAATATGTACATATATAAAGGGAATGTAAATAAAATTGCTAAGTGATGGAGGAAATAGAGGGCCACCTGACCATCTCTTGTCACCAAACGAAGCTTCCAATGCTGGTATTGGGTTCCATCAAAATGAGTTTTTGGACAAAGCAGACCTATCAGTATTCGGATAAAATAAATAAATAAATAAATAAATAAATAAATAAATAAATATTTTATATTTTTTTATTTTGAATACTTTATTTACATTTCAAATGTTTTCCCCTTTCAAGATCTCCCCTTTGGAACCTCCCCATTTCTTCCTTCCTCCCCCTGCCACTATGGGGGTATTCCCCCACCCACCCACCCATCCACCCTCATCTTCCCTCCTTGGCATTCTCCTATACTGGGGGATCTAACACCCTCAGGCCCAAGGGCCTCTCCTCCCAATAAATAAATCTTTAAAAATAACATTGTTATTAGAAACCAACTGCTCTAGACAGAGAACTTTCCCTACAGGTTTCATGTATGGGATTCTTAGTCCTTAGCCTGGAGCAATCAGAAGCTGGTGAAAACACTAGATGTTGCTTAAAAGTGTCTAAGTCACTAGAATTGCCTCTTTCAGTAGTGTAAGGGAATGATACTTTTCTTCAGTCTCTTCTTTCACTTCCAAACCATGAGGTTAGTGAATCTTCTCTTCATTGTACTCCCATCATAATTTGGTACAGGTTCAAAGCATTAGTGTCATTTGATCTCAAATAAGATCCTACAAACCTAAGAACCAAATTAGTCCCTTACTACATATAAACTGACTACACTGGGAATCTGTTATAGTAGTAGATCAGTGACTAACTTACCAACGACATTTGTGTTTCCATAACTGTGAGGAAACTAATTTTATTGCCTAGGGTACAAAGTTTAGTATTTTGTTTTAGCAACACACACTATCTGAAATGACTAATTTTTTTGCCTTGGAATTTTGAAGAAAAATTTGAACCCTCAGAATTAGGTGGCATACTTTATATGAGTAGTCTCTGGTAGATTAAGCTTTTTCAAAGGCTCTGTTTCGGAGTATAAAACATGCTAGATCTTCTGCCAGGCGTTTCTCCTCTCATCACAGAGTACTAGACGGTGCATAAAATATGCTGTTTTTGATATTCCACACTCATACCTAGAAATCTTGATATTCTCACAACTGTAACCGATCTCATTATGCAAGCCCAATAGTACTGAGGGTGGCTTCTACACAGTACAAACGTTATTGTTAGTTAATATTAAGGACTACAAGAAAATGGGGGGTGGCAAAAAGTGAGATTCCTGAATTAATTCTTATAGTCAAGCTTTATTTGACTATAAAAAAAATCAAAATCATGATCCCTTTGAATTAAATTTCATAATGATTTTTTACAGATTAACAAACACTAAATATGAGTTTTTCATTTGGGGCCAGATTCCCAAGGGATGTGGACTTGATAATTGAAAAGAAGAACTATCAATGTATCTAGTATCCCAAGTCCTTGGAGAATGTACTTTATTTATATATGAATTATTTTAAATACATGCTATCATAAAATATAAGCAATATCTTCTTTTTGAAACAATTGATTCTGAAAATTAACTAACAAAGCACACATTACTTTTAAACAAAATGGAATATCTACAGTGGGTGTGTTATGACTTGAAACATCTGTGTCAATTTCCTGTGCCTGAAATTTGATCTCCAGGGCAATGTTTCTACTCGTTTGTCATACAAAGGCATAAAAGGAAGATCCTTTATCATACTCCAGCATCCTGATGGTAGACTTCCTCATCTCCATAAGTGTGTGAAGCACTTTTAATGAATTATTTAGTTTGTGGTATTCTGTAGCAAAAACTAAGATGGGGTTAGACTAAGATATAATCAATGCTGATACAGTTGTATAGAGTCTTTGAACTTAAACGTTTTTCTGAGGAAATAAGTGTTGTACAAGGAGAGAAGAAGACTGATGTATGAAATGTAGAAACTATTAGAGGAGATTTCTGTCTTTCATGGGCATTCACCATATTTTCCATGTTTACCACCATTCTTATCTTGCTTGTACTTTATGATAACTGCCTATATACTGGTCTTTGGCCACTGCAAAGTGGGCAGAAGTCCATATATGTTGAGTGTGATTTTATGTATGCTATATCCTTTCTATTCCATTTGGAAGGCTCTAGGATGCTACATTTAAAAAAAAAAATGAAAACATCACAAATAAACCAGCTTTTGTTAGTGAGCTTTATTTCTATACATGATCCAGAAAGGCCATCTAGAGGTACTCATAGTGTACACTGACAAAGCAAAATATTAATTTATGTTAATATATCATTGTAAAATTGGAATTGTTATAGTCACTTATGAAAGGTAAAGGTTTGGCTGCAAGCTGACTGATATGATATGGATCCACTTAACACCAAAACCCGAAACTATGGAGAGTGTGGATCAAAAAAAATTTTTTTTCGTCTTTGAACACATTGAAGTAAGTTGAAAACTGCTAATTTTCAAAAATAGAAATAACAATGCATATCTAGTTCACTATAAGGATGTCTACAATTACTCTCTGGTGTTGGCGTCTGGAGATGACATGCAGAAATAGCACCTGCCAAGAGGAAGGAAAAGAAGAAAGAACAAGTCATTAGCCGCAGACCTTAAGTGGATAAAGGAGAGAATGTATTTGGTGTCTGCACATGTTTTTATGCTTTAGTGATAATTTTGTCCATGTCTTATAATCTTTCTGGAAAGGTAACCATCTGCTGAGTGACTGAATAAATGAAGGTAAAGGCAGACTGAAATGAATCTTCCCACTATGGTACCATGTTGGCTTCTCAAGATATGGCCCAGAGCTGTAAGGATCTGGCTAACACTGCCCTGCAGATCAAACTGTGCGTCACAGGAAACAGGACAAAGACTCTTAAAACTGAAGCCCAATCACTTTTGTAAGAAGAAGGTTCACTGTGGGTTCTGTCTGTGAAGAAAACTTCAGATTATTTTCTGTCAATAAATTGTTTCAGGTAAGCTTAATAATAATAATAATAATAATAATAATAATAATAATAATAATAAGTAATAGTAATAGTTTCATGTAAACTTAACAATAATAATAACTAATAAATTAGTAAATAAATACAATTAGACACATTTAAACACTCTGAAATTCCACAATTAAAAGATACAGCCTCCTTCAAAGGAATATCAATAGAATAGTAGTGGATTTCTAGATCCAGAAGCCTAGATAGCAGCAGCCTAAGCTGAAAATACCCAATAAGGACCACAATATAATAAAGAGAAATAGCCATCAATCCAATATACTCTCAATAAACATCCTTCAAGGAGAAAGTAAAACATGTACTTATCAGGCAAAAGAAACATGAGAAAATCCATTTGCTACCTATAATCACTTAAAAACTCAAAAAATTATACTATAGACACAAATAAATGACTTAAAAGTTTTAAGATAATGTAAAAGGACAGTTAATGAAGATGAACTGTCAGAAACTTGTAGACAATTTCCTTCATAATACTGTGACTTCGAAGACTAAAACGACTACCTATGACTACTTCACCTGAAAACTGAGTTGGATATCCCAGCCCATGCTTCACTCTGTAAAAAGGAAATGCAATTTTGAAGGAATAAGAAAATGAAGGGGGAAAAATAAGTAAAGAAAGAAAAAGAAATCTTAAGCCAAATGCAGGATGCATTTCTTGGAAGACAAAAGAGACTGCCAACTATAATAAGCAGGCATGAGCCCAGCTTTGCGAAACAAACTTTTGTTGAGATAAATCTGTCCCCTCTTGTTTACATAAGCAAGGAAATGGAATTTAAGGTAATTCCCATTATTTTAGAGCTATGTGCTTTAAATCAGCCTTATGCTGAAAAATACTGGGTCAAACTCATTACATGGCTTTTAACTGCGGAACTGCGTAGAGGAGACAGTATGCTCTGCTCTAAATGTGTAGACATTATGAACCAGCATTACTAGACAGGAATAACACAGAAAGTCTTGACCACATACACCAGAAAAGGAAATACTGTAGCATTTATTGGTTTGTTTGTTTGTTTGTTTGCAATACCAAAAGAACTCTGAGGATGTAGCCAACTCTATGGTCAGAAATAGCATATTCTGGATATCACTCATAGTACAGGCAGGCAAATCTTCTGTATAAGTACAGATGGTGTCAGGAGAGTACTACAGTTTCTGAAAGGAGAGATACTACATAGTCTAAACCTTTGGCGAATATGTTTTCTTAAATTTTCCAAATACTAAAAAGTTTTCTCAATTTGCAGGCCTTACTAGAAGCCATGGGTGTTTAGATTTGACCCGTAGATTAAGATTAGTCTTTGGCTCTAAGTCACCAGGCCCTGCAAGTACAACAGTGAAATCTGATCACACAGCATCATTTTTGGAAAGCACAGAAGAAACAAATCTAACATATGTTTGTGATAGGATTATTTTCAAAAGACTTTGGGAAATAAGCAAAAATGCATTAATAACAGTTTTCTCTGGAACAGAAAGAGAACTGAGAATCCCCAAATAGTTAAAATGGTCATTAGTAGCATTTTGTTCTAAAAGTCTGTGCTAGTATGGTGGAGATTTATTCTCATGTGTTATAACATGTGCAGTTTTCATACATTTTGTTTTATGTTGAAATTTTTGCACAGCTAAAACTTTGCTGCATCCCAAATGACCTAATTGTGATCATTTTTATAGTGTGATTTTTGTATAGTAGTCCAGGTTATTGGCACACAGAGACACTCTGATCCTCCGCATTGAGGAGAAGTCGTGGAGGCTTTCAATGGTAATACATAAATAAATTTAAATAAGCTTACATAGGCAGCTCTGCGTCATTTCACAAATGCGTAGTGTACATGCATATGGCAACAAAGTTAGAAATTTAAAATACTGAATAGCGTGATCTATTTCCTGACATTTAAAACAGTTCATAAAACCGTGTTTATATGACTCAAAGACAAAGGCTCAATAGCAATATTGTAACACAAGTGTATATATAATATCTGCCCACTGTATGCATATATTTTCTAAACATATGAATTATACAAAAATATTATAAAGTCTCAAGACTAGAGCTTGCTTAAAATAAATGTTATATGGTATACAGGGTATTGGCTGGTGCTAACTATTCATGGGGAATAACATGAATGTGATCCTTAAACTATACAGGCTTATATCAGGTTTCTTAAAAAAAAAAAAAACACATGAAATTCCTTTTTCTAAAAGTCTTCAGGGAAAATGTAGAATATTAATTTTCATGGTGTTCCATTCCAGCATTCTGAAAGAATTATATGTCTGGGTAAGGCAGTTACTACATCCTGGCACTAATACAGCCAAAAACATTCTGTGAACTGAATGAGAATATTTCCACCCAATATGTGCCAAATAACAGGTCAGCTCAAGTGAATGGAGAAAGGTGTAATTATTGTTACATTTAATACCTGTAATGAACTCAGCCTAGAAAGCTTTCCATTGTTTGCATGCCATATACTAGTTATAAATACATTTTAAAAGGTGTAGCACAAAGTGACTATTAAAACTTCAAGGTTGTTTTACATACACATCATATCTGTTGCTTCGAGGGCGGACTGTACGACTCAGTTATGTGTGTGCTTCACTGCCAAGCAAAATACATTTACCCGATTTGAAATTAGGGATTTTTATTTTCTTTCCTGCTCAAATTATTTGGATTTAAGCTAACATGTATAACTATCCGAACCTGATGGATGACTGGATAAAGACTTAAGGAAAATATTCACATGCTCTAAACTGAAATATAAGTTCCCGGGGGGGGGGGGGGGGAACTACTCTGTAAAAAAGAAGAGGTGATTTAAAAAAAAGAAGAAGAAGAAGAATTTTCATGGAAGGGCAGAAGTACTTCACTTTGACTTTTATGTTATTCTGATAAACTGAAAAATATTTTGTGAGCAGTATTTTAACTTTCAAAGGTTACAAAAATGAACCTGAGGTAGTGATAGAGATCCCTAAAGACAAATTATTAGAAATTTAAGGGCCGTTGATACTTAAGCGCTGTCATGACTGCCATTGTTTGTTCTTTCTCAGGCTAAAGTACTGACCTGTAAAAGACCCTGAATTGTCTTCTGTGTTCATGGAATTGCTCAACTGACCAGTTATGTTGGTCATGACTGAGAATATCAAAGCAAATATACTGCTCAGGCTGTGCTTCCCCAACCAGCAGAGTGATCTGCTGTGAGCACAACTGGTGGGTCCTGAGAGGGAAAGCAAGGAGGGACAGCCAGGAGCTAAGTGATTCCAGGCAGAGGTGAGCAGCTATAAAGACAGCTCATTTTAGTGGGGCGGGGAAGACAAAGGCTATTTAAACATTTGGAGAGTAATGGCAGGTGTGGGTGTGTGGCAGGAGCAGGTTGCTGAGGATGACTCATTTGCATAAGGGAGATTTCAGGTGCTGCTGTACATGACCTTGAAAGGGCTATGGTAACCTCCTCGGTGGGACAAAGGTTGAGGCACAAGGCTGTGGTGCACTGGAACATGTAGGTGGGGACTGGGAATTAGTGATCCTACTCCTAGCAATCTCAGAATGAGATTTCTTGGGTTTCGACATCTTGTTCCAGGGCAGCTCGCCAGTCACAGCTCCACAGCTGCCCAACCCCACACAAATAAGCTCTGTAAAGTATGTATTCATCAAGTCATCACAAACTAGGCCTGTCAATGACATAACAATATTCCCATGTATTGATCACAACAGATGAAAAATCAAGCCATGTAACTGTGAATCTCATCATCCACTGGAACCTGTTTTTAAAACTTGATTGGTTTTTGTGGTGATAATTACACAGGTTGAGTTTTATTGTGTTTCTTTTATATTAAAATGCTGCTTAAATTCCTTAACGCCTATTTAGAGCATTAATCATCACAATGGGCTTTTCTAATTTTTATTTAATTTTAATTAGTATAAAAGGTAACAGGTTTCCTGGTGGCATCTCTATACACACTTAATTTTGGGAGATTTTGTGTATGTCTGTGTACTTGTCTCTTGCATTTGCTTGGCCAAGTTCCCTTCCTTAGTTTCCTGACATGGTCCTCTCTACTTTCATGTCACATGTGTTCTCTTACCCTCCACCTACCACTGCCTTAAGGTGTCTTCGCTGCCCCCCCGCCCCCATCATGGGCCCCTTTCTAGTTTCCTTCCTCTTAACTCCTTCCTCTTGCCACCTGACTCCTCACATTTAATGGAGAACCTGTGGCATTTGTCTTTTGATCTTGGGCTACTTAATATAGTATTTTTCAGTTACATCCATGTTGGTTTTATGATTTCATTTTTCTTTATGACTGAACAAAATTACATCATATACATATACTTAATTATTCTTTCACATGTTAATGGATGACTAAGCTGATTACATTTTCTTACAGTTGTAAAAAGAAACAGAGGTAAATATGGATGCACAAGTATCTATGTGGTAGGATACAAAGTCTGTGGATACATACCCAGGAATGGCATAGCTGGGTCTGATGGTAGTTGTAGTTTTGATTTTTTGGGAGTTGTTGCATTGATTTCAGTAGTGGCCATGACTACACAGAATTAATTTCCTCTTCCATCATGCACTCACCACCATTTGTCCTTATTTGGTTTTTGTGATGATAGAAAAAAAAAAAAAAGACACTCATTTAAAAAAAAATAAAATAAAATACTTAGCCAATTTCTTTTACTCTTGGATGTATTTAAATTAAAAATTTTAAACGTTTCTCATACAGAATATTTTAGGTAGAGCCTGGAAAGATTTCTCAGGGGTTAAGAGCACTAGCTATTATCCTACAGAGGACCAGTACTCAATTCCCAGTTCCCACATCAGGCTGCTTACAACCAATGTAACTCCAGCCTCAGAGGAGCCAATGATCTCTTCAAGCCTCTCTGGGCATTTGTACTTATGGACACAAAGAGATATACACGATTCAAAAGAAAATAAATCTTTTTTTATAAGATTATTTTAGTTAGAAAATTAATGCACATTCATTGAAAAGCTTCTGAGTGGTGAGTCAATTATTATTAATGTTAAATGTCATTTGGATATCTATCACACATAAAAGTATATATTTATAGGCATTTCGGCATATTCTATTTTAGATACAATTTATAGCATGAATTTAGGTTAGGTGGTAAGTAGACAAGGGAAGACTGGTTATTCTTGCATGCTGGAAAAAATAGGACAGCATTTACCAGACAGCAACCAAAGGAAAGGAAGGATAGTCAGTGATAACAAATAGATCTGTTCATTGTAACTATGGTGACTACCTAACATCATCTATGACATAGTTCACACACCACTTATTATCAGAGTAACCTATGAAGCTGTCAGAAATACAGAGTATCAGGTTCTATCCTTACTTACTGAATCACAATCTGCATCTTAACCACAGACCACTGATTTGCATGTGCATTAAAATTTGAGAAGCAATACCTTAGAAGCATTGTGAGTTTACAGAATCTAGACAAGTGAGGAGTCAGAGCTGAGGGACTGATTCCCACAATGGCCAGATGTTATACCAAATGCTGAAAGTCCTATGAAATTGTTTAATTTATGTCAAAATTTAAAATTAAACTTTTTTGGGAGCTGGAGAGATGGTTCAATGGCGAAGTCCTGTCTAAAGCTGACAAAAACCCTGGGCTCCATCTCAAGTTTCACAAAACAAACAAATGGAATAAAGCAAGATAACCTATATATGAAAATGTTTTCAAAAATGATGTTAGTATGCTTTCAGCATCATATTAGGACAAGTCTAAGACACAGGATGTCATGTCATCTTTAGAGAAGAAGTAGCCCAGCATGAGAACAGAGCACAGTGCTCCACAGTGGTTACAACAAAATTGAGTGACAGTGACATCCTCCAACGAGAAGACTTGACAGTAACTTTCGTCAAAAGCATCACCTCCTTTACCACCACTATGAGCTAATGAATCTTTTTCTCAGAAAAGACTAGAGAGTGCTCTGAATACTTAAAGAAAGCCAGCATGTCCACCAGTATCCCCAAGTGTCATATGAAAAGGACATCTATTTTACTTACTATTCATATTTAAAAGGTGAGACAATGAGCACACGAATTTCTCCGTGCCCACTGATAATTTTTTAAACACCAAATTTTGATAAGTGCATGGGAGTTTATTCTACAAAATAACAACTCTAGTATATTTACTGAACACTTAGTTCCCATGGATTGCTACTGTTACATTACGATAACTAGTTTTTGCTGCAAAGGTATGATTATTTCCTTCAAAGAAATTGCTCAAGTAAAATCGTTTACCCCTTTTATCTTGTTTATTCATTGACAACCTTCAATTTTGATACTTGCAGGATGTTTACAAAGAACTTTCAGGCCCTGGTCTAGAGATCTAGTGGCTCTAGCTTTCCACTGGCAATGTGACAGTCATTCCTTCTGCTTCTCATTCTCTCTTCTCATCTTCACCTGTTTGTTTCTCATCCTTTTTCTTCTCTTTCTTCTCTCTTCTCTCTAGCTTTTTAAAAAAATCTATCTATCTATCTATCTATCTATCTATCTATCTATCTATCTATCACTTTGTGCATGTGCAATTCAAAAGACAGCTTAGAGAAGTCAGTACTCTCCTTCCGTCTTGATGCCTGGGATGGAACTCCACTGAGCAGACGTGGCTGTAAGCACCATTACCCATCCCATCATTTCACTAACTCCACCCATAGCCATTTAAAAGTAAATAAAAATGTCTTTGTGTTTGTTTGTTGTTTTTTGTTTTGTATATTTATGTTCTTTAGTGTATTTGTTCCACTCACTTAATCTATTTTATATTTTATTAAAAAATAATATATATATTATTTTTATTATATATATATATTAAATCCTGTATAGTCTTGGCTGTTCTGGAACTCTCTCTTCTGAGTGCTGGGATTGAAGGCATGCTCCACCACTGTCAAGAAGATTAGTTATGAAGAACACTGACGGCTTTTCATGAGGTCCTGAGTTCAATTCCCAGCAACCACAAGGTAGTTTACAACTATTTATAACAGGTTCTGATGCTCTGTTCTGTCTGACACCCTCTTTTGTTATGCAGGCATGCATGCAAATAGAGAACGAATACATAAAATATACAAATAAGATGAATCTTTAAAAATATGTCCCTTTATCTGGAAGTACTTTGACACACTTCTCCAAAATGTAAGTAAAGTTTTTGCTGTTTTTATGTTTTGTTTTGTTGTTTGTTTTGTTTTCTTTTGTCACATGACTGTAACTACAATAGTCAAAGTCAGGGAGTGGTTATTCCCATCAATGTTATATTAAAGCAATTAAGTAAAATACTGGACCAGTGTGAAACAAGATTGAATGTTTTAGAAGAAAATGAATAATAAAATATAAAATAGAATAAGTCAATGGAACAAATACACTCATGGACATAAAAGAAAATACAATTGTCTATTGATTAAAATAGGTTCCATTCAGAAAGGGAACTGCTCCCTCCCCCCCTCCCCCCATTAAAGTAGCTGGGCATGGTAACACATACCTGTAATCCCAGTACTGAGCCCAGAGGAAGTTAGACACAAGAGGATTAGGAGTTCAAGGCCATCTTGAGCTAATGGTCCTACTGTAGACTGTAAGAACTTGCTGTAAGAGACCTGGGGGGGAGGGAGAGAGAGAGAGAGAGAGAGAGAGAGAGAGAGAGAGATTGCTTTTTGCCTCATTTTTGTTCTAAACTTATTATTTGAAGCTGAGACCTCACATAAACACACTGGGAACTCTGAGCAACTTGAGAATGTTTTCAGTAATTACATTGTTAGAATCAGCAGAGAATTCTTAATATTGCTTCTTTGTATTTTAATATACAATATAGCAATTTAGCTTGCTTATTCAACAGTTTTTTTTTTGTTGTTGCTTTTTTTGGGTTTTTTTTGTTTTTTGGTTTTTTTTCGAGATAGGGTTTCTCATGGATGCTTGTGAGCATCTCCCCTTCAGTAGTAAAAGTTGGGATTTGAGGTAAAAATAAACTCAACCTCAAACTCGCGAGCATCCGTCTAACCTGCTGCTCGGACTGCACGAGCATCCTTCTAACCTGCTGCTCAGAGTGCAGCCATTGTACCTTCTGTACTGCATACAACCGTATGCTCGTTGCCAAACATACATCTTGGTAATTAAGTGAATTTTACTGTAAAGTTATTTAATGAAACTAACAAATTTAGACTTGTTTAAGTGTCAGTAAGTACCATATGATCTATGCCAAGTAGTTTAAAATTGGTGTGGGAAGCACGGGAAATTAATTGTTAAAAAGAGAATTTATCAACTTAAAGTACTTTCACAATCAATGATATCATTTAATGCATCTTTTGGCAATGATTATACCCTAGAGAAACACATGAATACCCTTATCCAGTCTGCGGAGACACTAATGGGGAGGAGGATGGACTGATGCTTGCATTTGCATGTGGACCTGAGTCTAGAGGGAGGAGAAAGGCAAAACCATAAAACTCCCGGAAGGCTTTATGCCTCAGGCACATCTATGACACAGCTACCACGCTCTCCAGCAGGACCATTTTCTTCATTCATTTGATCTTTCTTTCCTGTTTTACCTCTTGTGTTTTTGCATAGTTTCCATTTTTTTTAAGGAAAACTATATTTTAAATAATCATATCCACATGCATTATTTACATCTTGGTCTATTAATATAAATCCATAATTAATAAGAAAGTCGTACAGCACACTTATTTTGGTCAGGGAGTTGTAATGGTATAATCAATTAGCAACAGGGTACTTTAAAGAATTTACTGTGGCCAGATATGTGTTGACATGTTTGAGCTGATTAGACCTGTAAGTTATTAATGATAATTATAGAAGAAAGGCAATTATGAATAGTTTATTTTTCTAATCACTGTAATATTTTGAGCATTTTACAATCATGTTTTATTCAGATTTGTTTTTTGTTTCTTTATAAATTCATTTATTTATTCAGTCCTCTGTGCCATCATGTTAGGTTTTGTGTTCTTGCTACAGATGAGGAGACTAAGGCAAGATGAAGCTTAATTGCCAGTTTCTTGTCAAACTCAATGAGAAACACTCTAAAACATCTACTTCTCTGACACAGAAATGCATCTTTTAACCCCTCTTTGTCATAAGTACTTCCATTTAAAATATATTAGCAAAAATTGAACTAACGCATCAAAATGGAATGACATAAAATTGGCTCTTTTGTTTCCATTTTTTTGTCTTGGATGTTTCCAGTGTATACACGGATGTTTCCAGTGGATGCATGGATGTTTCCAGTGGATGCATGGATG
>JADRCH010000027.1:10684690-11008712 GCA_019843965.1 Rhynchomys soricoides | reverse complement strand
GCATGGATGTTTCCAGTGGATGCATGGATGTTTCCAGTGGATGCATGACTGAGCATGCAGGTTAAATTGTTGGTTAGAATATAACATAATTGCATCGTTTCCTTATTCACGTTCCTCAGTTCAAAACCTTATCCCTCCTTACTCGCTTTGCTTGAGGCCTCTGTTTCTAAGGCTCTCTGTGAATGCTAAATGGCGAGAATATGAAGGGAAAAGAGAAAGGCTACAGTGGACAGCACAGACTGGGCCAGACACCTTGACTATAGCTATACATCTCTCCAATATCCCACAGAGGTAACGTTGTGATCTCTATTTAAGAGGTGAGGAAAATAAATTTTACAAGAGGTAAAATCAATCATACGTTCACAGAAAAATAAGCTCTGGATCTACTACTTAAAGTGTGGTTCTTGCTAAGGCTTGGAAAAACTGCTGGCCTTTCAGAATATCAGAACTGTGTTTTCTTGTCTGTTTGTTTTTGGTTTGGTTTTGTTTTATCTAAGCAGCCCAGATTTCCAGTTGCAAATCTACACATGGCTGGGTTCTACTCTAGATTTGCTGAGTGATTCAAAACATTCCAGATTAGGACTATCAAAATTAAACAATCAATACTGCATGTATAACAAAATTTGGGACCAGTTGTTGTGGCTTGCACCTTTAATCTCAGAATTTTGGATGCTGAGGGAGGCAGATCTCTATTAGTTCAAGGTTTACTTAGTCTACATAGGGAGTTTAGGCCAGCCAAGACTACATAGTAGGACCCTATATCAAAAACAAAAGGAAAATGCAAAAAAAAAAAAAAAATTTAGTAGCTCAGTTTACTAGGAAAAAGACTTTACACTTGATTTTACGCTGTTCTTTAACTCCATTTTAATTAATATTCATCATGGAGTATGGATACAAAAGGACATTGCAACATTAGATCTCTGTCCTGCTTCAGCATTAATTGGAGAAAACACTCCTGTTTTAACCTTAGTACACTAGGGTGACTTACACGACTCGTAAGGCCCACATCTTTAGCTCTTCTCAGATGAATCTGTTCTGGGTCTCCTTTCTCTCCAGGGGGATGGGGGGAGAAACAGAATCAGAGGCAGAGAGATAGAGAGAATCAGAGAGGGACAGAGAGACAGAGACAGAGAAAGAGAGACAGAGACAGAGAGGGAGGGGAGGACTAAAGTTGGCTCATAGATACCATTATACACTTTTTCTCAATTAATATCTTAATTCTATGCATTTATTTTATTCATAATTTATTCTGTGCTATGCAAATCCATTTTCTTTCAAAATTATCTTCTTTGTAGAAACAAAAAATCGAATTGGACTATTTTCGGACAAGTGATTCTGAGGTTCTAATCTTGCAACAGCAGAAGATGCTCCCAATGTCCTCTATTCTAAACAGGAAGACTCTACCAGTCTATCAGCTTAATTACAAAGTTCATTTAAAGAAAACTCCCTACGGGGTTGCAGAGTTTGGATCTTTCCTGTGTACAATTATCATCACCCAGTCCATGCATAAAATTACTCTGTTCTGGGTTCTCAGTTTAAAATTGTTCTTAATGTTGGTGGAGATAAATACAGCATGTGAGCAAACACGGTTTGCTGCTCAATTGTTCAAAAACGCACTCATATAAACAACTGTGGTGTTTATTAATGCTAAAAATATGTGAAGTTGCAGTGACTCTGCATTTGAAGTCTAGTATGTGCCATTTGTTTTATTCATGATAAACAGATCATTTAGTTGGAAAAATCCCATCTGCTTAGATATATCTCTTATTATTTATGAGAACCATGTTTAGGAATGCAGGAGGCACATGTGCATAATTAATCCTGAAGAGAATTAGACATTGTTTGATTCACAGCTGAATGCAATTAGCATTAGGAAGTTTACATATGTTGGCAATAACACAGATTAGCAACTAAAGTGCTTGTTAAAAAATTTAACCTGAGGCTGCTGGAGCAGACCTCTCTTAATGATGCTTTAAATGTTGTTGATGAAGTAATAATCAATTTTGTTTTATAAATAGTAAATCAAGAATTTAGGTCTAATTAACAGTGCTATAGATCACTTCACTTACATATCAGATGTACTTGTGATGTGTGCTATGAACTTTCTTTGAGGCTTGTATGCAAACAGTTGCTATGAGGAAGACATAATCCTTTTCATTATAGAAAAAAAAAAAAGAAGAAGAAGAAGAAGTGATTCCCCAGCCAGGGAAGAGTGAGGGGTCTACCTTTTGGAAGGACTCATCCAGAGGTGTGGAGCAAGAAAGCTCTGTCATTGTCCCAGTGCCTTTAATTGCAGGAAAGCGAAACAATACCTTCTTGTCTCAAGCAGAGCCATTAGGCAGCTTTACAGACTGTGAAGCAGAGGCATCTAATAGGGAGGGAGGGGAGAAGGAAAGTGATGAAAATGAGGCTGAAGGTAAAATTGAGCTGTAATTGTTTGCACTTCAACTTTGAGAAGTTCACCATTAATTAAAATGTTTCTGCACCACTCACCACCAGAGTGGCAAGAAAGGAGGCTGGGCTGATCAAGAGGCAACCCGGGAGCCCTCCAGAAAGCATGCAAGGTCTCTGAGGAGAGAATATGTCCCGTGTACAAATATGGCAGTCACAGGGTGCAGTCAGGCACACTCTCATGTGACATGGTTCAAACAGCCCTTATTTGTGGTTTTCATTTTTTTCTGGACCTCATTATAAAGTAGGATCATAGGTTTTCATAATGCATGGAAATAAAGAAATGATATATTCAGGAAATATTTAGTGTATTTCATAAAGTCTAATCTTTCATTCGTATTTTTTTAAATATATATCTTAAGAAGTCTAAGATACAGATGCCTTTCACAGTGATTTTTGCTTCAGAGTTAGTAACAGTTTTCTTCTTTTGAGTCATAATCTTATGTGCCTCATGCTGACCTTGAACTCACCATATAGCAAGGAATGGCTTTCCGTTTTTGATCTCCTGAGCTGTACACCCTGAGTGGCTGATGGACTCATGGCATCCCATCTAGTATATGAAGTACAGATGATAAATCACAGACCTTAGTGCATGGTAGACAAACACTCTAACAACATTGCCTCCTCAATAACATCGTTTTCTTTAGTACCTAAGAGAGCAGGATAAGTCACAACACTTGTGAACAGAGGAAAGAGAATCACGAGTTCAAGGTCACCCTTGGCTGAAGAGTGAATTCAACACCAGCTTGGATTGAGACCATGTCTTGAATAAACAAAATAAAGCAAACCAATACCACAACACAACAAAATAATCAGAACAGTGATAACATCTTAGATTCACTTATTTGTCATTGTTATTAAGAAGCATTAGTTACTGATTAAATATTTAATTGGGATTTGCATTATTATGTAGCATTCAGTCCTCCTGGCTCTATAGTGACACTTATTGTGGTACTGATGAGGGGTAAATATGTGAATGCTTTCCCATAGGAGTGAAATGCAGGCATCACCTGGCAGTCAGCCTACCCTGTCATACTTCTGTTCTAAACAGGAAGCATGGCACAGCATGTTCCTGAGTATTCCCAGAAGTTAGAATGCTGACTTCTGCAGTAGTCTTAACTAATAGCTGGCCCGATTGTTGAGTCTTCACTCTTCATGTCTCTTTTTATGTTCCTTTTCATCACAGAGATCCTTGTGATATGAGTGTTCATTGCTCAATCTAAGGTAACTAGCCAATTACAGTCCACAGTATATTCTATTATTATTATATATCATATATTAATTATATATTATATATTTATTATATATAATAACTCTATTATGAGGACTGAATGAGGGTATGAGGAAGGAGCATTCTGTAGTTGATACTGCAGACCTCTAGCTTCAGCTATGCAGGCACATAAATGAAGTTTTATCACATGACGTAACTTACAACATATCTTTGTTTTAGTGACACTTCTAGGACACAGGCAATGGCAGTTGGCTGCTCTGGAATGTTCCTTCTGAGCAGACAGGGACTGTTTCTCTGTTTCATTGCTGGCTTCCAGAACTGAGAACATTTCCTGAGACAGACATGGAAGTCACTCAGAACATACTTGTAGAAAAAAAGAAGTCAGTTAGAAGAGTAAGGAAAAAAAAAAAAAACAGCTGAAGAAACATCAAAAGAAGAGTAAGATTTCTGATCTGTTGTGGTTTAGAGATGAAGTCTCCTATAGGTTCATGTGTTTGAACTCTTAGTCTGAGTTGATGGTGCTATTGAGAAGCTTTGAGAACCTTAAGAGGTAAGCCTTGCTGGAGAAAAATCTCTACTGGAGTAGGACTTTGGAATCTTATAGCCTATGGGTACTTTCTGTTCTCTCTAGTTCCTGGGTAGAGATGAAATGTGATGACTCTACTTCTTGACTGCCAGGTCTTCAGGGCCCTGCTTCTTGGCCTCCTCTACTGGGATGGACTATAGCTCCCTAGAACAATAAACCAAAAGAAACCTTTTCTTCCCATGGTTGTTGTTGCATCGTTGTTGAGGGCCTTCTACCACAGCAAGAGAAAGTACCTAATACAAGAACATACAAAAATTACATAAAATTCTAATGTCCACATATCAAAATTTATTGTTAGTCACCTACTTTCATTCATTTCAACACAACAGCAGTGTTGATTGTGTCTGATACTGACCTTGTGGCCCTTTAAAGATGTGTTTTTGACCATGAAACAATAGATTTCACACAGCCCAGTTCTTCTTTGCCCTTGCCAGCTCTCTTACTGAAGAACTAGCCTTTCCTCCTTACTTTGCCATACCCAGAGGTGTATATATCATCACTGGTCACATACTGAATGACAGAGGAGCTGAGCCCCACTCTGTGGCCCCTCACATCCTTTGCAATTATCCTTTGACCCTCATAATGTTAAATTAATTTGTCTTTCCTGGTAGAAATGCATAGGCTGAATTGTATATATTAAATCTTAATGATAATACCTCCTGGTACATGATCAAATCTAGTACAATGTTAATCCATTTGGCTTCTATCCAAGAAGACCCATTAAACAGAGAAAGTGCCAGCTGAATTTCATTAAAAATACTTCATGTGTAATATGGTCCTGAGACAGGAACCTAGAGAGTATTTTCCTTTTAATTAACAGTTATACGTTTGAAAGCTCCCATTCATATTCCTATCATCTGTGTACCAGTTGTTTTCACTGGTTCATGAGGAGTGCAGTCACTACAAGGTACTCATGACTATGGATGGCATGCAGGGAGTTAACCAGGACCGAGGGAAGCTGAGACCACAGCAGTGTTGCAAATGAATAAGCTATTCTATCTCAGCTGTTCTATGCTCTATGTTCAATACTTACAACACATACATAGAAAGTCATCTTTCAAGGGAAAAAAAAAAACAGGAATGGAGGCAGAAAGTCTATGGATTTTCTTTAATTTTAAGAGTTCTCGTTTCCTATTTTTCTCCTGAAGAAACTAGAAATAGGATTGGATTCTTCTGCATGCAAATAAAACACAATGTCTTTCACTATGGGCTGACTAATCTCTAAAGATCGTAATGTTAGGTGAGAGGCTCAACTTACTCATGGCTTTGTGTCTTCTTAGAACTTCAATTTAATGCTCTGTCCTTCACTTTAGTGTTTAAACAAAGGATGCTCCACACACCCATATGAAAGTATAAAAAGAAATATTCTTTCCACAAGGAATAATAAAAGAGAAATAAGAGAACCTTAAAGGGAGGGTGTGATGAAGACATCCCATTTAGGACTGAACACTTCAAAGTCTCTTACTCTTCACATGATCCAGTCAGCATATATTATAAGGAGAAAGTTCTTCAATGAGTGTTGAGTAGTACACTGATCTATGTGTAGAGCAGAATGTCGTTAGGTATCATTTTATTGCTGTGTTCTTTTAGCAGAATAATAGCAGTCAATTTTTTTTCTAGGCCCATGATCTATCTAGTATCAGGTCGTGGCCACATGAGCAGTGTTAGGTATGGTTTTTGCCTCATGAAGAGGGCCTTAAAACCAATCAAACATGACTGGTTAACTCATACATTTGTGCTGCTATTGCATCAGTATATCTTGTAGGCAGGTTGCTTTTATAGATTAGAGTTGATGCTTGCTGGGAAAAGGAAAATCACTTTCTCCAATAAAGTGTCACTGGTTATATTAACCATGTGTCAGAGCAAGCCTAGTTGGGAAGAAGAATCAGGTCAACAGGAAGGGGCAAGATGGAGTAATGGAGATGAATATGATCAGAACACATTATATACATGTGTGAAAATGTCATAATAATCCTACAGATCTATGAACATGGGATATCTTTCCATCTTCTGATATCTTCTTCAATTTCTTTCTTCAAAGACTTTAAGTTCTTGTTATATAGGCCTTGGTTAGAGTTATGCCACAATACATTATTTGTGGCTTTTATGAAGGGTACTTTTTCTCTAATTCCTTTTTTTTAATTTATTTGGTTTTTAAAGATTTATTTATATTATGTATGTGAGTACTCTGTCTTCATGCACACCAGATGAAGGCATCAGATCCCATGATGATCAGATCCCACATCCAGATGGTTGTGAGCCACCATTTGGTTGCTGAGAATTAAACTCAGGTCTTCTGAAAGAGCAACCAGTGTTCTTAATCACTGAGTCATCTCTCTAGCCCCTTTCCCTAATTTTTTCTCAGCATGATTATTGTTTGTATATAGGACTGGCTTTTTTATTTTTTAAGTTAATTTTGTATCCAGCCATTTGGCTGAAGGTGTTTATCAGCTGTAGGTATTCCTTGGTAGATTTTTTGGGTCATTTATATATCCTATCATATCATCTATAAATGGAGATACATTGACTTCCTCCTTTCCAATTTATATCCCCTTGATCTATAGTTGACTTATTGCTCTAAAACTTTAGATACTATACTGAATAGATATGGAAAGAATGGACAACCTTGCCATGTCCCTGATTTTATTGGAGTTGATTTAAGTTTCTCTCCATTTAATTTGATTTTGGCTATCTGCTTGCTGTACATTGTCTTTATTATGTTTAGGCATGCACCTTGTCTCTATGATCTCTCCAATACATTTTTTTTCATCCTGAAGGAATGTTGGATTTTCTCAAAGGCTTTTTCAGCATCTAACATAGTAATAATGGCCATTTACCATAAGCAATCTATGTATTCAATGATATTCCCATCAAAATTCCAACATAATTCTTTACAGACCTGGAAAGAGCAATTCTCAACTTCATATAGAAAAGCAAAAACCCCAGCATAGCTGAAACAATCCTGTATAATTAAAGAACTTCTGGAGAAATCACCATTCTGGACCTCAAGCTATACTTCAGATCAATAGTAATAAAAGTGCATGGTATTGGCATAAAACTAGACATGTTGTTCAATAGCATAGAACTGAAGACCCAGAAATAAACTCAGGTACAGACACTTCATTTTTGACAAAGAAGCCAAAACTATACAATGGAAAAAAAGAAAGCATCTTCAACAAATGTTTGTTGGTCTCACTGGATTAGAAGAATGAAAGAGTTCTATATTTACCACTCTGCACAAAACTCAGATGTAAGTGGATCAAAGACCTCAACATAAAACTGGATACACTAAATCTGATAGATGAGAAAGTGGGAGATAGCTTTGAATGCATTGGCATAGAAAACAACTTCCTCAACAGAATACCAGCAACTCAGGCACTAAGATCAACAATTAATACATAGAAGTTCAGGAAACTGAAAAGATTCTGGACAGCAAAGAACACCATTTTGTCAAAAGGATGGATTGGCAGCCCACATAATGGGAAATGATCTTCACCATCGTTTCATCAGACATAGGGCTGATATCCAAAATATCTAAGAACTCAAGAAACTAGACATCAACAAACTAAAAATAACCCTATTAAAAATAGGGTATAGATCTAAATGGATTAGTTCCTGAGAGAGACAGAGAAGAATCTGTAATGGTCAAGAGACACTTAAAGAAATGTTCAACATTCTTAGTCATCAGAGAAATGCAAGTCAAAATGACTCTGGCATTCCATCTTATACCAATCAGAATAGCTAAGATAAAAAACTCAAGTGATAGCATATGCTATTGAGGATGTGGAGCAAGAGGAACACTCCTTCATTGGTAAGGGGAGTGCAAACATCATGAATATTGTATGCAAATGGATGGAACTAGAAAAGACCATCCTGCATAAGGTAACCCAGAAGGGTAGATACAGTTTGTACTTATTTATAAGTGAATGTGGTTATTATCCATAACGAACATGCTAACCATGCTACAATCCACAGATTTAAAGAAATTAAGTAATAAAAAGCTCCCAAGTAGGGGGTGATCTTGAATCTCATAGAGAATGAGAAATAGAATATTCATTGTGGATGGATTTTCAGAGGGGACCAGATGGGGAGAGGGAGAGAGAACTGGAATCTGGGGTTGGGGAGGGCACATCTCTGGGACTAGCTAGAAACCTAGGACAGTGGAAACTCTGGGAATCTATGAGGGTGACCCTAGCTAAGACTCCTAGCAATGTGGGATATGAATCCTGAAATGGCCATCTTCTCTGACCAGGATAGACTTTCAATGGAGGGACTGGGACATCAACCCAGGCATGAAACTTTTGACCCACAATTTGTCTTGCTTACAAGATGTGAAGGGGTAAAGACAGAGTAGAAATCAAGCAAATGGCCAACTAATGACTGGCCCAACTTGAAACCCATACCATGAAAGAGAGCCCACACTTGATACTACTGGCATTCTGGTATCCTTGCAGACAGGAGCCTAGCATAGCTGTCATCTGAGAGGCTTTACCAGTAGCTGATGGAAACAGATGCAGAGACCCACAACCAAACCTTTGGAGGAACTTGGAGAATACTGTGGAAGGGGCACAGCAAGAACTGAAGGAGCCAGAGATTTCAAGGACACTGTAAGAAATACAATAGAATCAATTAACCTGGGCACATAGAGGGCTACATAAACTGAACCCCCAACTAGAAAGCATGCGTAAAGCAGATCTAGGACCCCCCCATATATATATAATAGATATGCAGTTTGGTCTTCACATGAATCCCCAAATAGCAGGGACTGCCTCTGACTCTGCCTGCCTTCGGATCCATTTCCCTTAACTGGCTGCCTTGTCTAGCCTCAATAGGGGTAGATGCAGATGCACCTAATCCTACTGTAACTTGATGTATCTCAAGGTGTTTTGATATCCATGGGAGGCCTCTGCTTTTATGAGGAGAAAGGAAAGAGGTAGGTATGGAGGAGGGGATGGGAGAGAGAGAGACTAAGAGGAGAGGAGGGAGGGGATGCTGCAATCAGAATGTAAAGTAAAAGTAAATTAAAAAACATAAAAGAAAAAAAGTAAAAAAAAAAAGAATAAAAAAAGAAGAAAGAAAATTTTTCAGTAAAATCATTATATGTAATGAGTACATATAATAAAAGCTCCATATATGCAAAATATACAGAGAGAGATAAAGCATATATACAAGTTCAGAGTATAAGGCACTGTTAAAATAGATCAAATGCACAACTGTACAGTAACCAAATGGTATTAGAGAATGGAACTTAAACTGGAAGAAGACAACTAGTTTTTAGAAAGTGTTTAGAACCCACAGTTATATTTATTTCTCTTTTTGGGTTTAAAACACACACACACTCACACACACACACACACACACACACACACTTTTAGCACAAAAGAATTCAAATCACTAGGCATTTTCCACCTTCATAGCTTCATAATTTTAGCCCTTCACACATCTAACTAAATTCTGGCCAATGAGAGGCAAGCATTGTCAATACTTGTAATATGTCAATTATCCTGAACGCAGTGTGTTCATCTACTGCTGCTTGTTTCTTCTTCCTCTGTGGGAGATCAAGGGCACAATGAAGGTCATCTAATACAGTCATCTGCTAAGTCTGTCATGAAAAATTATCACAGGCTAAGTAGCATCAGTAATAGAAATTTATCTCTTCATAGTTTAAAAGGGTAGAAATCCGAGCCACTGGGTTTGGCTTTGGCTATAACCCCTCTTTCTGGCTTGTAAGTGGTCGTTTAACTAGGCCTACACATAATACCTCCTGCAGACTTTCTCTTCTTACAAGATTTTACAACAGTTAAGCCCCACCCTTCTGAATTGATTAAACCTTTCTTTGATTCCTTAAAGGACTGGTAAAGAGCATTAGACTTAAAATACAACTAGTTATGGCCACACAACTGTAAAACACTGATTGTCCAAGTTCTTGAAATGTTTACCCTTGATTCATACTCACTGACCTTTGGAGCAGAGACCTTTGTTCAGATACAAGGAACCAAAATGCTCAGCCTCTTCTGGGTAAAGGTCAGGACTGGCACAGCAACTCAGGAAGTTCATCAGGCCAACTCCAACTTCTGGCCACTGTCTGAGCCTGGAGGAACGACTCTGCCTAGTGCTTTGAAGAGCCAAGTGTCTCCTGCCCTGCCCTACCCTGCCCTACCCTGCCCTACCCTCTATTAGCAAAGGAGTTTCCTCTCCAGTTCCTTTGCATAGAGATCTGTCACAAGTGATCTCTCTTCATTTAAAAATAGACTGAAAAATCATAAAATTTAGGCTGCAATCTAATATAGAGAGGGGGCAATTGTGAACAGCTTTGATTTTTAATTCAACAGCTGTCTCTCTATCTCTGTCTCTGTCTCTCCCTCTGCATATTCTTCAAATGACATTCTACAGAATTTATTTGTAACTTCTTATAGGATGCGACTCTACTCAGTTGTTTTTCAAGTTACAGATGGTAACTGGCCATCCTGAATTCTACATTCCATGTGACATTCAGCCCTTGGAATGGGTCCTCCTACATTCTCCCTTAAAGATGGACAAGCTGCTAAATTTGTGATTTATCCTTCCCTAGTCCTCAACAATCCTCCCTCACTGGCTAATCCTCCACTCAGTATCAGATAAAGTATAGCTATGCAAATTCTAATTCCCATGAGGCATCTTTGAAAAGGTAAATTGAATACTGAATGCCATAAGTATACACATACACAGAGAAAAAGAGAGAAGGAGAGAGAGAGAGTTTATATTTTGTGTTTTGTTTCTATATTTAAAAATGAATAAATATTGTTAAATAATGTTGTGAAACCACTGGAATTAGTTGGTCACTTTAGAACTTTTCTGACTTTGATGTGTCTGAATGGGAGTTTAATATTAAGGAGGAATTCTTTGGAAATCCATTGATAGGGATTGTTGTGTTCAGTGTGTCTTAACTTCAATGTTTATTCCTGTTTTAAGTTTTGTAAAATGCAGGTGAAATGGAGTTGGACTATTTTAGACATAGTGTCTACAATTCCTTCATCTGTTCTTCTGTCTTCTTTAGATATGGAGGAGTGTGGGTCATGGTATTTCTATGCTGTCTTTTACCTTTGGATGCTGTTAACACTTTTCTCTGAGAACTTTTACCTAAACATCCTCATTTGTCAACCTTTGAAAAGCTCTCATTGAGCTTCTCAGTTGGGGCAAATAGTCATTTTCACTTTCCCTCTGCCAGATTATTTGAAATAGTACTTCTAAGAAAAATTTAACATAACTCTAAATGGCTTTACACTATGTGCATTGCAGGGGCTAAAGAAATATATTCCTGGGATTGAAAAAGACTAGTGATTACTTTTGAAAACTTGGGCTAAACTATGTAACTCCAGAAAAGGGTACAAAGTAAAACATGTAGGTTTTATTTGTCAGAACAAAAAGATTTGCCATGATAATTATAATTTAGTAGTCTATTGTGAGGACCCCTGGAGTTGGGTAAAAATGCTCCTGCTGCCTATCTGGGATAAAGAATTAAGAGCAATAAGCAGCATGAGATTTTACAGGAGAAAAAGTCACTCTAAAGCCTGTGACTCTCCTTTCTTTAACAAAATTACAAAATTAGCAGATGAAGGAAATGCATTGAGTTTAATGTACTTGGTCAGCTATAAAGCTTTCAATAAAGTTTTACCTCAAAAAGCAATTCAAATTATCTTAGGAACAAGGAAATATAACTTTCCAGTGAATTGAAAACTTTTGACTAGTAAAATGCCCATCAACCCTTTTGAAGATTAATGCCCAGCATAGAAACGTGAGTGAAATTAATCTGGTGTTTAAAGTGTAAGCAGCCCCCATGGCAAACCTAAAGGCTGCATTTCCTCTATAGACTTCCTCTCAAAGACAAGAGTTCTATTCTCAGTGTGAGAGACACAAAAACATGCTAGTGTCTGGGCACAAATGACACGAGTGTGTATGGATATCTCGTCTTCCCATGGGCTCCTGGTTTGAATGTTCCTTGTCTACTTTACTGTATATTTGAAGACGGTGGAGCTTTATTAGGTGGCACCTGCCGGAGGAAGTAGATTGATAAGGGCAGGCTTTGGGGATGAGCCCCGCCCCTAGACTTGTCATACTTTTGCTTCCTGTCTGCCATTATGTGAATAAGCAGCTGCTTCTTCCCCCTGTCATCGTAGATGGAGCCACTCTACTGTGACTTCCCTGACAGGATAGAATAAAGAGAAACAAAAACCTTTGCTTTAAAAGGAATCTCTGTGCCAGAGGTGAAAAATATTTATGCAATGGTATTCATATAAATTCTCATTATTCTTTTAACCCCAACACTATCAGTTATTTACACCAAGAGAGTAAGCAGGAGGAAGGAGATGGAAATTCCACCCTTGCTTTGTTTCGTTTTATTTTGTTTTGGAATTTGAGACTGGGTTTCTCTGTGTATAGCTCTGGCTGTTCTGAAACTCACTCTGTAGACCTGGCAGCCCTTAAACTGAGAGATCCATGTGCCTTTACCTCCACAGTGTTGAGATGAAAGACACACACCACTGTGACCACTTTGTTAAAAAATATTTATAAGTGCATCATTTCTCTAACTGCAAAATCAAGAAGTGTGGAGGTGACTAACAGAAGAATCACCTCGAAGAAGTAATTGAAAGCAGTTGCAGTTTGAATTGTATTGTGGTATGTTTTTCAATTGCGTATATATGTATAATTTAACACTTATACATGTTGACAGGAAAAAACCGGTTGAGAATGTTGCTGGATTCTTCCCTAGCTAAGCTAACTGTGCAGAATAAGTAATGACCTTTACTTTTGATTGATTCCTGTGTATTCCCATTTTGAGAATGGGCATTTATTAGAGCCATGTGGACATCTATACTTATCTGATATCACAATTTATACTGATGACCTAGATTAGATCACAATACTATTGCAACACAATATCATTTTATTAGTCATATGCACAAAAGTTTTATCTTTAACTTGGATTTCTCAAGTGGTTTTGTTTGGCGTATATAGAAATCTAAACCTTACTGAAAATTAAAATCATGTAAAATTTCTGAAGGTGTAAAAATATTGCACCTCTCACCTCTAACTTGTGCTTATTTATTTTAGTGGTTTTGTACCTCTACGCAAGGTTTACTCAACACTTCTTTTTTGATAGTCATTCCTCTTAGCCCATGATTGTTTCTATTCTCTCAGACTCTTCAGAGTCACTGAGGGCAACTGCTTTAACAACAGTTAACTAGAGGAGCTATGAGATTTGGCAACCTGAAGAACAGTGTTAGCTAGAAAGGCAGACTCAGGTAAGCCTACCAGGAATAAATAAAGAAAACAATTTCCATGAACCAAGACAATTCTGAATGGACAGATATCTACAGAAGAAAAATATCTTTAATTTTAAAAAAGAGTGCATGTAAGTACATGTTAATGTTTTTGTAAGTAGTTACTCATTTCAAACCTCTTTCCCAGGAATTTTTCATCAAGAATTAAAAGATGCAGTGTGGGATGGATGTACCACATGATCGGCTCAGTCTATTTACACAGTTCAAAATGAGAAAACCAAATTGTTTGTTTGGCAAAGATAGTTAAAGAATGACGTGTCTCCTCACCATCCTGAGAAAAGGTTAAAAAATAGATGGCCCAATTCTTTTGTTCAGACATCATAAAAATAAACTGCCTTACCTCATTTTCTAGAACTTTCTGTTTTTGATGACTTAAAAGGGAGCGACCCATTCTGAATTTCACAATGCCAGAAGGATTTGTAGCACAGAGATACTCTTTTATTTCAGGAAGCAGCCAAAAGCAATTAGGGAAGGCTGTCCTCATCATAGGAGAATATAGCCTGTTAAACTAATGGGAACATCAGCTGCTACAATCTTGGCAAAATGCACCAACTCTGAAGAGATGTCACCATCTTAATAATTCTGTGATGGCCATAGGAAGACAAACAGTTGTTGTTGACATGTGTTTGATCTTCATAAGCCTGCTGCTGTGACAAGCTACAAACTATATTTTATCCTCCACTTCTGTGATCCTTCACCCAGATAAGAACCAACACCTGGCATCTTTTCAAAATTTCTTTTCCTTTTTTTTTTTTTTTTCCTTTTACATCAGTGGCAAAAGTTAAAAAGGTAACATGAAAAGAAAGATGAAAAAGGAATACTGTTCAAATTGAAGGACTGTAGTTTCAAGTTTCAATCCTGTATCAAAACATCTCCGCCTTGCCTTCTCTCCCAGTCATCACAGATGAAGAGTACAAAGAGGTACACAAGCCCGAGCACAATGCTGCCTGTGTACTGCAATCTGAAAATCACAGCCACGAAATTATCCCTGACATATCAAAAACTGACAGTCACATCCCCAGCATCTCCTCCTCTCATTCCCATGGACCTTCTTGATTAATAAATCTGACACATAAAAAGCCTCCATATGACTAAAGTGTCAGTTACTGGGAAGACCGTTTTGATCTATTTCTTAACTTTTAGAAGAAATATTCTCTTTTTCATGAATATGGGATCCGTTCATGGACTGCCGGCTTTCAAATGACCACCTCTTGAAGTTTAATTTTAAGTTTTAAATAAATATTGTATGCATGTGGAATAATTACGATGCTCTAGAGAGATACCATATAATGACATTCATTCTTTTTTATGTGAAAATGCCAGCCCCTTCAGGCAGCACAGTCTGTGTTTGCCACAGACACGTGCGGGTCCTTCGGTGGGTTATATTTCAGAAGTGGCATGTACAGAGCTGTCATCAAAACACTGGTTCAGTTCCCCGAGTAAACTCCAATTTGCATGAGTTGGAAACTTTCCTTTAGACTCAGCTGGTCTAAGATCGAATCAATGTCACTGGCTTTCAAATGAGTATTTTTGATATATTTTTAGATGAATAAAACCTCCCTGTAGTCTATATAAGATAAAAAAATTAATAGCATCTAGATTGTTGATGTACAAAAATCCTCTTGACAGTCATTCATCATGTTGTGTATTTTACAAATGAGACTTGTGTTCTTTACTTAAAACCGAAATAGTGTTTAGGTTTATGTCTATATAAAACTTATCACAATTTTCTATAAAATTGCATTACTACTATATGACATAAATTACAGATACAGCTTTGAGCCTTTTTTTCACATATTCAGAAATATGATGAGAATTTATCATTTACGTCCTCTGTTCGTGCCCTTGAAAATAGATTCTTCATGTAAGTAAATATTATCTACTAATGGCCATATGTATTATGAGAAAAGGTCGTTGTATATATAATAAGGCTGTGCTCAAGATTTAGAGACCTGACCAACTCACCAAAACATTACCAAGAACGAGTTTATCAATTTTATTTGTCTTTTTAATATTACACTTTCCACACAGCCCATGCAGGCACTGAACTCCCAGCAATTCTCCTTTAGCTTTCTGAGAGCAGAAATTGAAGGCATGAACCACCGCTGGGGATAAACTAAGCTTTGGCGTTTGTCTCACCCAGATGCAGATTTTGCCAACAGGTTGTTAGTGCTGACTGTTGAATGCATGGGAAAATCTCATGGCTTTGCTTCTAATGCTGATGCCCATCCCCGGTCCAGCGCAACCCGCCCACTTGGACTCTTAACTTTAGCTTTACCTCACATCTGCTTCCAACTTTTCTCCACTGCAGTGGTTGTTTGAAACAGCAGCTAAAATGTCTTTGTTTCTCTTTATTATTAATAGATACTGTACCCAAACCTCCTCACGGATACCAGGCAAATATGTCCCCAACCGTGAAACCCATTTTTGT
The DNA here is from genome assembly GCA_019843965.1 of Rhynchomys soricoides. Classification (NCBI taxonomy): domain Eukaryota; kingdom Metazoa; phylum Chordata; class Mammalia; order Rodentia; family Muridae; genus Rhynchomys; species Rhynchomys soricoides. Next base: position 10,992,693 of record JADRCH010000027.1, on the reverse strand, counting down.
AATACAAACCAGATACTCTCAATCTCTATTCGGAAAGCTTCCATGAGTTCAGATTGTACTCAGACTAGAATAAAGCCCACAGTGTTGGGGCTGAAGTGGTGGTTCAACACTTGAAATCACTGGCTGCTTGGCCGGAGGACCTGCCTGGGCTCCTAGTAGCCCCAAAGAAGCACACAGCTGTCTGTGTTCCCATTCCAGGAGACCCAACACTGTTTCCTGACCTCGTAGGTGCCAGGAATACATGTGGTGAGCATACATGCTCACCAACCAAACACCCATACAAACAAACAAATCTGTTTAAAACAAAACAAAACAAAAACAAAAGACCTCACCAATCATCCCCACACTGTTCAAAGTCTCTTCGACCCTTAAATAGCCATGCCTGGCACATTCTTCAACCTTTCCTCCCTGTTTTCACTGAGTGGTAACCTGAGCTGAGTGTATTTCTTCAGCAACTGAAAGAGATTCCTGCCTAAGAGTCTTTGAATGTGGCAGATTTTCTGATGAGAACATTTGCCTCTCACACTCTTGCATGACTTTCCCTTTTCTCTGCCTTCACGGGGAGTTCTTCTGTGACCCCACTTCTTAAAATAATGATCCCTCGCATTCTGCCACACTAACCCGTTTTATTTTTGTTGATGGTGTTTATTGTTTGGAATTGTCTCCGTGACTTCACTCATTTTGGATTGTAGCCTGGGACTTATAAGCTAAGATAAACTTTTTCCTCCTCCACATTGCTTAGGTTATGGTGCTTTATCATAGCAATAGAAACTCAAACTAGGAATCCAGTCTAACTCCTGATCAACAGAACTTACTGTCCTATGGTTGTGTGCATCGATTGTTACAATAATTTCTGTTGCATCAAATATAATTGCAAAACTATGAACATCTCAGAATTAAGCCTATCAGCAAATCATGAGGAGGTAACATGCATTATTTTGACATTTACTACATAATAATAGTGAAAGATATAATTTTTGAGTTATTGGGATAGAAATATAAGTGTATATTCTGTTTTCAGTGAATTTGAAATTTTTGCAAGTTGCAAAATTATACATTTTAAAGAATATCTATATGAAACACATGAGCTATAAGCTTTTAAATTCCATTTTTTTCTTCAATAAAGATAAATGTACTATTATTACTTATATCCAAGCTTTCTACATTTAATATTTTTTTCTTTTAGATAACCTCTTTTCTCATTCATCTTATATTCATTGAGTTAGTGCTGATTATAATTAATTGTTTTGATCTTCATGTAGATGTTACATGGATTTTTATAGACATTCCATTATGATTAAGCATACATTAATGGTCATTTAAAACTTGCCGCCATTTTCTAATAAAGCTTATATCTGTGGTCCACTGCCAGTGAAATGACCCAATAATATATCAGAACAGTAGTTTGTAATTTTGATAGAGGACACATTTGACTTTCAAGTTTTTAAATCAAGGCCTTTTTCCACTTAGTTGAGTACCAAATGCATTGCATAGATTCTCTTTGCATGTACGACTATTATCTATTGTTGTAGATGAGCTTAAGCGTGCTGCTAAGAGCAGCCTTAGCACACTACATCTGCAAATTTGCCCAGGCACATATTTAAACCTCGTGCTAACCTGCTGCTGAATAACGTGATATAGTATTATACCATGCCTTGTTAGTCCACTGTCAAGTAAATCTTTTAGCAATTATTCTCTTGCTGTACCTTTGAGTACACTCATTTGACAGTGTTCAGAACATCTTCACATAATCCAATTTAGGTTTTCCCTGAGCACTCAGAAAGGCCTAAGATCCCACAAGGTGGGTGGGCCACATTGCAGAGTTCCACCACTGAGGCATTATTTATGCCTTATGATTGTCTGTGATGTTTGATACTTGAAGTATTGGTCTAAGGATTCGTTATGGGGTCGTGAGGGTAGCATCCTAAAGTTAAACTGAGTTGTCGGCCCATTGCTCTACTGTTGGGAGAATGGCTTTAGCCATTACTGTGGGAAATTTTGGAAGGTGCAGATTGGCTTGTTATGGTTATATGGTTATGTATGTATGTTATATATGTGTAAAAGTGTGAGAAATTCAACTTTCATTTGGTTAAAACGTCTACATCTTTCATTTTTGGCGTCTGATTTTTCCATGCTTAGTTGAGCAGTAAACTGCATGGTAGAAAACCTAGGGATGCTGAAGATAGACCGGTCTACCTCTGAATATAAACTGTGTTGTGCATCTGGACAGTTTATTTTACTCTCTGAGTGTTAACTTACTCGTCCATGAAGCAATAAGAATAAAGCATTCTTGTAAGGACCAAATAGGTTAGATTTCAGTCAAGGACTCTGTTATGCCTGAGCCTGAATCAAGTGTCAGTTAAGTGAGCAATGTCATCATGTTGTTGTGACTGGTTGTTTCCACAGTGTAAAGAATAGGAGTGTCTAGAAAGAGCAAAAAGCCCTGCAACTTACCAATCACAACGTCAGTCCTCTGTCAAGCGGGAAGTAGAAAACCATACTGTTTTTAGAAAGCATCTTAAAATAATAGATCCAAATGTTTTTCTTTGTATAAGATTCTACATGTATATTCATCTTTCTTTAAAATAAGAACAAATGTTTAAAAGTAAATTTTATCAAAGTAAGTGGCTCTGGTAGCTTGAAAGAAAATATCCCTCATTTTGGCTCACAGGGAGTGGCACTATTAGGCTGTGATGCCTTGTTGGAAGAAATATGTCACCAAGGGAAGCCTTTGAGCTTGCCCAGTGTAGCATTCTTTTCCTGTAGCCTGCACATCCAGATATAGAACTCTTACCTCCTTCTCCAGTCTGCCTGCTGACTGCCATGATGATAATGGACCAAACCTCTGAAACTGTAAGCCAGCCACAATTAGATGTTTTCATTTTTAAGAGTTTCCAAGGTCATAGTATCTGTTCGCAAAAACATAGAAATCCTAACTAAGACAGTAGCCAACTAAAACCATTTGGTATACTTGGTTTTATGTCTTTTATAATTTTTTTATAAATGGAAGTAGTAAAAAAAGTTATTCAATTATTGAAATCCTGGCAAAACTGAAACATTGCCATAGTCTCAACTAGAATAATATAATCTTGCTTTCTTTTCTTTGTTTTCTTTGTTTTCTTTTGCTTACCATGGTGATTTTTTTTTTTAAGTGTGCCTTATTCCTGGTTGATCTATAGTGTTTACTTTTAAAGATACAAGTTACCCAAAGAAATGCCTAATTATCAGCAAGATTACTTGGGAAAGAGAACAGACCTTATGATCAGTCAGAACATGTTCTCAGTTCTTACTCCAAATCTGGCTGACCTTTTTCAAAGTCTACGATTGTCTTTCCATGGGTGTTTAGGGTCCACCCCAACATGACCTACAGAATATCTTCTCAAGCCATATTCAGAATGCTAACTTGTAGCCATCTCTGTTTCTCCTTCACCTCCTATTTATACAACCTAATTCTGGAAGGTTTAATTTTTCCTGGGTTTGTGTGGGGTGCTGTTAATAGTTATCTCAAACCTAAGCTGGTTTATGATGCCTTACCACATAAAACATCACAATATGATGTGATTCTGGTTTTTATTTTTATCTACTCAGATAACTTAGAGTATGACAAAAAGCTGAAAAGTCTTTAATAGCAGTCACTTCTTGCTAGAGTCCCTGTGGACTCTATACGTGTAGATCTTCTCTCACATGTCAGGAAATTTGTGTTCCATAAGACTCAGTACCTTCACCTGCCTCTCTCTATTGTAATTGTTTCTAGTAGTCTGGAAAGTGTTTTAAGAATGATGATCAGGAGACTGAAGTCACATTCCACTAGTTGTGGCATTTGCCTTAATCCCAGAATTTGGGAGGAAGAGGCAGGCAGATCTCTGAGTTCGAGGCCAGCCTGATCTATAGAGTGAGTTCCAGGACAAAGTACATAGAGAAACCTTCTTGAAAAAAAATAAACAAGGAGAGAGGAGGAAGAGACCAAAGTCACAATAAAGGGACATAATCTTAAACCTGGGCAACACATTCAAGGATCATTGAGATATCAATGATCCTTGCGGGACTTCATGATTGATTGATTGATTGATTGATTGATTGATTTATGCTTCTTCCATACATCAGTGAGATGTTTTAAATTACTAACTCTTCTTCAGGTAGATCTTAATGAGCTTACTCAATGGTTCCTTCATATTCTACCTCAATAAGAATTAACTCACAGAACCAGAGAGATGGCTTACCGATAAAGACCTTTAGCTCCAAGTCTGAAGATCTGAATGCAATCTCTGGAACCAAAGGGTGGAAGAAAAGAGCAGGCTCTGCAAGTTGTCCTCTGGCCTACACTCATGCACCCAGTCTCAGGGGCCCACATACATCTGCGTGGAACAAATAAATAAAAAAATGTAATAACTTTTAAAATTAATTCCACTATTTTTCTTATAGTAGGAAAAAAAAAAGCCTAAATAATTTCTTTCCTAAAACTCATGGGTTGGACTTCCGTGTAGTGTTCGTGTGTCACTGAGATAACACTTGGGATGGCTCATTGTAGGCAATGAAAGTAAGGAAATATGAAAGTTGTTTCAAAGAAAAGAGCTTTAGCGCTGTGTCAGTTTCTAAAGAATTTATGGGTTTGTTTGTTTGGCTTTGTTTGTTGTTTGTTTTTTGTTTGATGTTGTTGTTAGTTTTCTGCCTAACCCACTCATTCTATTTCCTCACCTTCTTCTCCACATGTATGGAAGTAACCTCATACCTATTGTTACCTATCCACAGAAGCACACACGCAACACTGTTTAACGTGTTTGTCAATATCATTGTGTAAGGGTTTCCTTGTGAAGAATCCTCTTTTGTCCGTACACCACTATGTCCACCATCCTATTCCTGTCCACTACACAGTTCCCTGGGTTGTGGAAATCTTACTACTTGCCAAGGTTTCAAGTTGAGGTTCAGGTATGCTTTAAAATGAACTTTTCTTTCACTGTTAACGTTAGACAAAATACATGAAAAAAAAATTGCCTAAGCCACTCAATAAATACCCTAAGCAGGCTGATTCTGGAGGAAGATTCTGGAGGTGTGTTTCTGGAGGAAGCCAAGGGAAACACACTTACTATACTAAGTGGGCATCCAGAACAAGGACATTCCACAGCAGGGAAATCAAATTCATTCACAGGGCAGAACTGAGCAGCCTTGGCAAGCTGAAGGATCCTGAGACCTGAGCTGCTGCCCAAGTATCATAACTGTTATAACAAGTTTATTGCTTGTTCATTGTTTGCAAACCAGATAAAAGCATACCAGAAATATAGGAAATATCAGAAATATATCCAATCAGTCATTTATAACACGTAATTTCACTGTACCCCAGATACAATCCCAAATGGTTGGCATATAAAGCCGTAGGAAACAAATCTTTTTCTCAAAAGAAGAGATGTTTCATAATGTCTAACCTGGAAGCAACACACACAATGAGGTTCAGACAGACTACTGATGTCTCTACAGAAGCTCCTGCAATAAACTAAGTAAAATTATTTTTAAAACTTTGTAGCAGAGAGAATTTTTAAAAATAATGGAGGCTGGGAATTTAGTTTAGTGAGAGAACATGGATTCTTTACATGTAGTAGATTATGATTTGATCCATAATACCAGGGAAAAAAAACAGACCAATAATGAAAAAGAAAGTTTCCAATTATATAATACTTAAAATCAATTTACTCTTCTAGAAAACTTTCAGTGATCTCTACCTTTTAACTCACATTAAACTTCTCAATACTAGGTGATTTTATTTCTAGTACAACATTCTTCACTTTGTCTTCTCTGAGGTCTTTTTCTCTATTACTCCCCCAGAATATAAATTCCTGCATTGTTCATGAAGACTGTCATTTATCATTAGAAACCTTACATAAACTCTGAGTTGAAAACATTGTGAGTTTCCTATCTTTGAATTATACTACACCTCTGAAAATCTACCATAATGCACATAAAATTCAATTCAGTACTTCTTGGAGCTTGTGAGAGCTTACTGTACAAATGCGAGAAAGAGAAAGACAGGAGATGCGTAAGGAAATAAAATTATTCTCCATTTTGCAAGTGCTCTAAAGAAAGTAAACACTAATTAGGTATGCGGAGGTATACAAGGAACAGAATGGTGGTTATTTTCATTGTTCTTTTGCCATTTTAAAAGTTCCTCCAAGCACTGCAATCACATTTTATGAACAATTAATTATTCCACACAATCAAGAGATATCATGAGAGAAAGAATGAGATAAGAACTCATTATTACATCCATAACTAGTTATGACATACACCATATACTGTTCCTTTCTTAGCTCACCTTTTTGTTCTCTCCTTTTCTTTGTGCATGTGTGTGTGTGTGTATGTGTATATGTGTACGTGTGTGTGTACGTGTGTGTGTGTTTGTATATATGTGAATTGGATGTATGTGTGTGTGTGTGTATATATATATATATATATATATATGCATGTAATATGTGTGGATGTATATATGTGTTGTTTCTGTATGTATATGTATGGAATCATGTATGCCTGATGTATGTGGACATGTATATATATTTATAACTATATCATCTCTCTTTTTATTTCTATCTCTATCTATGTGTATGTGATACATATGTGTTGTAGATGTTAATATGTGTATATTCATGTTAATATGTGTATATATGTGTGTATAATATATACATATGTATATATTATACATTTTGTGTGTGTATGTGTGCATGATATATGTGTACTTGCATTGTGAATATGTGCTTGTATACGGTATATGTCATGCATACCTTGGCATGAGTGCCCACACCTGTGTACAAATATTCAGAATCCAGAAGAAAATATGTTTTACTGTGCTCTATCACTCTGTCTTATTGCTTGCAGAAAGAATATCTCATTGAATGTGATGTTTACCTCTTCAAGTATGGTGGCTGGTAAGCAGCCTCTGAGGATCTCCATCTCAGTGCTTCAATGCAGGGGTATGGTTGAGCACAACATGCCAGGTTTTGTACATGGGTGCCAGGCTTCAAATTCAGGTCCTCATGTTTGAACAAGTCCTCTTACCCATTAAGCCATCTTTCCAGGTCCCAGTGTTTCCTTTTCATGACATTGGAAGCAAAAATAAATCTTACTAGTTAAAATACAAGTATGATAATGTCACAAATTAAACCTAAGTTATGTATACAACACCCGAAGGAATGGGAGATTGGATGTGACCATTCATGGTGTTTTTCCTCAGAAGAGCCTTTGGCAGCTCTTCTCGAGAGGGGAATTTGTTGTTAAATGCAAGCAGTAGAGTATAACAACTAAACAAGGGATTGCTTGTACGGCATTAATTGAGATAATTGTGGGTTAAGAAGAGGTAAGCGCTGATTACAAGCTGGAAATGACTGCACAGGAACTGAGACTTTCTGCTTTAGCCAAAGAGACTTTATTTTTATTTAAAACTGTTTGGGTACAGGGTGGAGAAGCACTCCTAGAAAAACAATTCCCTTAGTTTGTGGCACTAGAGTCCTGTGGACAAGTTTTAAAGGTATACTGCAAAAAAGCCCTCGTACAAAATTTCAAACATTTACCCAACAGAAGTCTCTGATACTCTCACCCCTGTAAGATGTACATACAAGCCAAAACAAATGCAGAGACAGAAGGTTTACTGGGCTTTACTTTTAAAAATCTATGATATGTACAAAACCGGTTCATTGTTGGAAATAAAAGTAGTGAACAACATTCATGAATTACAGTGTCAAACTACACTGTTTAAAAAACAAAAATACTGAATTCTTTCTTCCTTGCTTCCGGGAGGGCAGGAGGATTCCTCATGTATGAAGGGCTTTGTTGAATGTTTGTTTTTTCTCCTCAGTGGTCAGAAAATTCAGAAAAGGTCCAGTGTGTGTCTGTGTCTAAAAGCTGTAATTTCATAATCGGCATCAAGTTTCCCTGCGTTTGTAAGTGGCCCTTTCTGATCCCTGTCCACAGACACATCTATTGTTCTAAGGGTTAAAAACGGCGGGATCACAATGAGAAGCCTTATTACCCAGTCAAAGTAAATGGATCACCGCATAACCTTTCAGAAATGTTCTTCCTTAAGCTATTAAAACATCCCCTGCCCTTAGATGACAACAATTTCTCTGCCTTTTGAAATTTCTTTTCTACCCTGCAGAGTTCATAGAGATATGCTTGGTTAAAATCAACTTATATAAAACTATGCACTGTAAATTCTGACACTTCTGTTTGAATCTCTTTTCAAACACTTGTCTTTGCTCACCATAATAGATGTCAGTTCTTCTGATGTAGTTCAAGCATGAGCTTCGTATGAAGACTCAGCGATGTCTATTGCATTTCTGAAGCTACTACTCACTGAAGTTTTGTGCTGTTTGACATCAAAGATAGGCAAGAATCACCTGCTGAGTTCACATGCATGAAGCAAAACAGCTTCAAATCACTTTTGCTAGACAAAAAGTTTTTTTTTTTTTTTTTTTTTTTTTTTTTTTAATACTAAGCTTTTATTATTGTGGACTTAAAGACAAATGCAGTCTCCTTGTTAATGTCTCATAATCCTGTGTTACTAAAATATGCATCGGAAGCTCTGAATTTAGTTAACTTTTAAACTAAAGGTAATTTGTGTAGTTGATCCAGATTTGAACTTAGCTGCAAAGAATTGAGAATCATTCAGACGTTCAAAATGTGATTTTCATTCAATGCGCCCGTTATTTTGCTCAAAGGTAAAAAGCACTTTGAACATCGTCAAATCAAAAAAAAATCTTCTTCTAGCATTTTTGACTTTAATAGATGTCCTTGACATCAATTTGAGACATAATTTCATTCAAAATAAATGCATCCATATTATTTGGAAATTATAGATTTTTATTTTATGAAGATATTTATTATAAATATGTGAAGGTTTTCATGGAAAAACAATATAAATATTTTGGAAATTTTATTGCATGTTATAATTTGGTATAATGAGCTATTAAAAATGTTATCATGAAGATTGTTTTTCATGCTTGGGATGTTTCAGATGATACTTTTAACATTTGAACTTCCAATAACTCAATAATTTGAATCCAATAAAAAGATAAATGAATGTCAGTGAAAAGAAGGCATACTTTAGCATTACTTTTTCACGGGCCCTTTTTCCTGTTTTCCATTTTGGGCTCTCATAGAACAAAGGTGTTTCAAAACATTAGGCGGATATCAAATATGTGTGAATTTGCCATATTTGGATATATTTTTATTTTCACATGCCTTTTAATTCTTTTTAATTGTATATTTAATTAAAGTAGTATTATATCACATTCACCCCCTTTTCCTCCCTCAAGTCCACCCCAACTATCTTCACCCCAACTCCTCCTATCCATCCCCAAATTTAAAGCTATTTATTCCTACATATGTGTTTGAGAACACATAAGTGCATAAACACATAAATACAATCTGCTGAATCTGGTTTGTATGCGTGTGTGGTATCATTTTAACAAGGATCACTCTGCATTATACAATGAAAAAACATCCTCATACCTAGGAAAGGCTAATTCCCAAAGTCCCAGCAGTCATTGGCTCCTTATAATTCTTTGTCTAGGAATGGAACTCTGCAAAAATTCCCCTCCATTCCATGTCAATATTTCCTTAAATTTCCAGTGTTCCATTCATTTTAGAGTGGCAACATGCTTTCTAGTGATATATATATATATATATATATATATATATATATATACACACACATATAAATAAAAAAGCCAAAATTAAGGTCTTATATATTGTTTTACAAAAGTTGCTACATTACTTTGTTCTAAATCAATATCTAGTAGTTCTTACTTGCATTTTTACATGTAAAAGTATACTAATTTTTATTGTATATTTATTTTTTAAACAAAAATTAGTATATTGCCCTATACTAATTTGAGGTCACAAATGTCATGCAATCCCAATTGTCTCATTCACAATGATAGTGAACACAGGACAAAGATGGGCTGGAAATAAGCAGGAAATTTTTTCAATCTATAGAAAAGTGCAACATAACAAGATTGAAATAAAATGTCATGTCAGCATAATTTCTCAACGACCTAGTTAACCAGAGAATGGCCACTGGAGTCTGGAGTACCTACACTTCTCTTTATTATAGACACATTTTGAGTTATCTTTCTATGCTATGAGACACTGATTAGAGAAATGCTCTTCATTTTACATCTTGGCAATGATCTTGTTAGGAATATAATCAACTGAGACTCTCATCAATACTGAAGGGTAAAAAGCACCTGGAGAATTGTACAGTGATACGCAAATCCTATTTGAATTTCCCAAGCCATCACCAAGAGTAAACATGCTGCATTTCATACAAATCTTTGTGTATATGTTACACAGACTATATGCCACGAAAATTCAGGTTTCTTCATTTCCTTCCAGACACACCACTGGATTAGAGTGTTCCTTGAAGGTAAACAAGGTGATATTATTTCTAGCAAATGAAGAGTGACTGAAGAACCATTCTACTCACAGACCCGTATCTAGCCCATAAAGCACCCCCATTGGCTTAGTTCCTGTATTCCCATTTTGAAAAGGGTGTGTTAAAGACCTTAGTCTCTGGCAGTCTGGATGACTGCATGAAACAGACCACTCTCTTTTGATTTACCAACTAAAATAGGCACACAAGCATGTAAGTGACATATCATATTTGTAGTATCTTACACTGGGTTTTACTTGTAACAAGGAGGGGTTTATTTTTGTTATTATTATTTTGCTTTGGCTTTAAACTGCCAATGTATTGCTAGTTGCCAAAAGAATAATTCCAAAGTCTCAAATTGTACATCGCAAGAACTGTGTAAATAGCTCCACACACTCACAAATCAGGTTAAACTGTGCAATTGTTTTTCTCTGATAAAAGAAGAAGCTTCATTGTGGAAGTTCTACTTTTGCAAACTAATTCCTTAAGGTTATGGACAACCTTAACGCTGTCATTATGGTATTTTATTGGGGTTTGGTTTTTTTTTTTGCCCTGTTCCTTAGCCCTTCTATCTTCTCCCTGACCCTCTCTGAGTGGTTCCGTGCTTCCCCTAAAGCAGACCTCTTCTGCCTTCATCTCACAGGGATTCCATTACACTCTCATTCTTCCCCCCTTAAGTGGCCTTCCTCACCTCATGATTTCTCTCTTAGTTTCGATACACACACACACACACACACACACACACACACACACACACACGCGCGCGCGCGCGCGCACACACACACACATCTCTGAGCTAAGACGTAAAGTCTTTTGGATATACACCCAGTAATGATAGATATTTGGGGTCAGGCAATAATTGCTTTTTTAATTTCTAAGGATACCACAAACCAATTCCCTTAGTGGTCCACCTATTTACATTCTCTCTGCCATGTAAACTCTTCTTCTGATCCACAGTATTACCAGCATTTATCGTCATTGATTCTTGATGGCGTGAATGCTGACTTTGGTGAGGTGGCATTTCAAAAATTTTAGTTTGCATTTCCTCGATGGCTAAAGATGTCAGATATTTTTCCAACTATTCTTTGGTAGATTATTGTAGCTAATTAATCCCTTTGTGTGTTTTGTTTGCTTTTTTTTGTTTTTGGTCTTCCATTTTTATAGTTATTTATATATTAGAGTTATTAACAGTTATTGACCTGTTTCCTTGATGGTAATTTTCCTACTTCTATGAACTGTCTTCTTTAATCTATTGTTTGTTTCTTTTCCTGTGAATAAGTTTTTACAATTTATGTTGTCATATTTGTCAATTCTTGGAATTATCCTCTGTGTTGGTAGAATCTTTTTCAGAAAGTTCTTGCATATGTCAATATATTGAAATATTTTCATAAGATTTTCCTATAAATGTTTCAAAATCCTCTGACCTCAACAGGCATGAATGTGCTCTTCATCACACAAATAAAATATATTTTAAAATTTTGTGAAACCTTTAGTAGTAAGTACTTACTGCAGTAAGTCCATGTATTTATGGACATATTATAGAGATGTATATACATGAATACTTGTATGTGTACACAAAATGTTTTTATTCATGACAAGAGCATTTCTTAAAATTGATAAGAAATATAGTGTCAAAGAAAAAAATTAATTAGAAAAAACTAACAAAATTTTAAATAATATCAAAATGATAAAAATCTAATCCTCATGCTGTGTGTTGTGTCACAGACCTTTAATCCCAGCATTCTGGAGGTAGAAGCAGGCCAATCTCTGAGTTCAAGGCCAACCTGGTCTATAAAGTGAGTGCCAGGACAGCTAGGGCTGTTACACAGAGAAACCATATTGAAAAACCAAACCAACCAACCAACCAACTACTCAACCACATAAACAAACAAACAAAAATAAAATAAAACAACAACAAAACCCCAAAATTTAATCCTAACAATTATTTTAAAAATACAAATTAAAAACAAAATGAGATATCATCCTGTAATGCCCCATAGAATTAATCCTTTAACGAATGACAATATCAGTGTTAGTAGAATGTAGAGCAACTAACAGAGAAAGCGGTGGATATCCCTTTTCCTTATTTGGGTTTTCATTCTTTGGCAATAGTAACTGAGAAGAAGCAGGCATATCCTACATTTAGAAATTTCTCTTATTGCTACATGCCTCCTGAAATTCTCGTATATTTTTATCAAAGACATGCAAAATGATTAAAAGCTGGACATTCTGGGAACATCTTGTAATCCCAGCACTTCAGAGGTTAAGGCTGGAAAAGAGCCACAAATTTGAGAACAGCCTAGGCTACAAAGTCAGTATTAGGCCAGCCAGAAGAACATGTCAAGACATTGTCTTAAAAAATGTCTGTAGAAATATTGTCTATAAATGCAGAAATCAGTAAAAGCAAAAAAAAAATAAAACCTTATCGATCAGCAATAGAATGGAAAAAAAAATCAATTGTAGTATATCTAAGTAATGTAATATTACATAGCATTCAGAGTAGCAATGAATATGTGTTTTGTTCTGAATCTAAAATGTTCTCATAATCATTGCCCAGGTGGTGGGAGAGTCTTGGGAGATTGTGGAGCCATCAGGAAATGGGATGTGGATTATGAATATAGGGTGCCAGAGGGGAGAGAGAGCCTTTGAAGGTTGTACCCTAGTCATTGGTTAGGGTTCTAGTTTTGAATTCTCTGCTTCCTATTCAGTTGTAAAATAAGGACACTCCACCACCTGTGGCTCCCTCCATATTTGTTGATTCCGATGAAAAAGTTATACCCACACTAAACGTTGTGTCATAAACAACAAGCATACATGATATACTCATAAAGTTGATAGCCTGAGGCTAAATATTACAAGATTGCACATAATGTGATGTTCAATGAATGAAGCTCAGTGCAGGGTGAGCAAAAAGTCACTTATAACCTTATTTTGACAAGTAGCTTATATCTCCACAAATCTCACAAAAATCAATCTATCTTAATTAAAGTTCAAATCTGCTTACTTTTGGAGGGTCAGTGATGGAGTTAAACAATGAGCTACTTCTTAAGTGTGGACAGTTTAATCTCTTCTAGGAAGACACTCTCTTGTAAGCTACTTTAAAGCTTGAACATTTTTAACTATGTAATAAAGCAGTTTTTTTTTTTTAGAGAGGCATTGGAGCTAGATACAAAGAAGAGGCAGATGTGTTTGGGTCAGGAAAGTATTATTGCCATCTGAAAGATGCACTTGACTCTTCTAGGCACTAGGTGCCTAGCACATCTGAGAGACAAGTCCATCAAAGCTATCCATACATGAGAACCCTGAGGCAGTGATCTGCTTCTGGAAACTTGAAAAATCTTACTTCTGCCTCTCCTGAAAGACATTTTTCCCAATCAGGAAACTATAGTGAATTCTAGGATAAGAGGAAGTTGTAAAACAGCAGATAATAAAAAGATCGTATAAAACTTAGAGACATAGACAGAAATAGTAACCACAGGTCTTTGTAGTAGCCTAGCTTAGTATTTTCTCTTAATAGGGCTGAAAGATAAAAAGATAATATTTATCAGTAGTGAGAAGTAGTTACATTAATAATAATAATGGCTAAGAGGTAGAAGACTAGAGTGTGTTTAATCTTTCCTTGAGGCATTAGTTATCCAATGGTAGTGTTTAGTGAGAAGCAGAGAAAGATAAAAAGAACTAATCCAAGTTTAGGTAGAAATCAAGGATATAATTGATTTTAAATGTATTTTCCTTCAACGATATGCATTATGATGGGCATTTTGCTGTGTTCAGTTTACATTGGCTGCATATATCTTTAATTCGTTATTTAATTCATTCACAATTCATCCATCCATTTATCCATTCATTCATCCATCCATCCATGCATTCATTCATTCGTTTATTCAGTGACAAATGTGCTCCAGATACTACGTTGGGAATATAGGAAGGAAGAATATAGATAATACTGCCTGTTCACAGGACTTAACTTTTACTTACAAAAGGAGATGGTAACAATATAGAAACATCAATAAATAGACTATTTATAAAACATGACTAGAAGAGAGGAAAGGAGTCCTGGATTGCAGATACAGTATCAGTGTTTGTAATAGTGAGGAAACCATTGTACTGAAGGATGAAGTTCACATTAAGAACTGAAATTCAAGAGTGCAGTTCACATAGTTACTCTGCTTAGCAGTAAGCTCCTCTCACACACTAGTCTGCGAAGTCCTAGTGTATAAGGTGAAAGGTCTTTGGGTTAAGAAAGTTTCATCTTTGTAGTCTGTATGTCACTATTACCTCTTTGAAGACAGTGTCATGTATTAATACGTATGCAATAAGAAACAGTGAAAAGAGAAGCCATGAATTTGAAGGAGAATGGGGAGGTCTACATGGGAAGCTTTGGAGGGATGAAAGGGAAAGTAGAATTGTTATAATAATATTATACTCTAAAATATATGCATAATGCCAAGGAGGAGCACCCAAATTGTTTATCCAACATCAAGTGGTCAGTCCTGAGATCATATCTGGATAAGAAGCATCATGTAATTCAAACACGTGCTTCAAACATTCGCACGCGCACGCGCGCGCGCGCACACACACACACACACACACACACACAGAGCAATGATTTTAAAGAAAGTAGCCATAAATTTAAGAAAGGAAGGGAGTTTCACATGAAACACTAGAGTCATTATATGATAAAAGTAAAAAAAAAATCATTAAAAATATTTTCCCTTGGAAATTTCCTATTGCTTTCTCTTAAAGTGTTATATGCTTTCTGCTAGGACGTTGGTTGATAAAATGACAACAAAAACAAAACCCCACAACAATAAGAAGAATAACTCTTCTCTATTAGTATCTTAGTTTCTCTGAAAACTCAGTTTTATCACTAGAAAAGGGGCAGGTTTGAAAAATGAAATGAAATATTGTCTCTTACTGAGATCACAGGAATCAAATAAGAAGAGATCTCAAAAATCCTGTCCAATATAGCCTGGAAATAGGATTATTTTTAAAAATATAATTTTATTCTTTCATAAGAGTGCTTGCCTGCAAATTCATTTTATGTATGTGAGTGCACTGTAACTGTCTTCAGACACACCAGAGAGGGCATTAGATCCCATTACAGATGGTTGTGAGCCACCATGTGGTTGCTGGGATTTGAACGCAGGACCTCTGGAAGAGCTGTCAGTGATCTTAACTGCTGAACGCGGTATGTACTCATCGATAAGTGGATATTAGCTCAAAAGTTCAGAATACCCAAGATTCAATTCACAGACCATATAGAAGACCAAAATGAGGATGCTTCAGTGTTTCTTAGAAAGGTGAAAAAAAATAGTCACAGGAGGAAATATGGAGACAAAGTGTGGAGCAGAAACTGAAGGAAAGGCCATCCAGAGACTCCCCCACCTGGGGATACATCCCACATATAGCCACCAAACCTGGACGTTCTTGTGGATGCTGGGAAGTGTTTGCTGAAGAAAGCATGATAAGCTGTCTCCTGAGAGGCTCTGCTAGAGCCTGACAAATACAGAGGCAGATGCTCACAGCCAACCATTGGACTGAGCGTGGGGTCCTGGATGGAGGAGTTAGAGAAGGGACTGAAGGAGCTGAGGGGGTTTACATCCCAATGGAGGCAGCAACTGTGTCAACTGGCCAGACATCCCAGAGATCCTGGAGAGTGGACCACCAACCAAAGAATGCACATGGAGGGACCCATGGTGCTGGCCACATATGTGGCAAAGGAGGGCCTTGTTGGACATCAGTGGGAGGAGAGGCCCTTGGGCCTGAAGGTGTTTGATGCCCCAGTGTAGGGGAATGCTAGGGAGGGAAGATAGAGTAGGAGAGTAACTTCATAGAGGCAGGGGGAGGGGATAGGGAGTTTCTAAAGGGGAAAACATTTGGAATGTAAGTAAAGTAATAATAATAATAATAATAATAATAATAATAATAATAATAATAATACTACTACAGGATTTGAACCTTAAAAAAAAGAGTGCTTCCCCAAACATATGCTTTTGCCTCACATGTATATTCACACTTCGTACCCATGGAGGCAAGACCAGGGCACCAGATTCCATAGAAGGAGAGTTACAGATATTTGTGAACCATGATGTGGGTGCTGAGAACCAAACCTGGATCTTTGGTAAGAGCAGCAAGTGCACTTTAACTGTTGAATCAACTCTTTCAAAATGGCTCCCCATTTTAAAAAAATGTTTTGTCATTATTATTATTCACAATGATGGTAAAACAGGGACTACTGCAAGAAATAGAGACACTTATAACCAATCAGCATAATGAAACAATCAACATAAAATTACTTTTTGTTCCCACAGGCTGTCAGTTTACACAATGTCCTCACAACATTTTGAAGGCCCAGATTTCACTTTCTGTTTTTCACAATCCATAATTTATTCACAAAAACACAATCTGTTTTTCTATCTCAAGGATCAAGTGGAAATGAAAATTTACTTCCTAAAATCCATTTTGCAAGTAGTTTAGTATATAACATCATTGGGGATTTGATTCATATTACCATTTTATTTTTAATGGTTTGTCTCTATTGTACTACTGTCCAGATGTATCACTCAAACATTTTACCCATTTCTTCCTGTCTCAGATATTCTCCAACATTATTTCCATATTCTATGTAGTCTTTTTTTTTAATCACATATACTTTTGCATTAGTTAATCTTCTTGTTGCTGTGATAAAATACCCAACAAACATAATTTATGGAAGGAAGAGTTTATTTAATCTCACAATTTGAAGGTATACTCTATCATGGCAGAGATACCCTGGTATCAGGAGCTTGAAGAGCAAGCTGGCTACATTGTATCATTGCAAGAAAACAGAGAGAAATGAGGACTTGTGATTGGTTAGCTTCACCCTTTCGTGTAAGTGTAAGATTCCAGTTGGAAGAATAGTTCTACCCACACTGAGGGTGGTTCTACAGCCTTCAATTAACCTAATCTACATAATCACTTACAGACATACAACAAATATTTTTCTAGATTTTATGACACTAATAATTCAACTTAACTATTCTAGTTCTATTTCTTGCTAATTTCACACTGAAATGTATCACTTTTAAGCACTTACTTGTGGGAACAGGACCCAGGTTTGGGGATAAGAGGCAATAGAGACAATGTAAAGAATCCCAGTATTCAGACTCCAGAGACCAGCCTCAGGGTGCAGATCTGGGTTTATTGCTCAGTACATAAGCTTATATATAGTGTATAAGCTTATATATAGTGTTTGAGCCAATCCCAACCAAATCCTTGGCCAATCATATCTCACCACACAGTCACCTTACCCAATGAAAGCCTTGATGACACAACTCAGAAGGAGCAGGAGGAGACAGGGAATCATCACCTGTTAGGACCTCTGTGAAGATCAAGAATCAGCCACCACCTCGACCTCCATTCCTTTTTGCTGTCTTACTGTGTTCTGGAAGCCATCTTAGATCTAATGGCACGTACAGCAGATCAGGCCTCTTGGAGGAGGTGTGCCAGGAGCCTGTGGCATCTCTTTCCATCCCACTTTTTCCTTCACCAGGCTGACCTCCACATCCCCAACACTTACTCCTCACCTCCTACCCCCTTTATGTCATAATCTCATGACCATCTCTCAGTGAAAAATGGAATCAGCACAGCTTAAAAATATTCTATAGTCTCTATAAACCCAATACTTTATACAACTCAGAAGTCTAAATCTCATCTGAGACTAAGGTAGTCACTTAGCTGTGAGAACCGATAACGTCAGAAAACAAAGAGCATAGTTCTAAACTACAATGGCACAGAGTAAACATTCCTGTCCTAAAAGGAAGGGATAGGTACACAGATAAGAAAAATCAGACTAAAAGTAGACCAGAACATAGCAAAGCAAACCCTAAATCCTTCAGATCCATGTCTAGTATCAAGAGCTCACGATGGGATCATCTGTACTTCACAGAACCTGGGTAGTTCATTACTTTCAACTCTGCTGCCTACAACATGCATAGCCAGTCTTAGACTAGCCTCAGTGATGTCTTCAGAAAACATCTCATGGTCCCAGCATCCCAATACCCTATACCCTATGTCTCTATAGTAACTGCAGTCTTTACATTTTCAGGCAATGTTCTCTAAGTGCCTCTGTGCAGGAACTCTCATAATGTTGTACAGTACCTGGTCTCCGGGTACTCTGGAACCATGATACTGAGTCTCCCAATGTTGTATCTTTCATGTTTATAAAACCAGGGAGTTTAGGTCGGCATGGTCAGGCCTCAGTGGGAGAAGATGTGCTTCTCACTGAGACCCCGGGAAAAGGGAGGTCTGGTAGGGAGGGAGCACATCTCGAAGGCAAGGAGGAGGAATGGAATGAGGAAATGTGAAAGGGAGGACCAAGAGCAGGAAGAGCAGGTGGGCAATGAATGGAATGTAAATAAAAGAAATGATTAAAAATAAAACAAAACAAACAAACAAAAAATACCCCAGGGACTTCTATAGGCATCTTAAGATGGAACCTCTGTTTCTTGGACACCCCTGCCTCCCCCTGCCCCAGCAGCATTTTTAGTTTAGGTCTTCTCTTTTCAAGCTGTGATTTCATTTTATTTATATGTTTTTCTGAATGAGGGGGTGGGATGGGGATAACCAGCAAGGCCAGATCAGGGAATTGATTCTGTTCAGCTGGAGTTAGAGGTAGTTGTGAGCCACCCATATGTGTGCTGAGAACTGAGTTCTGGTCCTATGGAAGAACAGCAATAACTTTTGACTGTTGGGTCTGCTCGCCAGCTCCATGGTTCTCTCTTTTCAAATGAGTTTGTATTCATACTTGCACCAATGGAGCCTCTCCTGATGTCTCAATGTAGAGATCATGTGTTGAAGTTGCTAATCCCTTCAGCAATTACAGATTTCTTTTTTTGCCAGAAAATTTAAACTTGCTCACATACTTGTATCTCCTCAAAAAACAAAACAAAACAAAACAAAAAACAAAAAAAACCCTTTTCCTCTGTTTTTATTTTTATTTTTCATTTCTCTTCAGACCTGTAAGCATGAAAAAGCTAAAATTTAATCCTGTCTTGAAATTTCCTCTAACAAATAAATTTATACATTACTCTGAAATTCAGGTTTATTGAGAGGTTCATAGGACATGAGAACAAAGTCATTTTTTTTTTTCTAGAATATCAGAGACTGGTCCCTCCCCCATTTCATTATAGGGTACTATTCTTTGCTTTCTGAAACCTCATGAATCTAACCTCAATGATCCATGTTTCTCTCACCAGTTAAATCTTCAAAGCTCACAAAAGAAGGAATGGCATGTTACAGTCTACTTGGAGAAATTAATGGTTTCTCTAGGTCAAAGTTCCAATCTTCCATTCCTTCCTTATAACTGTCCCAAAGGTGTAAGAATCTCGCGGTCATGCCTATCACAGCAAAATCCCCACTTCTTGGTAGCAATTTTCTATGCTAATTAGTTGTCTTGCTATGACAAAAATGCTTGCCTGGAAAAAGGAGCATTAGGAAGGATAGGTCTATTTCAACCCATAGTTTGATGTTCTGGTTCATGGTGTTAAGAGTTTTATGAAGCAGGAAAGTTGGGAAGCAATTGCTTATGTTGGACCTACTGTCAGAAAGCAAAGAAATATGAATTTTGGTGCTCAACTAGATCCTTCCTGTGTAGTCCAGAACCCTAGCCCATGGCATGATACCACGCGTATTCAGAGTGTGTCTTTCAGCCTCAGTTAACACAATCCACATTCCTTCACAGACATGCCTGAAGGGTTGTTTCTGTGGTAATCCCGTATCTGTTCTCTTCTAAGAAGTCTTACAGGTAGACTGTGACTGCAACTCCTTTTAATCCTATGATCTCTTGTGCTATCTTTAATATTACACCCTTCATGTAGCATAAACCTTTAAATGTTTCTTTAAAAATATTTTATGTGGATGCAAGTTTTGTCTGTACCATGTGTGCATCTGGTGCACAGAGAGGCCAGAGAAAAACTTTGAACTCCCTGGAACTGGAGTTCCTGACACCTGTGAGCTGCCATATGGGTGCTGGGAATTGAATCCATGTCCTCTGGAGGAACAGCTACTGCTCTTAATCACTGAGCTCTCTCCACTCCCAGAGCTCTAATTTCTATTCTTTGGAGTCTTCCAAAGGGCAAGCGCTGCATATTCATGTCCTTATGCAATGGAAAATAAAAATTCTATACAGTTAAAAAATAAATAAGAAGGAGATAGGAAGAATTAAGAAGTTTATGTGCATTTTCGAGGTGCAAGACAGCTTATGGTTTGAGCTTATGCAACACACATTGAAGCATGTCTCAGAAGAAACCTACTAAATATAAAAGTTTTCCTCTATGATTCACTATAGAAATGTTGGCATAGAAAAAGTGCTCTAGTTAAACATTTGACTATGAAGAGTATTTGGAAGTCTTAAAAGTCATAAAAGTGAATGTATTGATTTATATTGCTTTTATTTTAATTTTCTTTAGTGGATTTTCACATCACTCCCAAGTATGGAATATTTGTAACATATCTTAACATGAACTATTCTGCATTATGTGAATTGCAGCGAGTATTTGGCACTGAAAAATCTCCCAGCTTTAAATAACCTAAACTTTAGAGAATGGTAAAATATCAAAAGAATATGTATTTCAATCAGTCATAGTTATGAGGAAGTAGTAGGACCTGAAGCTGTTGAGTGATAATTTTGTTTGAGGCAGAATATTAAATATTGTTATCTACATATAGTTCTCCCATAATTACACGGTATTCTAATGTAATTCTGTAACACAACTAACTCACAGATGAATCAACAGACATAAAAATGTTCCTATGGAGAATACAACCATTCAGATGCTATGTGATTTTTATTGTCATGTTAACATCTCATACCGAGTTAGTCAATTACAAAGTATCCCAAGTGGAGTTGGAAGTATAGGTTAAAATCAGAGCTGTATCCAAAACCAGTCTTTCTGCATTATTTTTTTGCTTTTATATATATAAGCTTATATATATGCTCTGCTAGGAAAGGAGTTGAATATGAACCTTTTCTCAGTCTTAAGCTTTCTACATTTGTCTTCAAATTTAAGCTCTCTTCTTCCTTAAATTTTCTTCTACTAAGCTTCCGTCATCCGTTGTTAAATATAAAGACTTTCATTGTGATGACATTTCTTTGGTCCATTGAGGATATGAGGAGATTTTATATATATATATATATATATATATATATATATATATATAATATATATAGCTAAAAAGTAGCAAATTCCATAAATACTGAGGGTTGAGGAATTTACTTGGTTGCCTTCCAATGGCTTCTGAGAGATACTTCAATGAGAGTTGAGGCTGGCTCAGCTGTTGAATTGAAGGCTCACAGTTGGCTAAGGACAAGTGGGTTCTAGCAATACCCAAATTAAGGTGTGTGTGTGTGTGTCCTTGATAGAATCCTTGAAAATTACTAAAATATGTAGCATCTGCATTAAATTCAGTCTGATACTGCTGGTTGTGAATGGATAATAAACAGCCTCTTCTTATATGGAAAAAAAAAAAGTAAAATAAAAAAATGCTTTAGTTTGATTTTAACAGTTCCAGGTACATCAGCAACAGTAGGAAAGTCATGGCCATGACAACCTGAGGCAGCTAGTTCCATTGTATCCAGAGCTAGGGAGCAGAGGACAGTGAATCCTTATGCTCAGCTGACAGTCTTTATTATGCTCATGGCCAGCCTCTATCCCAGGGTATGGTGCTCCCCATAAGGAAGATGAGTCTTCCCACCTCGTTTAACCTAATCCAAACTCCCCATAGGCATGCACAGAGGCTAACTCAATCTAGGTAATATCTCATAGGCATGAGGCTTGCCTTCCAGGTTATTCGACATGATATCAACAGTCATATATAGGAAGCAGGTAGTATAGGTGTCTTCAAATGGTATTTTCAATGTTTGGGTGATTTTTTAAAAAAAATGAGTTACCAGAATTTTTAGTGAATCAGTTCAATTTCTCTCTTTCTTATAGCTTTGCTAAATGCAAGACTTGTCAGACTGTCTGGATCATGTTTAATCATACTAAATAACTGACTCGGCTCTATCACCTATGCACTGAAATGTGGCCATGTGTAGGCTTCCTATGCCCAAGTGGATGTCCCAACAGACATGTACATATGGGCTGCTGAACTAAAATTAGTGACTTAAAACAAACAATCAAAAAGACATGAATTTGAGAGAGGTGTGTTGTGGAATATACAGAGTAAGTTGAAGAGGAGAAATGTGGCTAGGCATGGTCATGCTTCATTGTTCGTGTATATGATAATCTCAAAAACTGAAAATTTAAAGTAATTTTTTACAATAATTTTACTCTAAAATAGACTTTGCTGTTTTAAAACTTGCTGGTTATTCATCTTTGAAGTCATCATTGTAAGATGCATAATAGGATATTCAGACTATCATAAGCAACAATGGCCTCTGCTGTAGAAGATGCAGCTCCCAAAAGATATGAACTGTTAAATATATGAAAAGATATCTTATTCACAATAAAAGAAATACTAGTTAAAACTGTAATAAATTATAATCTTTCTTCTATAGGATTAGCAAAACTTAAAATGTTTGAAAATCTGTTCTAGTGGTGTGGGACATGAATACCTCAGTAGTTGAATAAAACAAGAACATGTTCAATTCCAAGGACTTTTTATAGTTTAAATAATTATATATGCCTTTTGACTAGAAATGTGGCCTCTCAGATAGCAATCCTTAGTATATACCTCTGAGAAGTTAGCAGTAATCTAAATATTCACTATAACATGTTTACCTAAATAAATCATGATTTATTATTTAGATGTAAAGTTGTGTGCATCACTATTGGATTTTGCATAAAAAGAATAACATAAAAAGAATGAAAAGTATTTCTACTTTTTGGTGCAAGGTTATTTCTGGTATTATTGCTTAGAGAAGAAAAATATCAAAATATGTAGCAATTAATATTTTATTTGTCAGTGTAAGGAATAAAATTTAAATTGTGCAAAATATATCTTTGCTTCTATATATGTATGGAAAAAAGAAAAAATGCAAGCTCATTTTTTACAAGAAGAACCTATCTGAGGAGGATCCTGACAGCACAGGAGCTAAGTCAAACACTTAATAAATGGTACTTCAAGAAGCTAAGAAGGAAACAGTTGTTTGAACAAAGTGGTAGCCTACATCATGGAAAAACGTCTTTACCAATTATGCATATGATAGACTATTAGTATCTAGGATGAAAAATAATATATTTTAAAATGGGGTATAGAACTAAACAATGAGTTATGAAAAGATGGAACACAAATGGTGGAGACACACACACACACATACACACTCGCATGCACACATGACATCCTTAGATGTATGGGAAAGGAAAATTAAAACTACCTTGGGATTTCATCTTATTCCAGTTAGAATGGTCAAAATCAATAGAACAAATGACAATACATGAAGGCAGTGATTCAGGAAAAGTAGAAACACATACTCATTTTTGTGGGAGTGAAAACTAGTACAGGAACTCTGGAAATCAATGTGGGGGTGCTATAACACCTCGGCCATATACCAAAAGGACTCGACATATTACTACAGATACACTTGTTCATCCATGTTCATGGTTGCTCTATTCACAATAACCAGAAACTGAAAGCAGCCTAAATGTCCATAAGCTGATGAGTACATCAAGCTGCATTTACATCATAAAATATTATTTAGCTTTTAAGAAATACAAAATTATAAAATTTTTAGATAACAGGAAACAAGCTGCGGATAATCATCCTGACTGAGTTAATCCATACCCAAAAAGTCATTGTATATTTTCTCTTACTTATAAATCATAGCTTTTAAGCTTTAGATATGTGTATTTTAGTCAAAATATACTCAAAGGTTAAGTAGTTAGTAAGGGGCTAGGGAGGAAGAGGGGGATCTTTCATGGAAGGACATATAGAATATGGTTTTATAAAGAGATAAAGGGGAAAACTAGAAAAGAGATCTAAATAGAGAATAAATGGGAGATATATGTGGAGAGAAAATGGGGAAGGGCAACTGAAAGCCTTCTGGAAGCCATTTGGAAACCTACTGAAAATAGATACACACACACACACACACACACACACACGTGTGCATGTGCACATATACACATATACTATATATAATGTAGTGGTTTTGGTGGTTTTCTTTTTTTGTTTTTATTTGCAGTTTTCCTTTGAGTAAAAGAACATGCATTTGGGTAGATAGAGAGGATGTAGAAGTTGGCAAAGAGGAAGAAGTATGATCAAATTATACTGAATGGATAACTTTTTCAAAATTCCAGTAAATAGACAAATAACAAAAAATAAAGAAAAAGAAAGTAAAAATTATAATCTCCAGAGAAGAGGTTCTGCAGCATCAGAACCATTGGGTAATAGAAGACTTCACTAATGAGTTGTTTATGATATTTTCTTGGAATCATATTTAAATCTGAAAGCTACTAACAAGCTGAAAATAGTTACTGTTATTACAAATGAAGTCAATAACATTATCAACAACAACAAAAAGGTTTGTAAATGTTTCCTAAATAGAATAATTTGATGATATGGTAAGTGAGGTATATTAAAGAGGGAAAATATCTTTAACTTTAGAAAGAAAAAAATAAACAAACATTTAAAATAAACTTGACAAAATGTGGACAATTATTTAATGTGGCGTGAGAGTACATGAGTATGTATTACCATGTCCCCTCTATATTTCAGTCTGTTTGGAATTTTTTCATAGCACACTGTTGGAAGCACACTATGATAATTAACTAAGACATGTTTTGAGACCTATTGCGCTACTCCTTTATTCCAAAGAAGATGTTATTAAATAAAACATTCTTATAGCACATAACTGGAAACCTGGGTTCCATATATAGAGGACTGTTTCTAATTTAAATATACTAAATTATTCAAATGGATTCAAGGGAGCTTTAAAATACTTAGTACTTAAACATAAAAACTCTTTATTGATGATTATAATAAACATAAAGGTATTTCCAATAACAAACAACAGAGTGTTTTCATCCAGAATGTAAGGAATTACTGATAATTAATAAAAAATTTCAATAGGACAAAATGCACAAAAGAAGGGGGAAAAATCAAACAAAGTAAAGCCAGAAGATTCTCTGGCTATAGTCTGAATTACCCTCTGCCTTCTAACCCCATAGACTGTGTCCTGGCTGTGTCGACTTTTCTGCTACTATGAAAACTTCAGTCCCTTGGAGATAAGAAGGAACGTCTCATGGAATTCAGTTTTGGAAATGAAGACTTCTTTCTTTTCGGAAGCATCTCAACTACCCCTAGTTCACGGCATGTTTCTGTATGAATGACAGACCTTACCTGTACTGTCTCAGTGATTGGCACTCACCATGTCTGTTGTAAAATCCCTGTCATGGGAGACAATTTTCTTTCTTCTTTATGGTGCCTCTTATGAAGAATGCAGCTGGTGTGAGTGTGCTCTCTTACACACAGATTTTATAGGAACATTTTCAATTAATAAATTCAAAGTAATTTTTTTTCAATTTAGCGTGGAGGATGCATTGGATGTTAAAATGTAGAGATGGCATTTTGTTCGTCCCGCAGTCTCTTGAAAAGTGTTCTGTAACTTCAATTTTCACCAGTACACTTAGGTGCATCCTCGTTCCTGACACTAATTCTCTCCTGAACTTGTTTCTCTCCTCAGAATTCTATATAACTCCTTCAGAATGATGTGTCATCACCTTCAGGGGAGCAAACCTGAACTCATTGTCTATCTCTCAGCCGTTTCAGGTCAGCTGTCACCTGACTACCACACTCATCCAGCAACACCACCAATTATATTCTAATCATCACAGTCCTAATCTGTGTTAGGTATTGTCTGCTCTTCCAGCCACTTGTCTTCCTCAACTAGCCCATTGTCATTCTTCCCATGAGCATAATTATAGGTTAAGCCATCTGAATAGAGTATTTGTCTTATTTCTAAGGCTTTCTTTTTTTTATTAATTATTTTATTCATTTACATTTCAAATAATAGCCCCCTTCCTGGTTACCCTTCTACAAAACCCCCATCCCATCCTCCTTCTTCCCCCTCCCCTTTGTCTCTATGGGGGTTCTCCTTTACCCACTCACCCATTCCCACCTCACCGCTCTAGCATCCCCCTACGCTGGGTCATCAAGCCTCCACAGGACCAAGGGTCTCCTCTCCCATTGATGTCAGATAAGACCAACCTCTGCTATATATGTATCTGGAACCATGGGTCCCTCTATGTATACTCTTTGGTTGGTAGTTTAGTTCCTGGGAGCTCTGGGTGGCATGGTTATTTGATATTTTTCTTCCTATTGTTATTTTGATACACATTATTTTTTCTTGCTCATATATGTGTGTGTCCAATGGATTTGTATGTTTGAACATATGCTCGCATGGATGTGAATACAAATGTATATGTGAAGGTCTGAGGTTGATGTTGGAAGCCTTTTTTGACCACCTTCATATGTTAACCCTGGCTCTCTCATTGAACCTTTATCTTACGTTTTGGCTAGCCTGGACAAACTGCTTCTGAGATTTGGGTTTATCCTTCACAATTATTTGGGTTACAGGCTGATTTGCATCCTAACTGGCATTAAATGGGTAATGGTATCTGAACTCAGGTTCTCTCTTCTGTGTGGAAAATGCTTGAGCTTTTGAGTCACCTTATAGTTCTCTATCATTCTACCATTAGTTCTTAATTTTCTACTTGCTGATTATGTATTAGAAAACAAACAAACAAATGGTATTCCATGAAAAATTGTTACATACAATAGCACCTAAAAAAGTGTAATTTAGAAATTTTATGTCTCAACTGTGGAATAAATAGGTTGGTTGGCGAAATTGATCAAATCGCATGTATTCCATGCATGTATTCAAATGGGGTCCACTAGGCATCCTTAAGAAACTAGAAGAGATGGGAGGATGCTAATAATAACAGAGACTGTGTGACATTGCTATGGGAGTTTTGTGTCATGTTTTTAAAACTAGCATTATTTTGAAAATGTCTTCTTCATTATTCCAGAATAATTATAAAGTTTACAACAAATGCATGACACTGAACCAAACAGCAAATCAACTTGTGTATACCAACAACCGAAGCTATAAGTTGGATTCTAAAGAGTGCTTAGGGATTCTGTGGAGCCTGGAGAAGATGCTTTCTTAGAGAGAAGTTCTGAGCAGGTTCACTAGACTGTTTCTTCAAAGGCTGGCTTGTCAGGCAGCTCATTTGGTAGGTGACTTGTGTTTGAATGCAGAGTTTTGAGGATAATAACTATATATAATTTCATTTCTTTTGATATCAAATTCTCATAAAAAATGGCAAAAGGCTGAGAGGAATGTTCTGTTTACTCCAAGATGTTAACTAGCCATCATCTTCCAATGGTGGAGCATGAAGGCAGGAAGAGTGAGCAACATAAATGATGAGTTAATCAAAAACGTGTGGAGTAGAACATGGTCCAACATAACAAAGGGGATGAAAGGTAGAGCAAGAGTTGCAGATATCCAGAAGGGAAGGACATGGACAGCATCTGGACTAGGTTTTTTCAAGATAATTTATTCAACAACAAATAATAGGAATGTTTTTGCTTAATGTTCTGATCTATATACCTGCTTGACTAAATATGCTTTTGAATCCATTCTATTTCAATTAGTGCTTTGGTAGTTGAGAGGGCCATACCTTTTAAGGATTAGTTTTCAAAGTCTCTAGAACTTTTGAGAGTCTTTCAAGAAGTTTGTCTAATGCTTATATAGGAAAATAGATTTTCAGAAAAACTACAAGGGCTAGAGAGGTGGCTCATCAGTTAAGAGGGCTGCTGTTCTTTCAGAAGATTAGAATTCATTTCCTGTCACCCATGTTGGGCAGCTTCCAGTTACTGTAACTCCAGTTCCAAGAAATATGATGCATACATCTGGCCTTTAGAGGCATCTGAACACAAGTGCTTGCATATATGTATGTGTGTGAGCATACGCACATAGAGGGAAACATAAACATGTAAAGAAAATCAAACATTTAGAAATGTTCCAACAGTATTTGTGTGTTTGGGAAGAATATTAAAAGCTTTCAAATGAAGGCCAAGTGAACTATTTGAAGAGGATTCCATAGGGCTGGGAAACAAGCAGTAGAATAAACTGTGCCACATCTGAATAGTCTGAATAATGAGCTCAGATGTAATATAAACATCATTTGATTTTTGGACTCTTTATTTCACACATTTCAAAGACTGGGAACTATTGTAAAGTCAATAACAGGGAGAAAAAATTCAAAAAGTTAAAAATAAAGAAATGATTGAAGGAAGAAAAGAATCATGAAGGAAAATACCAAAATTAAGTTAAATTATAGCAAATAACATGATATATCTTTGAAAAAGAATCTTTCTTATGAGATAATACCATTTTACAGTACATGTATCTACTGGGACAGGAATCTACAATTCTGCATTTTAATTGGTTATGATTTTTTGTAATGGTTTCTGTCTGTTCCAAAGAGAACTACCATCAATTAAAGATGTCTGAAATGTAAGATTAATATTATTACCCAGGGAAGAGCAGACCAATGTTTTGACCAATATCAAAGGATCTGCCATGAAATCAAATATACAAATACCAAAGTAAGCAGATTGTATTTGTATATTTATGTCATGTATTAATGTATACACATACACACACATATGATAAAATAAATAATAAAAATAAAAGACATGAATTTAAAAGATAGTAAAAAGGTTAAATAGGACTGTTTGGAGGGAAGAAAGGGACTGTGAAATGATATAATTATATTGTAATCTAAAAAAAAGAAATGATAGAAAATAACAATTTCAGAAATGAAAAGATTGACAGCATTCTACTACAATTTTTCATTGATAATATAAGATGGTAGATGATATAGAAATAACGATGGCAGATAGATAGACAGACAGACAGATAGATAAGCTGATAGTAGTAATGGTGCATAATGTGGAACCCAAATTAAATTATCTTATCAAGACTTGCATACTGTTTGGGACATAGACACTCTATAGAAATTTATAGGTACTCATTGTCTGGAGAGCTCATTATGAGTGGAACCTAAAATAAAATTATTCTGTTGTGTGTTTGATTTTCAAATAACATCATTTAAACTTATAGTCAGTTAGAATTTACAGTAAAATGTCAACTTCATTATATAAATATCAATAATTCATTCAAATAATTGTAGATTGTACAATGTTTGTTATGCTGTCAAAAACATTATAATATATAGTAAAGATAATAGATTACTGGTTAAAAATAATCAACTTTGTATACCATTATTCATTGTGTATAAGAGTACTGTGAATTGTCTAAAGATAGTTTTAATCAATTAAAATTAAAATCACAGTAATAATCACACAGTAATCCACTATGAAAGTAACAGAAGTGAAACTTATGGTTGAGCGTCATCAACCATAAAAATGGACATAAGATATAAACAATCATATTCTAAACATCAGATAGCAGCTGTTGGTATGATCCTTGAATAAAAGAACCATAGTTAAATTAACTCCTGATTTCACTAAGCACTTGCAGGGTGAACCAGGAGAAGTTATTTCTGCAGCACAATGTGGGGATCTGACTGAGAATAAATTCCGGGCTCATATATTTGAATATTTTGTACCAAGTCAGTGGCACTGTTGGGAAGGATCAGTAGGTGTGGCCTTGAAGGAGGAGATGGTTCAGTTCATTGGAGGTAGGAATTCAAAAGACTCATGCTTTTCTATGCAGTGTCTGAAAATCACATCACATGGAGAAATCAATAGATTAATATTGGGAGAACAATATATCCTCAATTTGTAGCATCAAGTACTGGTGTGCAAAGAGACACATAGAGATCTCTGAATTCTTTATAAGAATTCTCCTTAATTCTTGTTAAATGTTCAAATGCAGAATTGAATGAGAATCTCTCTATGGCTAAGGGAAGGAACAAAACAGAAAGAAGCACATTCTCCCAGAGCTTAACTCAGTGATAAGGACAGTCCATATCTCCATCAGCATGAATGAGAAGACTTCATAAAATATAAAGCATCAGAAGAAAATATTTTCAAAAAGGTATATGTTAAAAAACTGGGAGTGAGTTAGCACAAACCAAAGAGAAATTAGTATATATATATATATATATATATATATATTATGGTGACTTAAATGAAAAACACAATGGACAATATTAGCAACCAAAGCTCATGCAGTATAGCAGGAAAAAAGTCTAAAAAGAACATTGTAAATAATGTAAAATGAGTGACAATAAAAATCTGTGAAAAATGACCAAATACTGATATTCCTTGAGATGATAATAAGTATTATGCTTATTATTTCAGATAAAGAAAAGAAATTTGAGGAATTAATAGCTAAAATTTTTCCACATATGATAAGACTGAAATTCATAAATTTTAAAAACTCACCAGCCACAAGGCAACAAACATGAATAAAATGAATACTAATATCAATTTAACCAAGTTTCTGGAAATTGCATGATCTTACAGGCAACCAGAGAGAAAGTCACCTTAATTTGCTTCAAGAAATTTAAAACACACCCCCAAAGTTTTAGCAGAAGCTAAGCTTAGAAAATGTATCTTTCAAGATTTGATGAAAATTTTAAACAACAGGAAAACTTTAGTCAAGAGTTCTTAAGCCAGTAAAAAGCCATTGACAAATGAACTTTTCAAAGTCAGTATAGCAAAGCAATTAATTACACCCAGAGCTCCGTTAAAAAAAAAGTTATATACATTTTTCTTTTTTCTTTCTGGATATTTACTTTATTTACATTTCAAATATTTTCCCCTTTCCAGGTCTCCCTTTCCGAAACCCCCTATCCCATCTCCACTCCTGCTGCCTCGATGAGGGTGCTCCCCCACCTACCCACCCACCCACTCCTATCTTCTCTCCCTAGCATTCCTCTACACTGGGGCACCTAACACCCTCAGTCCTAGGGCCTCTCCTCCCACTGATGGCCAACAAGCTTCTCCTTTGCCACATATGTGGCCAGCACCATGCGTCCCTCCATGTGTTTTCTTTGGTTGGTGGTTCAGAACCCAGGAGCTCTGCGGGGTCAGGCCAGTTGACACTGTTGCTCCCTCCATGGGGCTGCAAGCCCCCTCAGCTCCTTCAGTCCCTTCTCCAACTCCTCTATCCAGGATTTCATTCTCAATCCAATGGTTGGCTGCAAGTATTCGCATCTGTATTTGTCAGGCTCTGTCTGAGCCTCTCTGGAGACAGCTTATCATGCTTCCATTAGCAAGCACTTCCCAGCATCCACACTAAAGTCTGGGTTTTTTGGCTATATATGGGATGTATCCCCAGGTGAAGCAGTCTCTGGATGGCCTTTCCTTGAGTCTCTGCTCCATACTTTGTCTCCATATTTCCTCCTGTGAGTATTTTGTTCACCCTTCTAAGAAAAACTGAAGGATCCACATTTTGGTCTTCTTTCTTCTTAGGCTTCATATGTTCTGTGAACTGAATCTTGGGTATTCTGAACTTTTGAACTAATATCCACTTAATATCCACAGTGTTCTTTTGTGACTAAGTTACTTCACTCAGGATGATATTTTCAAGTTCCATCCATTTGCCTGCAAATTTCATGAAGTAGTTGTTTTTAATAGCTGAGTAGTATTCCACGTATCCATTTCTCAAAACAGAGAAATGTGGTACCCATTGAAAATTCCATCCTCTAGGATGAATGATGGATGTAAGAGACTAAACATGTTGTAAATCTGTCTTCATCATATGATGCAATAAGCAAGACAGCAGTGAAGACAACATATTGCTGGTGACCAGGATGAGCACTGCGAAGATATAAGAGAAAGATGAATGTGTTCGGTGTCATGAGCCTGACAGGGGTAATTGACTTCCTAC
The DNA here is from genome assembly GCA_019843965.1 of Rhynchomys soricoides. Taxonomy (NCBI): domain Eukaryota; kingdom Metazoa; phylum Chordata; class Mammalia; order Rodentia; family Muridae; genus Rhynchomys; species Rhynchomys soricoides. The sequence continues at coordinate 10,960,426 of JADRCH010000027.1, read as the reverse complement.
CAGGACTCACTGACCTAATTGTGACCATTACAATCTGTAAATATTGTATGCAAAATATACAGTTGCAAAAAATATTTTAAAAGAATGAATAAATAAGAGAGTTGAGATGGGAAAGCCAAAAGTCATATCACAGCTTTACATTTAAAAAGTACTTAGGAGTTTTTATTTTGACTGGCACATTTTTGACTGATGTCTGGCTTTTAGAATGATTTGACTGCAGATCAGTCAAATGATTCAAACAGATTTGTAAATTTGGATGTGACCTTCAAAGAGACTGATTTTCCTAATGTATGCTGACTTTGCTAAGCTGTGAATGAACTATATAGGAATGAAGAATACATTTTTTTTAATCTTATGGAAGGCATGAAAAGTAAAAGAGAAAGCTAATTCCATGCCTGATTTACCTGATTCATCTTGTTATTAAGGACAGTAGAAATACTGATATTCAATATATAAGTTTTAGTTGTAAACAGAGTTGTAACCATGTGGACCCAGTTTTGAAAGCATTTCTTATTCAAATATCAAAATTAACATTAGTATATAGAATGTATCATATATATCCTTAGAAAGATAGCTAGTCTTTGCAATTATTAACCTTTCTTTCTAAGGTTCCATTTTTTTCTTTCACAGATATGTAAATGTTTTATTTCTTTTTAGTATAGAGAATAACACATTCCAGCACTGCCATGGAACTGTAGTCCAGCCCAAACTTTGTAATCAGTTATAAGAATTTATTCCTTTAAAAATACAGCAGTTTACATTACCTAGATTAGATGTAGGAAAACTTGTATATTCATATGTGACAGGAAATCACTTACTTCTGTGTAAACTATTTTGTAAAAGAGTTCAGTATGTCTGCACAACAAGGATCACACATTTTGATTTAGAAATTTCAAGAATTGGTCTAATTGTAAGCACAAACCTCCTAAATCACACTGTTGGTCATGTGGGTGGATGTCCATGTAGGCTGTACCTCCATTCCTATTGCAGGACTGCTCCTCCAGATCACATCTACTCTAGGATACAGAATGAGAGATGACTTGTTTTCTAAGGTCTCCAATTCTCCCAGCAAAAATGAGGCCAAGGTAAAGTTCATACTGATTTAAACTTCTTCACCAATCCATAAGACTGTCCAGCCAGTTCACATTTCATTGACCAAACTGAGTCAATTTCAAGATCTCACAATAAAGCCCATTTATAAAATGCCTCTTCATGTGACACTGTAAAGGTCACAGGAGTGTAATCATATGCAGAGAAGCAGCTGACAGATGAGGGCCACTGTGAACTTTGCCATACTTACCTTTATAGATTTTTCCTAAAAATTTAGGCAATTCTAAATAATTCAAAGCCTGAAAAATGTTATCTACAGATTGTTCCATAGGACCTTAATTATATTAATTATATTAATATAATTATATATAATATATTATAATTATATTAATAAAATTTAGCACTTTAAAAATACGGTAAAGGATGTGCAATGTTTAGGGTTTTTTTTTTATGAAGTACAGTATTATGCAACTATTAAAATTACATTTCTGGAAGTAAAATTCATTTCATTGTAGTTGAAAATAACTTATATTCTGCTCATAGGCAGAAAATGACTAGAAAATCTTAAGAATGAAAGCAAAGGTTAGCTGAATGTGGTTGTACATGCCTATACTCTCAGCACTTAAGAGATGGAGGATCAGTAGTTCAATACTAGCCTCAGTTGTCTGAGACAGTCTTGAAAACCATACAAACAGCACAAAACATGGACACAAAGCATTAACAAAAGTACATTTTTCAGTGTTTTTATTTTAAAATATTTCCCTTATTATCAATGAATGGGTAAGTTTACAATAACAATAAATAAAATATTTTTATTATTTAAAAGATCTTTCAATTTATATATCTGTGCATATGTATCTTTGTGAATGTGTGTGCTCATATGTGTGTGGGTGTCTTTAATAGCCAGAAAGATCAGAAAGGATCTCTTGGAACAAGAGTTATAGGTCTTTGTGAATCTCCAGTGTAGATCCCAGGATCTAAATCCCTCATGACAGAGTAACTAGTACTCTTAATCCCTGAACCATTTTACCTTTTAGGGGTACCATTTCTATCAACAGGAAATGATGTGCTTTTAAGGTGAATCTTAACAATGTCAACATTCTAAGTAGAAGCTGCTAGGGAAGGAAATATCAGTTTTTAAGAGTGTAGCCATTGGCTGCTTACCTCTGCTTTGGTGTATAGCCCCACATCCATGCATATGTAGGCAGTATTTATTTGTGTTAGTGAGTTATTATCAAGAATAAGGAGAGGGAGAAGGAAGGGTATGAACAGGGGAGGAGCAGGAGGAAGAAAAGGAGAAATAAAAAATTAATATTTACTCAAGAAAATTTTGTGACTTGCAAGATAGCTCAGCAGGTAAAGGTTCTTGCCATCAAGTCTGACAACTTTAGTTTGATCTACAGGTTCCACATGACATAAAAGGAGTGACTCCAACAAGTCGTCCATTGACTTTCACAAAGTGCCATGGCGTATGCATTCCCTCCCCCCCCCACATGTACACACATGCAGACCCACAAACAAACAAGTACACACTCACAAGAAAATGACAAATGTAATTTAAAAGTTTTATGGAAAATAATTGTAAGTATTCCAGTTGAAAATTAACCCAGATATTATGAAATAGAAAAAAAAAGTAGTTAATTTGTTCTTAATAAAAATGAATGGAAGTTACATAAATACACACACTATTTATGTATGAAATTTAGTCCGTTTCTACTCTCATCAGTTCATCTGGTGATGCCTGTAATGGACAAGCACCAGGAAGACAGCTCCTGATGTTCAAATGCAGCAAATGTTGTGGTGGATGAAGTAAATCTATGTAAAACTATTGTCTTAGTTCTGTGTGATCCAGAATTAGTGCATGTCATGATAGTAGAGTGTTCACATATTTCTTTTGCTGGAAAATCTGTCTAGTGTCTTTATTAAGGTGTCAATGAAATATAGTATATAATGTAACAATGAAGTCCTAAGAGGAAACAAGCCAACTTCATTTTCTAAAGCACTTGGTATTGTTTCACAGTAGTTTGTTTAACCCAAAACTTGCTGAAATTTAGTTGTCAATGTGGCTGTGTGAAAAGGTAGCGATGCCCTCAATAAATGCTTGAACCATGAAGTTAATACCGGTATGAAGACGTTGAGGTTCTTCCCTGGTGAATGTTCAAGCTTCCCATCAGTTCCTAGCTCCTTGATTGCCAATTCATTTTTCTACCACAGCTTGAACTACTTCAAGACAATCACTAGAAGCCAAGGAGGTACACAAACATAAGTATGTCTCACTACAAATGTTCTTTCTCTATACTAAGCCTTCATATAAGATCACAGAAATAAGAAACATAATAAGTCAGTATCCAATCTTGTATGATTAGGAGCAGTGAGGTAGCCCAGAGGGTAAATATGTCTGTCACGAAGCTAACAGAGTTCAGTTCTCAGGATCCATATGGTGGGACAAAATAATCATCTCTTTAAACATGTCCTCTGATTTCTGCACATATACACCTCCACACAAACACACTGAAAATAAATACAATAATTTTTTAAATTATTGAAAGTATGACTATATTCTCCTAATAGAGTGTATAATTTTCTACAAACATTCATTTTATTAGTGTTTACTTTAATACGGATGATTAATTGTTATTTTTTCACCCATTTATCATAGCATGACTTTTTAACAAATGTAAAACCTGACAAGAATTTACCAATAAACCTGAAAAACAGATGTAGACAAGGTTTTAAAAATTAACTTATTTTTAAGATCATAATGAATTCTTCTTGTCAAGACTTCAGCAAAGCTCAACATTCCAAATATGATATCACACATTTGTTCTCTTCTTACCAATAAAAATAGATTATACATTGTTAATTTTTTATGGAGTCTTTTAATTCTTTCGTGTTGCCAGGGGATCCGTTAGTAAATTACCTCATCTAGTGTTCTAAATGGTCCCTTAGTGGCCTAAGTTAATGCAACTGCAAAGAAAGATATTCCCTTTCCACCAAAAGAATCAGACCCACAGGTTTCCTTGTTTGTTTCTTTGTTTAACGAGCAAAAAAGAAAAAGAAAAAAAAAATGCTACTGTTCTTTTTTCATGTTCACACAATGAAATTGAAAGTCACTGCTTAGTATATACAGAATTTTTTGGAAGCAAGATTTTCTATTTCATCATATCTTAAAAAAATTTTTTACTCTGTGATTTATTAGTACTATTTCAGGGTTGTCATAAGAACTCATAGTGATGAATTTAATTGTCAACCACCTGAGAATGTATATCTTGTTCCAAAGTTACTGGTTGCTTTTTGATTCAGTTTAAGAATTGCAGAGTATCACTTGATTGTGAAGAAAAAAATACAGATATTTTCAGATCTTGCTCAGTTTTCTATGTATAATATAAACAGGGAATTCAGTGAAAATTCAAAGAGAGAATATGAAGTCAGATGAAAAATGCATACATTTTTATCTTTTAAAATGTATCTAACTGCATTTTTAAAATTTTTTAAAATGCTGCTGTCTAGTTTTCAATGTTATGAAATCCTGTCACTAATGAAATTTCTTCAAAATATCTCATTAACTCAAATGCTGACTTAAAAATTCTACAATAAATCAATTTCATGAAAAAATGATCATGATAACTTAAAGTTTAAAGCCTTTACAATGAAAAAAAATTTAATTATAGAGCACTTAGTTTGAATTTAACTGAAGACACAGTAATCATAAAATTTGCATGCAACCACAAAAGAGTTTGAATGGCCAAAGAACTCTTAAGAAAAACAAGCAGATTTGGAGGCATCATGCCATCTGGTTTTAAAGTCTATTGCAAAACTTGGATAATAAAAATAAGCACATTTTTGGCGTAAAAGTGATCCATTGGTCAATTGATGAAGATAGAGAATCCAGAGAAAACTCCACACAGCTATGGTTATTTGATATTCTGCAAAGGAGCCAAGAACACACAACAGAAAAATGACAGCTGCTTAATATCCAGTTCTGGGAAACTGGATATCTACAAATAGAAGAACAAAATTGGACCTTCATCCCACACCATATAAAATATTGGCTTGAAATAAATTCAAGACTAAAACAGAAGATGTGAAACTATAAAATTGTTAGGACAAACATTGGGTAATACTCCACAACACTGATTTAGGCAAAGAGTTAAACAACAAAGCAACAAAAGCACAATGAGGAACTACAACAGCACAAAACAAATGGCATTACTTGAAACCCAAACTAAGAAGCTTGTTCACAGCAAAAGCACCAGTGGAGTGAAGAGATAATATGGATTGAAAGAAAACATTTGCAAACTACTCATGTGACCAGGGACTATGTGGAAAAAGAAGAAGAAACTTGATTGATCCAACATCAAAAAAATATAATAAAAAAAAAAAATCAATAAATGGGCAAGGGGCCAAACAAAAGAATTCTTAAGAGAAGTGGCTGCCAGGTATAATTAAATTGTTCCTTGTTACTGACTGTTAGGAAAACATAAGTTAAGATGAAAATCAGAAGTGACTTCATACTTGTTAAAATTATTCCTAATGATAAGACAACTGATAACAGGAGTCAAAGAGGAACTGCTATAGGTGGGAATCCACTATTATGGGAAACGTGTAGAAGTTCCACAGAAAACAAAAGGTAACATGCATGTTTTAGGTATCTTTCTGTTACTATAGCAAATACTTAACAGAATAAACTTACTAGGGGAAAATTCTTATTTTACCTCTCAGCTGGAAAGTATAGTTCATGACCCACTGGTCATGGTAATTCCTTATACTTGAAGAAGCACATAATGAAGAAGCACACAGCAGAGAAAAGGTACTCAACTCATACACAAAGGGAAGATCAGGAATGAGCTGGGATCTGCCAAGGCCTTTCAAGGATACAAACCCATGAACAAAAAACCTCATTCTAGACCACATTTGTTACTATATACACAACTAGACACTAGGGATTAAGTCTTTAATCTGTAGACAATTGGGGGTTATTTAAAATACGAACTAAAAATGTTGGCTCCATTTGTTGCACGTAGTTTTAAGCTACTGCCTTTGTTCCAGGACTGGCCAGCTACCAGTTCCCCACCAGCTTCCCCCCTCCTCCTTTTTTTTTAACTCTCCTCTAGCTCTGGAAGTGACCATACTTCTAGCCTCCTCACGACTTCCCTGAATCTGCGGACAAAAAACATGCACAGACAGACAGACAGACAGACACACACACACACACACACACACACACAATTTGTTCCTTTACAACTTGTCCTCCTTACCCACTTGCTGAGCACTGATAACTCCCCCCTGGAAAAGTGTGCCCTTACCAATTTGTTATCTTTCTCCTCAACTGCTCTAAACTTCAGTGGCTAGTACTACTAGCCCGGGTCAAAAATCTTTTGCCACCTGCCTGTAGTATTGGTCGCAGGCAGTCCCCAGTTCCCCTGACACCTCACATGGTTGCTGTGTTCTTCTCCCTCCAAAGCATGGCAGATTCTTCTTTCTATTCTTTCGTGTCTGCCTTTTTCTCCTGGGACCCGGAAGTCCTGTCTGTACCAACAACTGGCCACCGGCTTTCCTTACTGATAAATCAAGAACCAGTTGGGGAACAGGACCTTAGCATCAGAACAGCCCTCTTCAGATATATTGCCCAATAAAATTTAAACCATTATTCTTTAAAGATGTCTGAACTCCCATGTTGTTACTTTCTTCATAACAACTGAGAAAGAAACACAAACTAAACATCCATCATAAATAGACTAGATAAAGCATGTTGAATACATACAACCACAGTGATAAATCTGAAACCCCTGTACTAAGTGAAATAAATGAGGCACATTAAGACAAATACTGGGAGGTCTTGCTGATATTTGGAAGGTAAAATTGGTGAAATCATACACTGGGAGATGGAAGTTATCAGAAACTGGGACAAGAGGCCATATGCAAGCAAGGGAGAAACTGACTACATTTTAGCAAAGTCTGTTAGGAAGAATAAGTTCCACAGAGCACAGAATAGGGACTGTAATAATCATATATGATGCATTTTAAAATCAGACACAAAATTAGTATGTGAGATTAACTGATTTGATTTAGTTACATATTCTATGATATATATATTCTATGAATCAGTTGGTAGATGGAGCCTCTAAGAGGACGGCCATGTTGGACTCCTGTCTGCAAACATAACAGAGTATCATTAATAGTGTCAAGGATTGGTGCTTGACTATGGGATGTATTTCAGGTTGGACCAGTTATTGGTTGGCTATTCCCTCAATGTCTGCTCCATCCAAAACCCTTGCATTTCTGGTAGACAGGATAAATTTTGAGTAGAAAGTTTTATGGGTGGGTTGGTGTCCCTATCTTTCCACTGGGGTTCCTGCCTGACTACAGGAGACAGCCTCCCTAAGAGGGATATTATCCTCTAGCTGGGCTGCTTTAACTGGTCCCAGTGGGAAAGGAAGCACCTAGTCTTGAAAAGACTTAAAGTACAAGGGTGGGGGGGATACTCAGGGGTCCCCTACCAGCTCAGAAGAAAATGAGAGGAGGGATAAAGGAAGGATTGTGGGAGCAGTTGACTGACAAGGGAACAGTGACAGAAATGTAAAGTGAACAATTAAAAAAGAAAAAAAAAAAGAATAAAAATTACACAATAATGCCTGTCCCAGAAGCACAGACCAGCACGTCTGTCCATCATCATTTGCAAAGGTTAGGGTCACCAAAAAAGCATGAATTATACAGGCTTTTGGCAAAATAGTATCACCCACAGAGAGAAGAGGCAGAAAAGATGAGATTCAATGTTAATTGGTATTGCATCCCATAGCTTGTGGAGTGGGGCAAGCAGCTATAATAGAGAGATGGTCTATCTTTATCACTCTTTTGCAAGAAGCAAAGGACCCAGTTGCTCCTATTGGAACAGATACAATAGTGGGCTTGAGCAGGAGTCCCATGACATACCACTTAAACAGAACCAAAGATGCACACGTCTGGAACAGTGATAATATTTCCAAAAGAAGATATGGACAGCATTAAAAGGCATTTTTATCTCTTTCTAAGGAATTAGTCTATTTTATGTAATTGTGTAGGGATGAATGAAAATGTTCACACACTGTAACACTATTTCCCAACAGTGTGTTTATCAACAGTAAACTGGGGGTTGACAGACTTCTAACTTTAAGCCTTACCTCATAGCTAGCTTTTTAAATAAATACTTATTGGAATACCTGAATGGCCATTTGTTTCTTATTCTTCTTGGATGAGTTCATGCAACAGTGGTAGCTTTATTCAGGTGTGAAAGGGTTCTCCATATAGCAGTGCAACAGGACGTTCTAGCCCTTTCCAGAAAATGCTTGGACAGTTCCCGCAGTATCATGCTGCCAACTGCATCCAAATAGGATCAGTGAATAAATTTGGGAGCTACAGAACAAGGTAGCTGAATATGTACTTATCATATTTGCCAACAAATTTATATGCAATAAATATGTTAAGAAGGCAAGCTAGCAGGATGAGAAACCCATTACACAAATCTGAATCATCAAGAAATAATTCAATCATTAGGGAATATACTTCACAGAGAGCCTTAAAGAGCCAGCAGATAAACCTTGTCTTCTCCTGAAGGCTGGAGAATGGGCTGGGTAGCCCTTTCCAGGTCCTTTCAGTCTCAAGTCTGTAAGACTTAACACTGAAAATGAGTTTTGCGTTTAGTCTAGTCAAAAAGTGTTTCAGCTAATCCCAGAAAAGGTTTCTAAACTTACAATAACTGACATTCTTAAGCATAAACATGGTGTCTTTTCTACTGGAGGATGCTAGTGTTCAAATAATGACACTTTCTCTGACATTGACAGTGCCAAGTAGAGTAGAATGTCAGACTAATATGAGATACTGCATTCTAGGGAAAGATTGGACCAGGACTCCCCTGACACCACATCATCGTTTGACAGGCCAGACTTCCCTGCCATCCACTGTGTGCTAAAGGACAGCAATAGAATCAATTAAACTATAACCAAACAGGGTTTTGGTTGTTCCCCTTTTGTTTCTAGCACCTATAATAAAAATTCTGGTTCTTAACTTGTGGCATTATACAAATGAAAGGCATGGAAGGGATACACTAAGGCCCAATTAGAGAAATCCATGCATTTAATACTCCAACCAGAAACACATTTTTTTTTTCTTTCCTCAAATACTTTTAGGATCATAGTCTACTTTTTCTTCTCATTTTTTATTCCTTTGGTGACATTCAAGTCCTAGAAAATGTTTTTGAAAGCAATTATATCTCTAAAGCAAGTTTTCCCAAACTCCCACAGCTTAACTTTTTGGCTTAAAATATCATGTTTTAAAAGGTGTTGGCATTCAATTTTACCTAACAAACAGCTGTGTCTTGAGAAAGGGGAAAAAAGACAGTTTAACAAGAAAAGTAAGAAGTGTGTGTGTGTGTGTGTGTGTGTGCGTGCGTGTGTGTTTGTGTGTGCATGTATGTGGGTACACGCATATATATTTGTGTATGTAAGAGAGAGACAAGGAGACAGAAAGAGAAACAGAGACCGAGGGAGACAGAGGACAGAGAGGGAGATTAGTTGATTATTTTAAAACACTTATTTATTTAAATAGTTTTGATACACTTAGGAATTATGGACATTGATTTAAACTAATTTTGTGTTGCATATAATTAAATTACATTAAGTACAATTCATCAGTCTGAAACTGTTTATATATACAATATGTTTACATATGTGTAAATATGTTATTTATAAACCCAATGTAGTTATATCTCTATTGTGTTTTTATCTATTAAATATAGTATCACATTATCTATCTATTAAATATAGTATCAAATTTTCATATGTCTAGTTACCTAACTATAAACAAATATATATATATATAAAAATAAGAAATTACTTAAAAATCAAATGGCAATTTATAAATTTAATAACAAAATATTTATCTTTGTTAAAATTTCTTCCAGTTCCAGCTTTAATGATTTATCTAGTATCTGGTAGTCTCCAAAAATAACTGATTGAGAAATATAAAATAAACAAAATCCACTATTATCAGGAATTATCAATAGGCTCTATAGTACTGCTAATGATGAAGTAAACAAATAAAAATAAATGAAACAATCCCTATAACATTCCTGATCTGAAATGATGTTCCACAGAAGGATGCAGAGAGAGAAATCCAAACAGTGCCAACATCCAGCTGAGCTGAGGAGACAGAGATTTATATCTAAAGAGTAGGAAGAATTTGGCATTTGTGGAGCAGAATTAACAGAAATCAGAAAGCTTCAGGGAGAGTCTCAAATGTGTAGAAGGATGTCTTTGAGTCTTACTCATAATAGTAAGATATTCATATCACCTGAGAATCACACAAGGCCAGAGAATAAACAGAAATGTTTCCAGAATTCAAAGATCAGAGCTTTCCAAGTATCAGCCACGTTCTGAGGTGATGCTCCCAAGCACTGTGGCATTCACAGTATTCTCGCTAAAGAATACAAATGTAGAAAACACAACCAAAAGTACAGGACCATAAAACAAATCCAATAATAATAATAATAATAATAATAATAATAATAATAATAATAAAAGAAAGAAAGAAAGGCACAAGTTAATCTACAACTCAATTTAATGCCTGGCATAATAATATCCAAATCTTTAGAAAAAGTTAAGGAAATACAGTTTGTTAACAGTGTTTACAGACTATTGTATCTGATGAAAAACAGTATAAAAGAATAAGGAATCAAAATTCAGAGGCAGAAGGGGAGTTCAGAGAAATAGACTTAGGAATGCCAAGTCTAATAGAATTACAAAGACAAAGGTTTGATGTATCTACCATAAAATGGATCAGGGATTTATAGGAAAATACAGTTACATTGAGGAGAATCAATCAATGATGAAAAATACACAGAATAAAGTATTTCACTAATGTCTTAGAAAATTGGAAACAGATGAAAATAGAAAGTTGAAATCAAACCAGTAGAACCCATTAAACTGAAGTTATGTGGAAAAGTTGTCAGAAATGAACATTTCAGAGCCTCTATGTTGGCTCTAAATAACATCCTCTATTAGGAGAAATAAATGTTCCTTAGAGACATGGCTTTTCCAAGGGATAGAGGGCAGAAAAAAAGACAAACATAAAATGTGCTGAAAGCATCTTGTGATATCAGAAAATAAAGGAAATGTAAAAAATACAAGGATTTATTTATTTATTTATTTATTTATTTATTTTTGGAGTCTAAATTCCTGAGTTCTTTATATATTTTGGATATTAGCCCTCCATCGGATGTAAGGTTATTGAAGATCTTTCCCCAATCTGTAGGTTGCCATTTTGTTTTATTAACAGTGTCCTTTGCCTTACAGAAGCTTTTCAGTTTCAAGAGGTTCCATTTATCAATAGTTGATATTAGAGTGTGAGCCATCTGTGTACTGTTCAAGAAAAGTTTTTCCCATGCCAATGCATTCAAGGCTATTTCCCACTTTTGCTTCCATTAGATTCAGTATATCTGGTTTTATGTGGAGGTCCTTGATCCACTTGGACTTCACCTTTGGGCAAGGTGGTAAGTATAGATCAATTTACATTCTTCTACATGCAGACTGCCAGTTAGACCAGCACCATTTGTTGAAGATGCTTTCTTTTTTCCGTTGTGTAGGTTTGGTTTCTTTGTCAAAGATCAAGTGCCCATAGGTGTGTAGGTTTATTTCTGGGTTTCTACTGTATTAACCTGTCTCTCTGTGTACCAATACCATGTAGTATTGGGGGGGGGGGAGGTATCACTATTGCTCTGTAGCACAGTTGAAGTCAGGGATGGTGATTCCCCCAGATGATCTTTTATTGCAGTCCTATATAGCAGCCATATTTATAATAGCCAGAAACTGGAAACAACCCAGATGTCCCTCAACAGAAGAATGGATACAGAAAATGTGGTACATTTACACAATGGAATACTACTTAGCTATTAAAAACAATTAATTTTAAAAATTAATTTAAAAATGTCCAAGGATGAGCCACTGAAAAGGTGACAGGATCAAGCAAAGAATTCCTCATGATCAGAACTGGAACAATTCTGATTACACCAATTGAAGATATTTCACTCATATCTGAAAAAATAAAATTCATACCCAAAATCACACTGCTTTTAACAAGTGATAAAAATAAGTAGAAAAAAGACCCCTGTATATTACAACTCAAGAAATGTATACAAATATTCCCTACTCATAGAGCTTATTTAGAAATCAGTACAGGAAGGCAGACCCATGCCTTGGAAAGTATGCTTATCTTAAACCGTGCTAAAGACATAGACAGAATCATTATCCCGTTAATGGGACAGTGTACCCTTGCTTCTCAGGATTTCTACCCCAGTACAGTTCCTACAAGCTTCCAGGAGGTTCAGCTGGGTGTGTCCCAGTTTCTTGAGTCCTGATTTAGAAATTTGCAATTTTCTATTTTGTTCCCCTTCTCTTTCTTTTGGATGATGGCCACAACAAAAGGATGTGTTTTTCTAGTAATTTGGGCTTCTTCATTTTTCTGTAAATCTCCCCTTGTCATCACTCAATTATCTAGTGCCATGTGGCTGGCCTTCATGCCTCTTATTGACAAAAAGTATACTATACATCAATACTTGTGGAGTTTATATAATGCAATGAAGAGAGATAACTTGATACACTTAAATATTTGTATTTACAATGAAGCATGGCTTCAAATGAGACTCTAAGCTTCCACTGTGCAAAAGTAGTGATAAAGGAGACAACTAAGGAAAAGAAATTTATAAAGACAACAGCAAAATGCCTTAAAATGAAAGGTTATAAAATAGAGGAACCAAAGTTTGAGCCTTGAGATAAAAATAAATATAATTGATAAAACTTGTAGCTGGTATGATTAATGTAAGAACAAAAGATCATACATAAAATTTGTAACACCTAGAAGATTGGTCATCTATGGGACATGAAATGAATGAGCACTATGAAAGATACAAAATACCAAAACTGAAATGAAAATGTACTTTTTAAAAAAGAAATAAACTCTATGATAAAAGACCGATTTATATAAGTAATCATAATAATGATAATGATAATTATTATTATTTTGAGTAAAGGGTGGCCTAAGCTGTCCCATGAAATAGCACACCTCACACACACACATTATATATATTGGCCATACAGAGAATCTTTAATCTTTGTCATTTTTTAAAAATTTTATTTAATCTTTTTTTAACACTCCAGATTTTATATTCCTCCCAGTCCACCTTCCAACTGTGCTACATCCCATACCTCCTCCCCTTCCCCTGTCTCCATGAAGATGTCCTCACCCCCGACTCCCACCCCACCAGACCTCTCCACTCCTGGGGCCCTCCATTCTCTTGAAGTTTAGGTGCATCTTCTCTGACTGAACCCAGACCAGGCAGTCCTCTGCTGTATATGTGTTGGGGGCCTCATTTCAGCTGGTGTATGCTGCCTGGTTGGTGTCTGAGAGATCTTAGAGTCCAGATTAATTGAGACTGCTGGTCTTCTTACAGGGTCGCCCTCCTCCTCAGCTTCTTCTAGCTTTCCCCTAATTCAACCACAGGGGTCAGCAGCTTCTGTCCATTGGTTGGGTATAAGCATCTGCATCTGACTCTTTAAGCTGTTTGTTGGGTCTTTCAGAGGGCAGTCATGATAGGTCCATTTTTGTGAGTGCTCCATAGCCTCAGTAATAGTGTCAGGCCTTGGGGCCTTCCCTTGAGCTCTATACCACTTTGGGCCTGTCACTGGACCTCCTTTAACACAGGCTCCTCTCCATTTCCATCCCTGAAGTTCTTTCAAACAGGAAAAATTATGGGTCAGAGTTTTGACTGTGGGATGGCAACTCCATCCCTCACTTGATGCCCTGTTTTTCTACTGGAGGTGGGCTCTCCAAGTAGTGCACATTATCCATGAACATTAAAATAAAATCAATAGTATATTCCATCTGACAAAACTATACATTCTTTGGTTTTAATAATCAGACAATCAGGAGAAGGCATGAGTGCAGAAATAAGAATAAATCTTCATAAAACTATGGACCTTGATAATGACATGTCAGTGTAGGTTCAAGTGTAGTACTCCTATAATAGAGAGCTAATATTCTGGAAGACAACACAGATAATGGGCCATGGACATATGGCTATCTGTTCAGTTTAGTGCTCTTCTGTGTCTCAATTAAAAAATAAGGTATATGAGAAAAATATAAAATAAAAGTTAAATTAACTTTATGCAGAAATACACATTTAATAATACACAAGACTGAACAATTTTCCATAAAAGCATCTATACATTCTATTTAGTTTCTATAATAAGATCTTAGGAGTCCATGGACTTGCCAGTCCAATTTTAAGTTTGTGTGGAGATAAAATGTCTAGAAAATCTGAAATAATTTTGAAAATAATAAATGTCTACATTCATTAAAATAAGTAAAATGCCTGGTGATGTCAGTTAAAGATTAATTAATCAATTTAAGATATAAGACAATGCAGACTTTCTTACCTCCTTGGTTAAAATTATAAAATGATACCTGAACAAATTGTTTAGTGGCTTCATAAAAAGGGTAACAGATTTTCTCATATCATGTGTCAATCTGACAAACACTTATTCATATGAGAGCACTGAAACAAGCGCCGTGCAAATGTCAGTAAACTCCTGTTTAGAGAAACTTTATTCACAAAAGCCAAGAAGACTCTTGATGTGAGTAAAGATTGAATGCATATACATCAATATGATTTCATAAGGCATGTAAAAATTATAATACTGAAATCCAGATGCAAAAGAGCTTATGCTGTGTAACCCGTGCTTATGAAGTATTCTTTAAAACACACACACACACACACACACACACACACACACAAACAAATAACCTCAGCTGTCTAAATTCTAATGCCAAGATGTTGCCCACACTCAGGCATTACAAGATATGAGAATTAACTTTCAAGTCTTAAGTTAACTTTTGTTTAAAGATGAATCTGTTCTGAATCAAAAGCTCTTATCTGTGGAATATTAGCTGGTTAATTTATAGCAAGAAGAATTAAACAGAAAAAGTAACATGTGATTTTACATTGGAAGCATCCTTACCAGATCATCTCATTTATCCTAGCCCTGGATTTGCTCTCCTGTGCTCAGAGGACCCAGGTATTAATTTTGGTTCCACAGTTAATTAGCTTTGTGACCTAGGATGTGTTACTCTTTTCTCTTAACCTAGTAAGTGATATAGTGGACTATACCATCCTAAATGTCCAGCTATCGCTAAAATCTTAAGTGAAAGATAAATATTTGAAACATCAACAGATGATAAAAAGGATTCTTTAATTTATTACATCTTGAAATTGTTAAAAGATCAGCAACCTATAATTGTTGACATGTGCTCAGGTGGCAAAAATTTAAGATTTTAAGATTTTCTTTCAGCTCTATCTATTATTATCTGCAAGGAAAGAGGGGAACCTCGAGAAACACGGCCTTCAACTGCATGGCCCCAGCAAAGAGGGTACGTAATTCATTCTTTCTTCTTTATGATTCAGTCTTGGAGATAAATAAAATGTTGTTTTCTCTTTTTGAATTTTTAAGTACTCAACACGAATTACTACCAAGTTAGAAAATGTGACCATTGTATTATTCATTTTGTCCAAATCTAAAGAAATTTCTATTGAAGTATTAAAAGCATCCTCTGGCTTGATAATTGCACGCCGAAAGTGATCTATAAGTGTTAATGGATCATAAAGTGACCACTAATTTTCCTGTAATCAGAAGTTACTCTTAAAGCCACTGAGAAAGTGCCTCTACTGCAGGCTTTGCTGGTCTGTGTTGCATATCTAGGCATTCTTAGCATCTAGAAACTACTAATGTGCTGAAAAAATGAAAAATTGCTACTTTACAAAAATGGTCTGGTGAGACTGCCCAGCAAATAAAAAAGGTGCTTGACATTAAACCTGACAACCTGAGTTTGATCCACAGATCCCATGTAATGGAAGAAGAGAACCAATATTTGCAGATTGTCATCTATAACTTCCACATACAGGTCACAGCATTCACACATAATAAATACATCTTTAAAAAGTTATTTAAAATGAATCAAATAACAAACTGAAAACTTTCAAAACTTTGAAATAATTTAAGATATACCTAAACAACAAATAAAGGGTTTTGAGCAAATTTTCTCTTACTGATATAGGGGAAATCTAGAGAAAGGGATCCTTGAGGATAACAGAAGCTTTCTCACCTCAGTTATGCATCATTTAATGGCCATGTCTATTGTGATTGTCTTTATTGTTGTTTGATATAGTAGAGACAAGCTCACAGTTGGTGTCATCCCTATGGAGGTAGTACTGGTTTGTATAAGAAAGCTGGCTGAGAATGAGCCAGAGGAAATAGGTCATGAAGCATCACCTCTCTATTGCTTCTGCAATAGTTTCTGCCTTGAGTTCTTTCTCTGAATTCCCTCAGTGATAGATCATACCTGGATGTGCACACCAAAATAAATCTCATTTTTACCCTAAGTTGCTTCCGGTTATGTTGTTTATCACAGCAACCTGGGTTTTTTTGTTTGTCTTGTGTTTAGTAATACATAGTTTGGTGAATTCAGAGAGGTATCTAATGTTTCCATTCGGCTGTTGTGCTTCATTAAGTAATGAAAACTGTCAGAAACTCTGTGTGTGTGTGTGTGTGTGTGTGTGTGTGTGTGTGAGAGAGAGAGAGAGAGAGAGAGAGAGAGAGAGAGAGAGATACAAAGAAGAAAGGAATTTAAAGCTTCCTACCTTCAGAAACCTGGCAACCATATTGCTTGTACTGCACTCCATGAGCTGAACTGTTGATGCTGAATGATTGTCCCTGCAATCATATTTCTTCTGTATTTCAATATTGATAGTTTAATTGTTTGTGTTTCCAGTGTAATATAATACAAGTTCTCTTGAAAATTAATTGCATAGAACTCATATATGAATATTTCTTTATCTAAATTCAAAATTAATCAGTACTTACAAATTTGAACTTTTCAATCTTAGATTTTACTTATCTCAATTTGTATCAGTTTCCAAATATAAAAGTATTAATACATGTGATATATTCAGTGTATATCACATAGGAGCTGTTGCCTATGAAATAATATCTGAGGCTCAAAATTACTAAGATTTTGTCATTATGTCCCAAGCTTGGTGAATAATATCTAAATAGAGGTAGCTTGTATGAGCAAGGTTGTTTTCTTACTATGTATGACAATTTTAACTTTATTTTGCTTAACTCTGATAAGTTTTGAACCTGAGATTTAAAATTGAATGCCTTGTTTCTACTTTCTGCATCCTAGCATTTAATAAAGTGATCTACTTCTGACTTAATGATTTATTTATTATCCACTATATGCAGTAGAAGCACTCTTTCTATATATACTCCCTCTATACATAAGCACAGCTAAGGTGGCATGTTTACTCACACAATTTGACAGTGCGATGGCTGAGTGTATCCACAGCTATGTTCTGTAGGATATAGATGTATAAGAATCACAGGAATAGATTGTACAGCTTTATAAATTATAAGCTGTTTTAGCCTAGGGATAAACTTTCTTGTCAAGATGACGGTTAGCAAGTCTTCCATTTCTCTATAGACACTTGTGCATCTACAGGATAGGAGAGGGCAATTCAAATTCTCCCATGACTAGCAGGTGCTTCTGGCCATAGAGTAGGAAAAGATAAGACAGAATGTCATTATCTACACATACAGAAAGTTTGCCCACTGCCTGACAGGTAAACCATTTGCCACACTTTATTTCTTGATTATTCCTCACGTGTGGAGGGGAGATGGGCAGCAGTAAAGAACAACATTGATCCACTCTAGCCATTCAGAAACTTCCTTGATTTCTATCATGTTTATCTCTTCTCTGTGAGTTTGATTCTTTTCTTGCAAATACAACTTGCAAAACTTGAAAGATATTTTGTCTTTAAAATTCTCCCCTTTAAAATACACAGCCTTGGGGAGGTTGGAGGTGGGAAGATCCTAAAGAAAGTACAAGAGACCCTGGAGGTGAGAGACTCTCAGACTCAATGAGGGTGAATTTAGCCAAACTGCCCAACAATGGGGAGAGGGAACTTGAAGATCAACCTCCAATAGACATGGCCATAACTGGAGGGAACAGGGTTAATAACCCACAGTCATAATTTCTGACTCAGAATTTTTCCTGTCTAGAGTCACTTCGCAGCAATGGTAGGGCTGAGTGTGAGGACCCAGATGGAGGACTTAGAGAAGGGACTGAAGGAGCTGAGAGAGTTTGCAGCCCCAGGGAGGGAGCAACAGTGGCAACTGGCCTGACCCCTTGATATTCCCAGAAACTGAATCACCAACCAAAGAATACACATGGAGAGACCCATGGTGCTGGCCACATATTTGGCAGAGGAGGGTCTTGTTAGCCATCAGGAGGAGGAGAAGCCCTTGGATCTGAGGGTGTTAGATTCCCCAGTACAGGAGAATGCCAAGGAGGGAAGACGAGAGTGGATGGGTGGGTGGAAGAATACCCCCATAGTGGCAGAGGGAGGGGGAGAAAATGAGGAGGTTCCAAAGGGGAGATCTGGAAAGGGGGAAACATTTGAAATGTAAATAAAGTATGAAAAAATGAATGAATGAATGAATAAATAAATAAATAAATAAATAAATAAATAAAAGAATTGTTCCTGTCTAAAGGAACTACAGGGACAAAACCTGAGAAGAGACTGAAGACAGGAGCCTAGCATGGCTGTCCTCTGAGAGGTTCCTCCAGCCGACCACAGATGCAGATACTTACACCCAACCATTGGAGTGAAGTCAGGTACCTTTATGGTTGAGTTAGGGGAAGGATTGAAAAAACTGAAGGTTAGGGTGACCCCATAGGAAAACTAGCAGTCTCAAGTAACCCAGACACCGGGGAGCTCCCACAGACTGAACCACCAACCAGGCTGCATACATGGGCTGATCTGAGGCTCCGAGCACATATATAGCAGAGGACTGCCTGGTCTGGCCTCAGTGGGAGAAGTGTGCCGCCTAATCCTGGAGAGACTTGAGGCCCTAGGGAAGGAGGAGGCCTGTTGTGGGGAAAGCACCCTTTTGAAAGCAAGAGGGATGAGGAGTGGGATGAGAAACTGTGGGAGGGGGACCAGGAAGGGGAGCAATGGCTGGAATGTAAATGAATAAAAACAATTTAAACAAATATAAGAATAAAAAATTCTTCCCTTTTCCTCCAACTGTAATTTTATGAATATATCAATATGTATAGAACTGAGGTTGTATGAAAATTCCCAGCAATATATAATATGGTATAATTTTACAATAATCTGGGGTTCGTATTTCCAATGTAGCAGTGACCACTTAATATTCTGTGATAGAATGGCAAGACTGAGAGATAATAAATCTTCATTAATGTCACCATTCTAAGCTCAGCAGAAACTGTCTGTCATAGACCTCAGATGTTCAGCTACCAATTGTTGAATGAACTTGAGAATGGTACTTTACATACTAAATACAATTAACTATTCACCATCACAAAGCTGTATTAATTTCAGGAGTCTAGAGCTACCATAAAAATTAGAAATATTGAGTATGATCCATCACATAAGCAAATTAAAAATAGAAACTCACATGATCATATCTATTGGCATACTAAAATTAATAAACAAAAATACTATTCAGGTCAAAGTTCTGAACTAATAAATCCATAGGAGTAATTTCTGCAATCTGATAAAACACACTTTCCAAAGCACTAGAAAAAGAAAAAAAAAAAAAACCACCATATTTAACTAAAAGCAATGAGACCCATTCTTCCTGTGAATGATAACGAGATAAGTACTTATTTGCTCAACCAACCTACCTAATAACTATAGTGGATGTTCTAGCTATGTCAGTAAGACAAGGAGAGAGTAATGCTATATAAAATGGAGCAGAAGAAATAAGACCATATCTGTGTACAGGTGACAAGATTGTCTATAGCAACCCCTCCAAACATAGTCATCATCATAATAGTCATCCTCAGCAAAACAACAACCAAAAATTCCACCTCCAATTAATAAAGGAGCAAGACTAGGCTCCCAAATATAACGGTCATATCATCCAAGAGGAAAAAGGGAATTTTAAATTCTTTAAATTAAAAATTGTAGTATAAAACTTTAAATAAAAAACTAACCAATTAAAATACATAATATATTCCAAATACATTTTAAAAACTAAATATATTGAGAGAATGGAAAGAGAAAGTAAAATTTGGTAAGGTACAATTTTTTAAAAATTTGACATTCCATCCTCAAAACATCAGCAAAATATTTTGTAGATATCTATAACTTTGTTTCAATAACTCTAGAGACAGAAAAATAAATTCAAAGACACAATACATGCACTGAATAATGAGCGGTAGAGTTACTGGCTAGAAAATACACATTCTCCTGAATTTCAGGACTTAACATGAAGTCAGAATAGCCAAGACACGGCAGTACTGGCAAAAGAACAGATACAAATTCAACTGTACAGAAAAGAGAGCCCCAAAATAGACCCATACAAATATGGTTAACTGATTGATCTTTGACAAAGAAGTAAAAAGCAATCCAAGGGAGAATGACAGTCTATTCTTCAAATTGTGATGGAACAATCAGATGTCCATATACAAAAATAGAAACATGGACAGACTTCACATCTCTCACAAGAATTGACTCAAAATGGATCATGGATGAAAGAATCCAAAACTGTAACACCTTTGGAAGAAAATAAACAATGTAAGCCACTTTATGTTTGGTAATGTGTGGAAATATAGACCCAAATCATAATGCCAGAAAAAGTAATTTGGATTTTATTAAAATTAAAGCTATTTTATGAATGACTACACTAACAATATTTTTTAAAGCTTGAATGGGAAAATTATTTGCACAATGCAAACAACTGATTTGTGTGTAATATATAAAATACAAGTTCAAATAAGAGGATAACAATTTTAGGATATACAAAAGGTCTGAGCAGATAGCACACCAAAGAATATTATGAATAGTTCTTAAAATATTCTCATCATTATTTGTTATCATGGAATAACAAACTAAAGCAATACTGAGATTTTACTACCCATCATCAGCACAACTAAAATCCCCAAATAGCAAAATAAACAGCTCATGAGGCAAGGAAACACCAAGAACTTCCATTCACTGCAACCTAGAAAGTAGCATGATATTTTATAAGATACTTTTTTCAAGAAGATTCTCTGAAATGCAATAACAACCTTACCAAATGATGTGACTATGCTTGTTGGTAATTACCAACTATTTGACAAGATAAATATACACAAAACCTTACACTTAAATGTTTGCAGCTATTGTCTTCTAGATCATTCCAATCTAAAACTAAATAAAATATTCCATAGAAGAAAAGATAAACAAACTATAGTTTATCCATTCAATAGAATACTGCCAGAGAATGGGCTATTTAGCTTTGAAAAGATATGAAAAAAATCATATATCACATATACTTATTTGCTACAATAAAGAGCCAATGTGCTCAAACAATTTTTTCAAAATAAATATTGCTAACATAGGTATAGTTAGCTAGTTGACTTAGGTGTGATTTGAGTTCGCCTATCTATAAAGAGAAATTAATTTTAATAATATGGCCAATAACAATTTACATGCTCTATCCTTTCTTCGTTCATATGTTGGTTGCTTCTTAACCAACCCAGGTTCACTCACCCAGCATATTTTTATTATATCCAAATTTATTTTTATAATTCTGAGTTCAGCACTATATATGCTTTCTATAGCCTATGACATCTCTTAATGTATCAGTAGAATAGCCAGTTACTCCTATGATTCTCTTTACAAACACACATGAGAGAGACAGAGAGAGAGAGAGAGAGAGAGAGAGAGAGAAACAGAGACAGAGAGACAGAGACAGAGAGAGAATATCAGTGTTTACTATTGAGTTGCACATAGAAGCTGTATTAGACAGGGTTTTCTAGAGTCATAGAATTTACAGAATGTCTCTATACATTAAGGGAATTTATTGTAATGGCTTACAGTCTATAGTCCAACTAACCCAACAATGGGCAGCTGTGAATGAGAAGTCCAAAAATCTAGTAGATGCTCAGTGCCATGAGGCTAGTTCATTCAATTGGTCTTCTGTATAAGCTGGAATCTGAAGAAGCGGGTCCCAACAGATGTGTTGGCAAGTAAATGAAAGCAGGCTAAGAAGAGTGAGTCTTCCTTCTTCCAATGTCATCATGTAAGCTTCTAGTAGAAGGTGTGGCCCAAATGAAAGTTATGCAGCACCATGTGTCTGGATTTGGAACTTGCTTGTCCTAGGCTGGGCTTGAACCCAGAGATCTGCTTGCCTCAGTGTCCTGGGATTTAAGGCATGTACTTCCTTGCCTGGGTCTAAGCTTTTCATGTC
This sequence comes from Rhynchomys soricoides, assembly GCA_019843965.1. Taxonomy (NCBI): domain Eukaryota; kingdom Metazoa; phylum Chordata; class Mammalia; order Rodentia; family Muridae; genus Rhynchomys; species Rhynchomys soricoides. Next base: position 10,938,029 of record JADRCH010000027.1, on the reverse strand, counting down.
CATTATGCCTCAAGATCTTCATATCAAGATACGGGTCAGAAGCCTGTGTCTTCCAGCCTCAAGATCTGGATCACAGGTGTGTCCTCCATTTCTAGATTGTAGTTCATTCCAGATGGAGTCAGTTTGAAAAACAGGAATCTCCATCATAGAAGCTGATTTTATATTTTCATTTATTTGATCTTAGTGTCTGTTTGTATGTTGTATATACATATACACTTGTAAATTCAGAGGTGAACATGCCACTTCTACTGCATTTGAGACATGGTTTCATTTTTGGTGGTCCGTATTATGTACGCCAGACGAGGTGGCCCCTGAGCTTCTTGAGATTCTCCAGTCATGGATTCTTAAGTCATGAGAAGAAGATTAGGATTGCAGCCTTGCACTACCTTGCTCAGCTTTACTTGGGTTCTTGGCATTCTAATGCAGGTACTCACACTTGTGCTTTAAATACACTTGTGCTTTAAATATGTTACCCATTGAGTGATCTTGCCAGCTAAGGAGCTAATTAAAAGTAATGTTCTTTGGCAATTCTAATCATGCATAACGGCATATTCCTTCTATTGTGAGCCACCTCCTCCATATCTTTCCCATGTATTTTGCCCATCCTTCTCCCAACAGTTTCCTTTTGCACATTTATATCTCTCTGTTTTATTTGAGACTCACTGAGTTTTGGGTTTCCCAGAGAATATGCAGCTAAGACAGTGATCCCTGCCCCCACTAGAGTCCATCAGCAGTCAGTAGTCCATAGGGCTCCATAGGCACCTACCCTTCATTGATGCTTAGTACAGTCTTGTTCATGCTCACTGAAGGCAATTGCAGCTGCCATGAGATCGTGACTGCACTGGATGTGTCATGCCCAGAAGATAGTATGATATAGACCTTGATTTTATCGTCTTCATCTTACATTATTTCCACCTTTTCTTTTGTAATGTTCTCCGTGCTTTAGAGTGGATGGTATGGATGTTCTGTATAGGACTGAATACTCAATGGTTTTATTGAATAACTTGAGCAGCATTTTGACATTCATTATTATTCATTACAAAGAGAAGGTTTTCAGATTAAGGTTGAAAGTAGCATTTATCTAGGGTATAAACATAGATATTTACAAGGGCAGTCTGGCACCATGTTACTTGGATAAACACTGGTAGTAAGTTCAGTCTTCAGTCATGAATTATGGCTAAGTTTATATTATCAGGCATGGATTCATCATTGTGGATCGGGCCTCATGTCCAATCAAAGAACAGGTTGTTACCATCTGAATGGTTGTGCCAGTGTTGTACCAGTGGGGACATCTTGCTTGAAATGTTAGTATTGTAGTTTATAAAGTTCACAGCTGGGTAAGACCATTGGTGTGTTTTCTTTACAGGCAGCATTTGTTGTAGCATCAGGTACTATGTATACTTGTTACCAAGAAGGAAGTTTCCAACTCAGTTTCTCTATGTGTTGAAACCCAGGTATATGATGTCTACAGCAACTGGGTCTTATCAACTAGTTCTAATAGGCAGTGAAGAATGACAAGGACCAGTTATGTTCTGGAATCCTGAAGACCTCCCTTGCCAACAATTTTGGAACTTTTGTTTAATGAGATATTGTTTTAAGGAGTAGCATTATTTAGCCCTGATGAACTCCTTTTAACTATTGCTCTTTGTAAAACTTATGCTTGTACTGTAGAGATGGCATAGCTGTTAAGAACACTTCCTGCTCTTCCAGGGGACCTGAGTTCTGTTCCTTGTACCCAGATCAGGAGGCTGGCAAACACGTGTGGCTCCAACTCCAGAGGATATGGCACCCTACTCTGGCTTCTGTGGTTCCTGCACACTTATGTGAATATATCCTAGACAGAAGGTCACACACATACTAGTGCAAACACACTAGCACACCCCCCCACACACAAACACACACTAAAAATAAAAAAAATATATTAAAATAACCAATGATTAGGTTTTTAAATGAGTGACAAAACAATATGCTTGCATGTATTTTTCATATATACATGTTATATATGAAAATTTTGACTCCTCCTTTATCTCTTCCAACCCCCATCCCTGATTTAAATTTCCACCTTCTGGACTTTCCTCATCTGTTTTCAAATCATCTATGTTCTGAATTCTTTTATGTTTCATCCATTTACCTGCAAGCTTAATAATTTTATTCTCTGTCCCGCCCTGCAGGACCTCATTATTCATGGGATCAAGGGGGACCAAGCCTGAAAGAAAAACGGGAGAGAAAGAGGAGCGAGACCAAGCAAAATCTTGTCAAGGTCTCATTTATTCTTGAAACATAGGCTGTTTTTAAAGCAGAAATGAGGCAAAGGGAGGGGTGGGAATGAGGCAAAGGGAGGAATGGGAAGCAGGGAGCTTGTGGTTTCTGGTCGCTCTGGCTCATCGATCTTCAGAACGGCCGGTTCCCAGAGCATGGGGAACAATTAATCTTCAAACAATTGTGACCAGTTCTCAGAAGGTACCGCAAGGCTCTGCCAAGCTTGGTGGGGTCAGGTTCCCAGGAGCAGCACGAAGACTTCAGCTCCACTTCAGCTCCCAACAATTCTCCTTTACAGATGAATAAAATTGTGAGATTATTGATCACATTTTCATCATCTATTATCAGTTGATGGACAATTAGGCTGACTGTATTGTCTAGTTATTGTGAATAGATCAGCACGGACATAGTTGGACAAATATCTCTCTAGTAAGATATGGGGTTCTTTGGGTACATATCCAGGACTGGTTCTTAAGTTGGTTCTATTTCTGACATTTTGAGGAACCTCCACACTGATTTCCATATTTAGCTGACCCAGTTTAGCCTATCACTGGCAGTGAATAATGGTTCATCTTTCCTTACATCTTCACTGATGATTACTATCCTTTGGTTGCTTGATGAAGCCATTCTGGACTAGAGAGAACTAGAATCTCACAGTAGGTTTAATGTGCAATTCTTCAATGGGTAAGGTTGCTGAACAGTTTTTAAAATGTTTATTAGCCAGTGTATTTCTTCTTTTGTGAGTTTCTAGTAAGATAAATGACTTATTATTTATTGAGTTTCCTTGATATTCATTATTTTAGTTTGTTAGGTATTCTAGATAATAAATTGGTGCCAGATATAGAGCTGGTGAAAACTTTTTGCATTGTTTCCATTCTGTTTCATAAGAGTCCATTTGTTCTGCCAGGGTCCTTTTCAAAAAATTCCTTGCCTGTAGCTATATGTTGAAATGTACTGTCTTCTTGTTCTTTTAATAGTTCCAAGGTATCCAGCCTTTTATTGTACCTTTGATCCACTTAGAGTTGAGTTTTGTGCCAGATGAGAGATAGGATTTAGTCACATTCTGCTATCTAGTTCTATTTAGTTTGACCAGCAACACTTGTTGAAAATAATCTTTTCTGCAGTATACATTTTTTAGCATCTTTGTTTTAAAAAAGGGTATCTATAGATGTGAGAACTTATATCTTGGTTTTCTAATCTATTCTACCAATCTACATATCTATTTTTATGACAGTACCATGCTGTTTTATTACTATGTCTCTATAATATAACTTAAAATCAGAAACAGTAATGACTACTTCAATAAAGAAACTAGTTATTAAGTGGAGAGCTTGGCTTCACTGAGGAGAAATATGATCCACAATGCTATATTCCACAGGAAGATGGACCAGTTGAGATAGCTTTACATACCACTTGGAGGATAAAAGGAAAACAACATGTTTCCCTTGACCACCTTTAAACCAGCTGTTTATACTGCTTCCACCTGAACAGTAGGACCACTTGTGGGTCAGCTACTGAGATGACTTTACCAAATAAAAGTTTTCACAACCTACAGATTGGGAAAAGATCTTTACCAATCCTACATCCGATAGAGGGCTGATATCCAATGTATACAAAGAACTCAAGAAGCTAGACTCCAGAGATTCAAATAACCCTATCAAAAAATGGAGAAGAGATCTAAAAAGAGAATTCTCAACTGAGGAAACGTGAATGGCTGAGAAGCACCTAAAGAAATGTTCAACATCCTTAGTCATCAGAGAAATGCAAATCAAAACAACCCTGAGATTTTACCTCACACCAGTCAGAATGGCTAAGATGAAAAACTTAGGTGACAGCAAATGTTGGCGAGGATGTGGAGAAAGAGGAACATTTCTCCATTGCTGGTGGGAATGCAAGATGATACAACCTCTCTGGAAATCAGTTTGGCGGACCCTCAGAAAAATGAAGATAATACTACCTGAAGATCCAACTATTCCACTCCTGGGCATATACCCAGAAGATGCTCCAACATGTAATAAAGACACATGTTCCACTATGTTCATAGCAGCCATATTTATAATAGCCAGAAGCTGGAAACAACCTAGATGTCCCTCCACAGAGGAATGGATACAGAAAATGTGGTACATTTACACAATGGAATACTACCCAGCTATTAAAAACAATGACTTCATGAAATTCACCAGACAAATGGATGGATCTTGAAAATATCATCTTGAGCGAGGTAACGCAATCACAAAAGAATGAACATGGTATGTACTCACTGTTAAGTGGTTATTAGCCCAAAAGTTCGAAATGCCCAAGAGTCACTTCACAGCAACAGTAGGGCAGAGTGTGAGGTCCCAGATGGAGGACTTGGAGAAGGGACTGAAGGAGCTGAGGGAGGTTGCATCCCCAGGACGGCAGCAACAGTGGCAACTGGTCTGACCCCCCTTCCCCATACTTCTGGAGACTGATCCACCAACCAAAGAATACACATGGAGGGATCCATGGTGTTGGCCACATATGCGGCAGAGGATGTCCCGCGCTACCGTCTCGCCAGCAAGAACGACGGGGCACACAAAGGATCCTTCTGCAGTTAAGCTTTAATGCATCTTGAGAGGGAGAGCATAAGCTTGCCAAGAGTGGAGACCCGGAACAACAGAACACCCGTCCCTTATATAGGCCACAGAGCTCGCCTGGGACGTGGAGCTTCCCCATTGGCTCCCCGCACATCAGGCCAGATGGCGCCAGGAGAGAGGCTGAGACTCTGAGGTCGAAAATTACCAGGTACATGCGCACTATCCTGTTTACAACTTGTCCTCGGCTGGATGTAGGCGCCATCTTGTAATGGCGAATGTGTGTGCGACTCGGGCGGCTCCCCACAAGAGGAGGGTCTTGTTATCCGTCAGGGGGAAGAGAGGCCCTTGGGCCTGAGGGTGTTAGATCCCCCAGTATAAGAGAATACCAAGGAGGGAAGAGGAGAGTGGGTGGGTGGGTGGGGGAATACCCCCATAGGGGCAGAGGAGGGGGGAAGGAATAGGCAGGTTCCAAAAGGGAGATCTGGAAAGGGGAAAACATTTGAAATGTAAATAAAGTAGGAAAAAAATTTTTTGGAACTCTTTCTGAATGGTCAATGTTACACAAAACCTAAGTGCTCTCTGGCATCCCTTCTCCAGTGAAATTTAAATTCTATGTAGCTTAGAATAATCATGTTATAACACCTCTCTGGCTTTCCCTTTGCATAAAAATCCTTGTAAATAATGATCAGCATGTGACACTTTCAAATGAATCATGTTTCTAGATCAATGAAAATTGAGGATGGTTATCATTTATCAATCAAATGGTGACTGAGGTCTAGGACCTTGTTATATTTGAGGCAGCAAGGTTTCTTTCACCTGGAAAAGAATCCAAACTCATACTCAGGAATTGTGAGTTCATTCCTATCAGACTGACAATGTGGAACACTGGTTGAAAAGCACTATTTTAAGCTTCCAATGTATTATCTTCTTTGATGTGTATGATACTGCTATGAACAAACATTCATTATCTTTCTAATTCTGCCGAGGATAAAAGGAGGTATTATACTTGGGAGAGCTAAACAAAACCAATAGCAGAATGCAGGATGCAGCCTGGACAGTCTGACTCCACTGTTTTCCATGTATATGAGTAGAGGCAAGTTTCAGATATTTTATAGTTTTGCAGCATAGGCAACAACAACCTGGAATAGATGCTAGAAACTGAGCTTTAATGGCCACCACCATGTAGGGCAAGAACAACGACTATAGTTGGAGAAGAAATGGTTGTCCTTGCAATAGAAATAGACTTGTCCCAGCAAGAGAAATAGACTTGTGTGGTGTGAGGACAGCAGTCAATGTCTGCCAACCAGGACAGAAACTTGCCACTGTTTTAATAGAGCCAGTGACACAGAATAAACATCAATCAGCCTTGTTACATATGTACCTTAAATTATTTACCAACTCCCAGTCTAATAAGAATATACCAGCAAAGGGAAGTATCAGCCACATCTAGGCAATGCCTTTTAGTTTCAATACCTGGATCTTTTTGGCCTTAAGTTCATCCCTACAGGTCTATGTTCATTTGCAAGGTCAAAGTCATCTCTCTTTCCAAGTGGAAAGCTGACTGTTTGAACATGAAGAAGATAGTATGTCAGGCTCTATGTTAGTCCCCAGACCATCTGTTAAAAATGCAAAGAAGGCTATATTATGCAAACCTTACTCAGAAAATTCCAAAATCTTTTAAAAATATTTCAACTCTGATAAAAATCACAATGGAATAAGAGACACATTCGAGTATGAGTCACAGCAGCACAAAAGATATTTGGCTTTATAGGAAAGTGTTGCCTTTGAAGAATGCCTATTCTTTGCCACAGATCAATGTAAGAAAAGGTACATTCCTTTACTGAGGGGAGAATATGCTCCCAAGTAGCAAACCAGGTTTTGTGTAAGTTACTTTTCAAGTTAGCTAAGATTTTGTAAATCATCTGAAGGATTTTAGCTCAGGGATAAATTTGAAGCTGTTATTTTTCTGGCAAAGCCAGCAATAAGGATATGTAGGCTGAGGAAAGGAATAGAGGAACTGGAAAATTGAGCTAACTTAATATATATCTAACAGTTTCTGTTGCATTGAATAATTACTTTTCTCAGATCCCTTTGAAGATGAAACGGTTTTGTATTAACGATTTTTATTATGTGACTGTCATGAAAGAGAACTCCCCTCCTCTATCTCAGCATTTCCTGTTTTAAAATACACAAGCGAGCTATTACCTATTTTATTACCAGAGTTTCTGTTCCAATGAGCTTTAGTATGGAAAGCATATATAAACAATGAAGAATATGTTAAGATGAGCAATAGAAATGTCGTGCTTTGGATGCTGATAGGCATTAAGGAAAGTTGTCCCACAAGGCAAAGACTGTGTTGTGTTGTGTGTGTGTTTAGCTATAGCAACTGTGCAGATGAGTCACCGAAAGCATTTCTTAAGCTATTATGTGACTCACTCAATTACTTTCCCTAATATACCTTCATGTTGTTAAAATGTTTAAAAACTGCTCTGGAGAGTCTAATAAGTTCAAATGAGCATTAAAAAGCAGAAGGTTGGGAGGGATATTCATCTCTTGAGGAAGGTGTGTCCTTCCTATAAAGTAGGCATTTTATGGCATGTGCTCCAGCAGGGCTGGAATCTGGCATAGCATATGTTGACCAGATCTACTTTGTATTCAGGGAAGTCAAATGAATTCTCTAAGTGCCAAGAAGCTAAGTACACCCACATAGTTTCTGAGTCTATCAGTTCTTCAGTGCACATTAAGCCTTTCCAGATTTATCCACAGAAGCTGGCTGTTTGCCAGAGTGCAGATTCTTTTCTGCTGTGCAGTGGGCTGAGTATCCCCAGGTGATTGCAGAATTTTATGCCTAGTCCTTATTTACAGTTTTTCTTAGGATTGCTTTGAAGTGTGAACAATCGAGTTGCAGTAAGCTGAAAAGTTCTTCCCACGTGAGCTCTTTATTTCATTTTCTATTACACCCCGAGATTTCTCCAAATAAAAGTATTTATCAATAGTGATTAATATGAGTTCTGCTTAACAAGCTCTTTACAACATCTTATAAACAATTTTATTCCCTTTGAATGAGATAGACAATATGCCTCTTACTCTCTTTCTCTTCAGAAAATAATATTTATAAAAATTTCCAATTTATTGATTACTAAAAATTCACAAAACATCTTGTAATTCCATGTTATTCAAGTCTTGTGTATATAGTCTGTGTTTGCTATTTAGAGTTTTTGAAAGGTTTTAATACTAATGAGGGTAGTAATTTGCTGCAGTAAAGGTCACCATTTGGGGAAAGAGAATGTTTGTCATAGCATACCCACAAACCTTGCTTAAGTATTTGTCTTCCTATTAGCTGCCATTTTTAAAAACTGCAAATCTCATGGGGTAGAGGTAGTCTTAGTTTCTGTGGTTTATATTACCTTAGGGTTAAAATCTCCTACCAGGATTGTGTGGATCAGGTCAAAAACCATCACTGCCTCCTTCCCACTTTCCAAAGACACTTTAGAGAAATGGCTTACTGAAGCCACAGAGGTTCAGTCCTTCAGAAAGTTGACTTATAAGGGACAGGAAGCTTCTGGTGAGGAAGGGAAGCATGCATGTCCCATAGAAACTGGGTAAAGAAAGTTTTTGTGAAGTTGTAATGTGTGTGGCTTTCTCCCTTCAAGAATCTTTCGCACTGCACACACACCCTCCTTTTTGTGTCTCTTTGCCAAAACAATATCCAAGGTTGTGATGATCGTGATCAAAATTAGAAATGGGCTGGTGTTTAAAAAGTTATGCGTGATGGTTTGAACTACATCACCCCACCAAATGGCTATCAGGACTTGCAGTCTCTGTGTGAATTTCTTCTTTGTCACCATTCCTAGTTCACAGTTTATTCTGATAAGTGATAGCTTAGGAAGCTACTAATTGTGACTGTGAGCTTGCTAACACTTGGGATTGGTGGCACATTAAACAATAAAGCTTGCAGTGACCAGTACCTTAGGTGCTGTCACCTGACCAGAGATAAGTTCAATTTAGAGGAAAAATAGGAGGAACCCTATTATAGGGTCTACACATGCTCTGCATCAGACTATTGCACAAACCACAGAAAACATCCTCCCTTTCACACCACATCTGAGCATGAGGAAGCACTGTCAATGTCAAACCATCAATGACTTAAAATTGCTCTTGTCAAATCAATTTTTTACAGAAGACTGACCACGTATTGACCAATTTTAATAGTAGGGGAAGAGTTGGTGAGCAGGGCATCAAGTACACATATGATTTCTAAATTACTTCAGTGTAAGAATTCAGTCTGGCAACATTTCCCTCCTCTTACCACATCCATATACACGCACACACGCACTATCAACTTCCACTGACATTTCTTCGTTACCATGAAAAGGCTCAGCAGAGCATCATTCCTCTTTAGACTCAGGCCTCACTGATAGCTCTGAAAATATTTTTCAGAATTGCATGCCTCAACTGGAGGTAGGCTTCAGAGTCTGACTTGTGAATATAGTGGCTTCTAAACTTGTCACTTTGTCTGTCCTTTCCAATATCTCTAACCTTGTATGTCCCAATAACAGGGGCTAAATTGGTAAGTGATATTTCTGGGTGAGTGGCCATAAAGTCTTTAGGGATTTATTGAATTCGAGGAGATGTGGACTCGGTGACATGGTCAGAGAATATTGTCAGGAGTACACACTTTCATATACTCTCTCTGTATCTGCGTGTGCATCTCTCTGTGTCTCTGTGTCTCTGTGTCTCTCTGACTCTCTATCTCTGTCTCTCTGTCTTTCTCTCTGTCTCTCTCTCTCTCTCTCTCTCAACATATCCTCTGCAGATTTTCTTGAATGTTGGAGTTACACAGTCCCCTTCAAATAATAAAAGCATTCAATATGAAATTTTGCTTTTATAAACTTTTGTGAAAAGGGCCGCCATTCTTCTCTAATGCTTCAGGAGTACAGGAAGAGAATGAATTCAGCTGTTTCCCTTGATGCCTTAATGATCCGACGCTGAGGACCGCACTATTTGAGTTCCATTCTTATTATTTGATTCTTTCCTATGTAGCCTCTGAACAAGGATGGTATTGACAATGTCTTCTTGAGTAAAAATAAAAGCCATGCCATGACCCCCAGCCACAGTGTTTCCCATTAAAAGAACAAAACAAAAAAAACCACGTGTTAGAAAAGAAAGGGTCTTAAAACATAGCAACACTAACTTCAGAAGTTCAAATGGAAAATAAGAGGCTTCAGATTCAGTGTCTGAATACACTTGGGCTTCGGGGTAATGTGTAGCTGATAACATGGGTATATTTACTTCTTCTGACATAGCAGGGTACACAAGAATGCTATGACACCAGAAGATAATCATACTGTACCAATGCCAGTGTTTATATTAAAAGCCATTTTCTGCCTTCTTGGTTGCATTAATCTCTAGTAAAAAGACTGACATGTAAATTCACTTACTGCAAACAAACTTTCCAGAAAAATTACTCAGCTACATTTAAATGACAGCATTTTACCCTACATGAGCAAATTCATTTTGGGCTTTTTTAATGGTATTTTTATTTCAGCCTCCATATGACTTAAACAAATTTTCATTTGCAATCATTAGCCCATGATGTTGAGAGCAACCTTCAGGCATTTTCAAGGAGAGAAATAAAATGATAACACTGCTCTGTTTGGTAAAGCAGATTTTTGTGCATATTGCATTTTTCCCTTCAGTAAATATTTTAAAGTCCTTTTAAAAGCATGGCCTTAGCCTATAGCATACAGAGTCAATCGCTAAGTCTAACCCTACTAGGGTGTTCTAGAACTCAAACACAATTTCTCAGAATCAAATTCTACTTTTATGAACCATAAAAGTTCTGTGACCCTGACAAGCAAACAAATAAACCTACTTAACCCATCTTAGGTCCTAACCTGTGCTTCTCGGCTCATGTTCATCTCCAGTTTACATATCACACTTGCTTACTCTCTCTTTCCACTTTCAATCCATTTTTACTGTTCTAGATAATGCTAGGCTGTCTAATCTTTCTGTGCCCATTCCCTCCACATGGCGGCTATTTCTTTTTAGCTAAGCACTTACACTAACATGTATAAATGGTACATTTAATTTCTTGACTATGAATGTAAGAACCCCTTCAATTTCTCTGACTAATATTACTTTCCACTCAGCATAACACCATTCTATTCTTTGTAAGACATCAAGTTTGCTTTGCGATCATTAGTTAGGTACATTGCCATCTCAGGAATATCACTCACTGATGGCAGATGTGATATACTATTCACTATATCCCTCATTCTACTTCATACAATAGGTTTCTAGTGTATGTATGGGTCATAAAGCAGCAAATTTTAAGCAGCCCATGGATACCAGAGCATTGAAATAAAAACAAAGTCTTCTGGGCTTTGGAGGCTTTCTAATTACATGTAATATATTTCTTGATATTTTAGACACTCATAAACTCAGAAGCAACTTGTATTTCATTTGTCATATTATAAACATGTAATAAAATGGAGTTTAAAGTAGCACCACAGCATTACTGGTTACCTGAAAGGGTGGAACTCTCTTAGCATTTGTCTGCAGAGGCCATTTAAAAACCTAGCTAGTGTGACTGTGAAGTATCTATGCAAAATCCAGTCAGCTCTCAGTAGTCATTCTGTGGAAGGTTTGTGTGGAAATACATGGCATAAGAAATGTTTCCTGCAAAAATATAGAAATGCCTTCTGTATGCTATAAGCCAACTTGGCCAAAGTTCAACATAGGTTTGGAAGGCTAGTTCCAGCCTAAATTTTTCACAAGAGATTAATATAGTAATCCACAGAAAGAATGGAGTGAATGCTTGTGCTGTATTTTTATCTAAAATGTCTCAACAAGCCTGTTCCCATCTCAAAATGGTACCTCATTATGCACATCTTAAGAATTATAGATTTTCTATCCCTCTTTTGTCAAAACCATGAATAGGAACTGGAGAGATGTCTTGGTGGTTAAGAGCACTGACTGCTCTTGAAGAAGGCTTAAATCCAGTTCTCAGTAACCTCATCATGGCTCCCTACCATCCCTAATTCTAGTTCTGGGGAATCTAATGCCTTCTTCTGACCTCCTTGGCACCATGCATGCACGTGGTATACATACATACATACACATACATACATACATACATACATACATACATACAGGCAAAACATTGAAATGCATAAAATAAGTATAAATAAATAAGTTTTTAAATGGAAAAGATAAAAATCATAAAACACATGTCAATCTGAGAAAATGGTCATTATTTTATGATTGTGTGTGTGCATGTATGTAAGTATATTTTTATGTACATGTATGCAGATGTCCTAAAAGGCCAGAAAGAAAGCATCAGAGCTCATGCAGCTAGGGCATGGACATTTCTGAGCAACCTGATATGGCCAGTAGCTAGAATGCAAACTGATCCACATAACAGAGCATCTCTTAATGGTGAAACCTTCTCTCCATACTTATTGTTATTTTTCTGTTTTGGTTCATTTGTTGTTTGTTTGTTTGTTTTTGATTTTTTGCTGTTTCTTTGTATTGTATGGTTTTTGTCTTGCTGTTGCTGTTTTTGTTTCTTTGTTTTTTCTTTTGAGACAGAGTTATATGTAGGTCAGACTAGCCTCAAATTTGTTATGTACCAGAGAATGATGTTGTTCATCTCCAGTTGACCTTGTAAATACTGGAATACAGGTATTTCCCACAATTTAAAGTTCTCAAGTGGGATGATTGCAGTTCTCACCCAAGTAAGAATCTAGTACTAAGCTGAATAATGATATTCTTCTACATACAGAATTAGCTAACGATAGCTTGATTTTGTTGAGACACCAATGTAAGCCTGATACTTTATATGTAACTTTTAGTTATTTTTACCACCCAGAAAAATCAATATAATAATCATCACTTTCATTTTGAGGAAACTAAGGCAAACAGAGCAAAAGGAATGAGATAGAGTATAAATTCAGGCTCATGTATTTCTTATTCAAGGGCCTATGCTTTGCAATTATATTTTTTCTGTCTCCTTGTGATAATTAAAATGCACCAAGGTTCTAAAGACTCAGTTTTAATCTAAGATATAAACCTGCTACTGTCACTTAATGCTCTTTAATTCACATAGATTTAAAATAGAAATTTGTTCATGAATGACTAAGAAAAAAAACTCACTGTGCCTCATCAGAATAGAGACAATTACTTTCCTCTTCTATAATAGTCTTCCAAAGATCCAAGTCCCCTGCTTTCCAACTTCTAACCACTGGCACAGTGAAGTTTCATACTCTTCTCTATTCAGAGCTCCCATGCCTTTATTTACAAGCCACATCTCAGGGTTGGGGGAGAAGGTTCATTACTTCAAGTGCTTTAAATTTCCAAACCCAGATATAGTGGTTGCTTATATTTCCAGCTGAAAAAGATGAAGGCATAGTATTCTCCTGAGCAAGCTGATTGGTGGCATTAGCTGTAGCACTGAGCTCTGGGTTTGTCTAATATTCTGTCCCAGAGAATGAGGAAGAAGGACAAATGATTGAGGATGATTTACAACACCAACATCGGAATTCCAAGTTCAACTGATCACATGTGTACTTATTCCAATGCACATACATATATGCAAATGCACACATGTACACAAACACACTACTTTCACACACATGAAAATAAGGGAAAAATTTAAAGTGTATCTCACTTATTAGGATTTTTTTTTTGAAGAATCCTCAGGGGATAGTGTACTATTATTAAATCGCATCCATAACCTTTATTTCCAAATGTGCAAAACTGTTCTCTGAAGAGTCTTTATATAAGTCTATTGTGTGTAACAATATCTCTGATAGCTGCTTCATTCTGGGCATCACATTTCTCTGTGACTCCATGTTGGTACTGACAATACTTATGCTGCTCACCCTCCCTTCAGTTGTATGTAGCCCTTTGTTCCAGATTTCCTGGAGGTCCTTTATGATGCACTGATTCATGATCCATAGTTTCATCAAGAGATTAAAATGCACAATCATCCTATTTTCTTATGAAAAGCCTAATAACTACCCACATCATATATAACCTAATATTTAAATCAATTCATACTCAATGTGAATGTGTCTCATGATACATGGAATTAAGATATTATAAAGGCAGGAAATCTCTCATACAACTTCTACACTATGGATTTTCTAGCACCTAGTTTAATGTCAGACTTCAAATTTTATGGCCCAAGAATGCATGTGAATTCTCTCTCTCTCTCTCTCTCTCTCTCTCTCTCTCTCTCTCCTCATTCTCTCTCACATATAAAGTGATATCTAATATTAAAATATTTTCTAGTATGTTCTAATTACTACCAACATTTAATGCATTTTTTATTTCATAAATTGTATATCATATTTTTAAGCACTTCAAGAATTTATAGGTCTTAAAGGAGCCTATTACTAATCAACCAAACAAAACCATGAAAACAGAGTTGGATTAGGATTGATTTGACATCTTACATATTTTTAATTTTTACTTTGGCTAATAAAATGATTTAATAAATTACTTCATGATAGTTATCTAATATTTTCTTTCTTATGGATTATAACGCATATTAGTCATTTTTCTATTGCATTGATATAAACAACATGACCAAGGAAACTTATATAAAAAAGGTTATTTTTATTTGGCTTTAAAGCTTCAGAGAGATAAGAGTGGAAAAGTGTAACAACAAGAAGCTCAGCATGCTAGAGTAGGATACTGAGAACTCCTGTCTTTTACTGTAAGCACAAAACAGAGAGAATACACTGGCATTAGTTCAAGGCTTTCAATATCAAAACTCCCCTCCAGTGATTTACTTCCTCCAGGGACTTATTTCCTCAGAGGTTGAACCACCTAAACCTCCCAAAACAGCTGCACCAACTGGCAACCAAACAAGAATTCAAATGCCTGAGACTATGGAGACATTTCTCACTCAAATCAAAATCATCATATAATGATTAATCCTTTATTACTATGAGAATCAAAACTCTTGACTTGAGAACATAAAATACATGTTTAAAGGGAAAAAAGTATAGAATATAAATTAAACAATGAGCAAAATGAATGCAGCTGTTAATAATTTTTAAAATTTGACTCTAATATAAATTGATACACACTTGTGAGACTTTAAGCCTTATAAAGTACATTTCAAAATAATCTGAACAAATTAGGAAAATACCAAATATTGTTTTTAATCTTATTTGTTATTCTTTATGCTATGCTATATATGTATGAGTACATATGTATACATGTGTTGATTTGTATGCATATATGTGTAGTAATATATGTAACTCATGTGTGAAGTAGGCATTTCTTAACATCCTAGTATGTGGATAGCTTTTTGAATTGTTTGGTTTGACCTAGAAATCCAATTTCCATATTAATATAATTTCCCCTAGTTACAAAACTCTCCTTCAGATAATAAAGTATATTTCATGGTGTATATGGAGAAAAGATCAACAATGTCAAAACAAAATCACAACTTTCCAAAATTATGTGAAGTTTAAGAGAGTGTTGTAAATAGAAAGATATGACTTCATTAGTGAGGCTAGAAGTATTCATTTTTCAGAAATTTAGCTCTCTATAATTCTTTTATTTCTTTCACAAATTGGATAATTAATGTGAGTTAGTCAAAATCCTCTATGGTTACAATTTCTGTGATTCTTTAATAATATAACTCTATGGGCTCATTTCTCATTTTCCTCTATACCTCATTTAAGGCTTGAAGTCAGTGGGAATTACCCCAGGCAAGATGAATTAGAGACTATCTGCCTAATCACTTAAGGCAGACTGTCAATTTTTAGAAATTATTAAGTACATCTACACAGTCACAGGAAAATGTGGGTTTTCATAAGAATCCACATTTTTATATTTTTAATATAGATGAGAAAATTTTAAAACCTAAAGGCTCAGAGGATTATAGAATTTCAAAATCATAAGTCTTATATATTATTTATTTATTACTCATTTGTTGGAGAATTTTCCTGAGGACTTCATATGCCTAACGGTAGCCTCTTTGTCAAGTGGCTTGAACTTTCTGGGCCTTAGCTTTGAGATCTGTTGCATGAGAACTCTGAAAAAGATGAAGTTGTATAATTCTTGACTGCTGTTAGTGCTCAGTTCTGAGCTGATAACTACTCAAAAGTTATGTAGTTGATTGGTGTCAGAAGTAAGCCTACCCCTCCCCCCCGAAGCTTTCCTACCTACTCTCCATATCCTCTGCACTATGATGTTCTAAGTTCCTAAATTCAATAATAAATAATTCCTGAATCCTCAACATAGTCTTCATGTCTATAAATTACCATTGCAACTGGCACAATAATACAGGAGCTCTATTAATTAGTAGCAAAATATTACATATTATCTCGAGCAATCGAATATTGAAATATGAGGGTTATTTGTGTCCAATTCCATACCTATTTAATTTTTGACAAACGGCATATGCCATTTGGATATCCCTGGCACATAGCTAGCCTTCTCAGTAGTGTTTGAGTTTCACAGATGAGTGAAGGTGATTCAGGACCTAGGTCAGCTGGTAGTCTTTAAGTCACCAAATTGTCACACTATTTTATGCTTACATTATGCTGATAGCTTTTTGTTGACTGAAGAAATGAACTTTAGTAGTGAAATTATCTTCTTTGCACCTCAAGACATGTGTCATACAGTCTGTCTTATGTTTGTGACTGCTCTCTTTTTTGAGTGTATAGAAAAGACAATCAGGTCTTTTGCAGCACATGCCTGCCAGGTCCTGAGCCATCCCTCCTGGTCCTATGTGTCTAAATGAGCTACTTTACTGATGCCAGTAAGAGAAGCAAATAGGTAATGCAGACTAAGTCAGCAGGACAATGCACCATATTCTAAGAATGCTTTCTCTTGCTACTATCATCCTACCCCAGCCAAAACTCCTGACCTGGAGCCTACTTTGACAGACAGCAGTGTAGCATAGTGAGAAGAGACTGTCATCAAAGGTGTATAGCTTCTGCTTAAATCCTAAATCTATTACTCACATGTAAAGTGTCCTTGGAAGAAAATCCCACGACTTTCTAGGGACTTCTGCATATGTAAAATCACGGTGTTAGAATGCTCCTCATAGGGCTGTTGTAAAGATTAAAGGATTTAGTTTTTCTAGCTGTTTAAAACAGGCTTTGTTAGCTTTTATTATTAATGTTTTCTGTATTGAATATTTTTCTATTGTTCCGGTTACCAAGCCCAGAAATCATGCTGTCATCCTCAGACTCTCTCACAGCTCAAATTTAACACGTCTTTGCAGTTCCACCTCAACAATATCTTGTTAATGCAGCCCATTCTTTTTTCTCCCACCGTCATACATAGCTCTTACTGCCTGGGTCACCCTGGCAGAGTGTATTATATACTTTACTTTTCTGTCTTGCTAGTTCTTTGATTATTTTTTTCTTTTTCCTTCATTGGCTCCCAACTGTGTTTTTTTCCTCATATTTCTGTGCATTTTTTGCTGCACTCAGTGTTGATAGTCAATGATATACAATCAGCTATGATCATTATTGATTGAGCAGTGTCCTATTTCTTTTATTTATTCAACACAGCATGATCTTTACCTAATCATTATCATTATCTACCAACATCAATAATTATAGATAATGTTTAATGGCTATCAATGGATATTATAATTAATAATCATTATGAATACCTATTAATACACAAAATCCAACAGAAGAAGTAATTGTGATATAGCATAGTAAAAACTATAATGAACAAAAATTAATATGTCTATCAATCAGTAAAGTATTAAAAGAAAACTGGATTTCTAGATTTCTGTAGAGTCATAAGATAAACACAGAGAAGAGAATATGCATATTGTCTCAGAGTTGTAGAACAGTATGAGAAGATTTAGAGCTATCATACCAGGAGTGATTGTTAAGGATAGTAAACAGACTAGGAGGCAAGCTTCAGGCACATGTGTGAAATATTATGCAGGTTTGGTTAACTGGGGTATGAAAATTAACCTTAACAGTAAGAAGGACAATTCTCTGGACATCTCGGACTGAGTAAAAAGGAGAAAGCAAACTGAGCCCTAGCATTCATTGCTGCCTCATTCCTGACTATAAAAGCAATGTAACCAACCACCTGCCTCAAGATTCTGCCAGCACGACTTCTACTGCATGGTGGTTTGTATCCTCAAACTGTGAACTAAAATCAGTCCTTTCTTATGTTCCTTATGTCGGATATTTTGCCTCAGCAACAAGAAAAGTAACTAATATACCAGTAAGTGAAGAAAATAATATAGAATATGTGGTCATAATAATTGTGAGTTTCCTAAATTCATCTATTCCTAAGCACTTTATATGCATTATTTTGTGTCCTGACGATGGCCTGAACTACTCTGTGAGATTAATACACCAGTCAATAGGAAGCAAGTAAGTTTTCAGGGAAATCAGGCTAATAGGGACCAAAGGTAGAGTTTGAATCACAACCCTCTGGTCTTCATGTCTGCACTACTGGTCTTACACATCCTACTCTTCTAGCATGCACAACTGTAAGCAGAGGAATAACACTGCAACAATGGAAACTATTGAGATTTTTTTTTTTTTTTTTTTTTTGTGTGACAGGGTTTCTCTGTATAGCCCTGGCTTTCCTGGAACTCACTCTGTAGACCAGGCTGGCCTCAAACTCAGAAATCTGCCTGCCTCTGCCTCCTGAGTGCAGGGATTAAAGACTTAGACCACCATGGCCCTGCTATTGAGAAATTTTAATGTGAAAAGTGGTCTGACCACATT
Organism: Rhynchomys soricoides; assembly: GCA_019843965.1. Classification (NCBI taxonomy): domain Eukaryota; kingdom Metazoa; phylum Chordata; class Mammalia; order Rodentia; family Muridae; genus Rhynchomys; species Rhynchomys soricoides. Next base: position 10,919,476 of record JADRCH010000027.1, on the reverse strand, counting down.
GACCAATCACATCATCTCTTTACTTGTCTTGGTAGATGGAGCATCTCTTTGGTATTGGGTGCGGTGCTACTTGCTGAACTTGGTGAAAGATACAAATCACTAACAGGAGTATAAAAGAAAGATGAGGAGATGGGAGGGGTAGAGAAAAATCTTCAGAAGAATTTCAAGATGCTAAGTAATGTTTTTCAATGTTCAGAGCAAAAAGAAAAGAGTTGGATACATCAAATAAGCAAACTCACTTTAAAATCTGCATTTAACACACGTGATTAATCAGTTTTATCCTTCCTTGCTACTGCCTCTACTTGCAAGATGTAAGAATGCAAAACAAACCATGGCCCTTGACGTCAAATAACTTCCACTCTTTATAATTGATTGTCCAAGATGTGATGGAAACCAATATTTTAATCTTACTATTTATGTACCCTGAATGAGCCTAGGATGGAATTAAATCAAAATAGTGTGCTTTTTTTCTTAAATTCATTCAGAGTTATAGTCCATATTATAGTTATATTATTTTATTCTTGATAAAAAGTTTAACTGTTTTGTTACAAAAATATGACCAATATGCTGTATGTATTCTATAAGACATCAGCTAAATATTCCCTTCCCAAATTCCTAATCATTCTACCATCAGTAAAATTTCAGAATATTCTAGACTCTTAAAGATATGCAATAGATTCATACCAATAAGAATATTTGGAACCAGATGGGGAGCAAGCCTGAGACCAGTCCTGCCCAGAGCCACATAGCATGGGCAGGGAATAGCACTCTTCAGAGGAACCCAGACACTCAGAGACCCAACGTACCACTAAGATAAGCAAGTAAGTAATGAGAAACAAAAGAGAAAGAGATGCATGTGTGCACAGTGAAGAGAGACAGAACTGGAGACTCAAGGGAAATGAGAAACAGTCCGATGTGAGTAGCTGGTGATGCCACCTAAGACCATAGAGAGAATCTGGCATGTCCTACCATCAGGAGGCATGTTTGGGTCCAAGGCACTGGAGTAGCAGGGTCTGTCACCACCAAAGGCTAGGCATATATCCTTAGTCTGGGCTACTGCCTGGAGTCATGTTATTGTCTGAAGACTGTGAAGAACGGCCCTGTCCATTGCCTGGGCATCATGAAAGAGTTGGTCTCAAAGGCACTCTTGCAGAAGAGCTGGCCCCAGCCATATCCAAGTACAACACTCAAGAGAATATCCTGGCACCTCACCCAGGAAGCACAATAGAGTTGGCCTTGGTTGTGGTAGTTCTCCCTACCACTAGCTCCTTGCCACCTATGGCAGACAGCAGAGCTGGCTCTGAGGTCATGAGAATGGGAGATTGAACCAGCCATTCACTAGCTGCAACATTTGGGAGAGTGGGCCCTACATCTTGCCTGGGCAGCACAGTAGAGATGGCCCTGATTGCTGAGGGGACGGCAGGTGGGACAGCCCAGAGGGCAGGAGAGCTGTTCCAATCTCTCACCTACTGCAGCAAGTGGGAGAACTGTCATCAGAGAGTTAAAATCATTTTCTATATCAATCAAATTATATTCTATTAGGGTTTGTCAATGTTCCAAAAGGATTCTGAGGTAGTTAACCATTCTCCATTAGCCACCATGGATGTTCAGAAACAGTTATCTATAATGGCAAGTATATACTTAGTTAGTTCCCTTTCTTGATTGAGGTTATGGTCCTTACTTAAAAGTTCAGGAAAGACCATGTTTAACACTCTAGTTTTTACTCTGCAGAAAATAAATGTGCCTGGCATCTGTAATTGTTGTTTTCATTGCTTCAGAAGCAAAATTAGTTTTCTTAGGGATTCCCAGTAGTAAAAGTGTGACATTGTAGTACTTTTGATATATTAAGCCAGAGTAGATGAAGTTGCCACTTCTGAAGGTAAAATCCAGTTTTCAATAAGTGTTCTACTGCTGAAATGGATGGCTCACATTTCTTGCTGGAGAAGAATGGTTTTAGAGCTGGCATGTTAGGGGTTTCCTACATTTATTTACTTGTTCTCTTAGGGTTTCATTGCTGTGAAGAGATACCATGACCAAGGCAACTCTTATAAAGACAACATTTAATTGGGGCTGGCTTACCGGTTTAGAAGTTCAATCTATTATCATTATGGTGGGATCATGGCAGGGTCCAGGCAGGCATGGTGATGGAGGAACTGAGAGTTCTACTTCTTGTTCCAAAGGCAGCTAAGCGAAGATTGATTTTAGGAAGCTAGGTAAAATGTCTGAATGAAAGCTCATCCCCACAGTGACACAGTTCTTCCAACAAGGCCACACTGCCTCCAACAAGGCCACACCTCCTAACAGTGGGCCATACATATTCAAACCACTGCAATTGTGTTTTGTTGTGTTGTGTTGTGTTGTGTTGTGTTCTTACTCATTAAGTAAGCTAACTCTGAGCAGAAGACTCTCCACTTTAATTTCTGGTAAAGAACATCAGAGACTTAGATTGGCTTGTTTCATGCTTCTGAGTACAGAAAATCATGGGGATTATAAGAGCAAAATCTAGAATTCACATAGATGTAGGTACTTTCAGCAGTTTTTCTTCCTATCTACCTTTTATATAATAGAGCACAAATGAGTGGGAGAATATTTTGCAAATCAACAATTTTTACTCGAGTCCTCTCATTGATCCCAAATTTAACCATTTGAGACTTTATGGAAGAAAGTTCATCAAAGAAAGTCATTTGTACAAACATAACTTGGAAGAAAATCCTTATTTACAGGTGCTGTGCTGGCCCACACTGAAGGATGGGCCAAAACACAATGCTAAGAGAATGAATCAGATATGATCAGCAGAGTTTTTACATCTATATATAAAAAAGCTGAATCCTGCAGTTCTACATTTAACTCCCATTAGAAAATCCTGTGATTAATGGCAGGTCCTCAGTGATTGTTCAGGTAACAGATGGACATGCCACAGTGAAATATCTTCTCCTTTTATTTACAAAGAACAACTTTTAATGTGGGCAGAAATTAACACATTACTGAAATATTGGTTAGCTCAGATTAAAGGCCTTCACATTAATATGTTTCCATTATTATGTATCATTGTCCTCAATATTTTTATGGAATTGGAAGATATAATCCACAATATGTTGTGATTTCCATTCACGTGTGTTTGTTTCTCTAGAAAGAATTATGTACCTACCACATAATGAGGTAATTAACTTGGGAACAAAAGCTTTTTCTTCTGTTCCAGACAAAACTGGCCTTTGAAACACAAGCAACATAGACATTCTGCTTAGGACTGTCTACCTAGTCTTGAATGGTGATTTTGTTGTTAAACATCTCACATCATTCTTTAAGATGCCAAATATACCTGAAAAAAAAATAAAAAAGACAACTGAGATAAAAATGTGCTGTCTGCTCCTTCAATATATATTCCTTTTGGCCAATATGCTTGACCTCAGTGAGTCACAATATTTTGCAAATAAAAATCATGGATGCCTATTTTGACTAACAGCTGTATTAAATAAGAACCAGAAATCATATTGCTGCTAAATGATATTCAAACATCTCAATTTGTACCTAATTAAAATGCATTTTAAAAGTCTTGAGCCAAAGAAGTATGTATAATATTCCAGAGAATAGCCTGCACAATCTGTGTCTCATGATGGTATATGCAATCTAGCTTTACTGTCTGCCTTTATCAGTTCATCTCTTAACTCTTTCACAAGTTTGAAACTCTTTATTATTTAACTCGTGCCACAAAAAGTGAAATACATTAAAGAACTCAAAGTATAGCTCCAAATATCATAACCAGACTGTCTGCAAAAATATGTCCAGTTGCCATGTTTGATTAAACACTTTGTGTACACTAACACTGTGATTTTGTTATTAGTTGCTATGCAAGGATGCGTAGAGCCCAGTTCCCTGCCCAATGTGTCCATATTCTTCTAGTCATTAGAACCTATAAGCACCATCTTATACTGGAGAAGGAACTATGCAGATGTGATTGCAACAAGGATCTTGAGATGGAAGGATGATCTTGGGTTATCAGATGTGTTGAAAGGCTCTTTATGAGAAAAATACTGGACAAATCATAAAGATGCAGCATTTACACAGAGAAACAAGAAATCTGAGGATACACTCCTACGTAATGGACCCAAAAGGTGTAGAGGGCCTTTGCAATGTGTGGATGAGCAAGCAGACTCTCTCAATTTGCCAGAAGGAGTACAACCTCACTAACCTATTATAGTTTCTGACCTCCAGAGCTGTAGGAAGGCAAGCCTGCTTTAAGTCACTAAGCGGTATATATCACAATAGTAACAGGAAGTCAATCCAGTTGCCTAAGCCCATTATTTAAAAAGTTCACATAAAATTTTCAGGCTCAATTAATTTTTAGATTTTGGGTTCCTTGAAATTTGCAAAACCAGATGAGGTTGAACTAGTGTGCCCCTTTGCTCTGGCAACAACTGACTACAGCCCTTTCCTTTAGAAGACACTTGCTCTCCAGGCTCCAAGAGCTCTGCTAATATTGTTCCTCCAAGCCTCTACTAGAGGTTTCATCTTGTTTGTCCTTCTATACATGGCCTTACATTTTTCATTCTCCTTAGTAGTCATGCTGCAATTAATTACTCTATCTCCTCACACCTACTCTACAGACATGGCTTTGTGTGGAACTCTTATTCCTGAGAACTTTTCCTTTTACCTGTCCCTGTTCACCAGTTTGTATTTTGTTTAAACTTTCAGGTATAGGTTATCCACTCAGAAAGCCAGAATCCCATCCATGGAAAAAAAAAATACTCTGAATAAACCCATTTTAGGAGCATCCACACGGAATCCTCACACTGCAGCTGACTCATCTGTTGTTAGCTACTGGACACTTAGTACTAACCACAGGTACCAATGAGTCTATTGGACTCTAAGATGAAACCTTCCCATTTCCCTTCAGAGAAGGTTAACTTTGGGCTGAAGTGAGAAGAAACATTGAATAGCAAGGATGCCCTCTTTCTGGGTGTTCCTTGTGCATAACTCATATCCTTGCCTCTAGCTGTCTTTGAGTGCTGCCTTCCTTGCATCTCTCTGACTTATCACCCCTTAACTCTTCAAAGCCAGAAGCTGCAACTTACCACAACCCCAGCATTACGTTCTTCAGTAACTGTTACCTCCTGTTCCCTTCTGAGTGCTCTCTCTTATCGCTGACCCTACCTGTATAATTCAGGGAGTGAATCTCAAAGCATTGATCTTATTTGTAAAATTCCTTTTTATATAAATATCATATTCACAGATATCAAGTGTTGGGGAGTAGATATATGTAAACTTCATTATTCAGAAAATCACATTTAAACTACAGAATTGAAGCCCTAGAACAGATTTTACACTAACAGACCTCACAGGTACAAACTGCATGGTCCTCATCACACTGACACTCTCCATTGTGTATAAGGAGGGTCCATTTGCATCCTTTTTGAAATCCTTCTCCTATTGGATTTCAGATACCTCTTCCTGTGGTCAGTCTTCCCAAATACCTTGTCTTCTGCTAGACTCTATCTGTTCTATCTTATTCTTTTAAACTCTACATTCATACACAAACCTATTTTTTCCTGCTGTCTCAGTTCCCATGTTCATTAATAAAAAGGCATCCTAACTCCCTTTCAAACATCTTCAGCTATATTTTCCTTAAGTTCACTATTTCTCAAATCAACTCATGCTATCCTGAAGGTTGGCCATCTTCCATATTTCTCATTCTTTTCCTCATTGTTTTTCTCATCGCTAGGATCTGGAGTTTGGCTTTATATTTATTGTACAAGGACTTTGCAGTAGCTCTTGTCAGTAGTTTAGCTGTCAGATGGTCCTCAGCTGAATCCATCTATATCATTGCTAGATTTACCTTGCAAAAGCTAAAAGATGATTATGTCATTTCCATAAATGTGCATATAAAAAGAAAATCTCCCCACAGGATGCAGTTAGAACTTGGATTCTCACTTTGAATTTTATTTGTAATTTGGCATTCTAAATTCTTCATGTTCTTTTGTAAAATCTGATTTTCCTAACCTAGTAGTCACAATACAGAAACTAAGTTCCAGGATTGTGGCTTGTTCTTTCTATTAGTTGGCATTTGCTTTTTCTCTCTTTACATTTTTTTAAATCATTGCTTATATGGTATCCTGAATAGATAAACCTCTATGCATTATTACAGAATTCAAGTAAAGTGCCATAGTTATTCAAGTCCTTTCAATGATTTCTTGGATCCCATTTTTATTTAAAAGCAGTAGTTGTTTAATGTGTATGACTATGTGCCTGTGTATATGTGTATATGTACCATATACCTGCCTGGATTCCACAGGGGTCAGAATAGGGAATCAGATACTCTTGACCTAGAGGAATGGATGGTTATGAGACTCCATAGGAGTGCTGAGAACCAAACCTGAGTCCTCTGTGAGAGCAGCAAATGCTTATAGCCAGTGAGCCATTTCTCCAAACAACCATAGTTACATCTATATATCAATAAACACAGTTGACTTTATCAATTGTACTTTGTAAAGCAAGTTTCTTCAGAGCATTCATGACATTTTATTCACCTCAACAACCTTAGCATCACCCAAGAAATATTTCCTAGAATCAGTAAGGGTCTGATATACCTTGTCACTGTTGTATTTACATTTCTCTACCTTGGTTTCTTCTTTTGAAAATGGGATGCATGTAAAAGAGCATAGCTGAATGAAACTGTATGAAATATTTGGAGTCCTGACTTCCATATGGTAGTAGTTTAACTGTGGTAGATAGAAGTGAACAAATGCTTGCTGAAATATATTGCACTATCTAATTATGTACAAACAAAATTTGTTTTCAAAATGTTTAAGAAATAATTTATGTCTTTAAAATAATTAAGACATTCATGGGAAAGGTGAATTATTATGGGAAAGAGTAAACTGGTACAAAATGTTTTTGTTCTAAGTGAGGAAGAATATAAATATGAGAATATAAGGATATATCTCATCTTGTTCCCCAGTGCTGAGTCTAAGCACGGTTACCTTCAAAAAGGCATATATATATATATATATATATATATATATATATATACTTTAGTTGAATTAAGTCCTTGGGACCACAAAGCAAAATGAGAAATTATCCTTTTAATTAGCTTCAGTAAGTTTCAATTAAATTATTTTCTGAGAATTAATAATAGAGGAGGACTTTTCTAGGTCTTTCTTTTAAAAGAAACATATACGTCTCTTTAAAACTCAAAATCATTACCATGAAAATTTCTTGACCAGAATAAGGAATTCTCTAGATATCTGCAATTTAAGAAAAATAGTATTAAGCAGTCTAACATCACATGCTGGTCGTAAATTACTAAGACCATCACAGCACTTGTCCAGCAGTCATTCTTTGAGCAAACTCATTTTACAGCCAAAATTTAAGCAGGAAAGTGAATCTGCAAAAGGAAGAATCAATGAAGCATTGTGTCTTGTAATGCTTTCAGATGAATGAGTACGTGTTCAAGGATAAAGAGTTATCAAATTTGTAGAAATAATGGGTGAGAGAGAAGGGTCTACAAAGAAACTCACAAATGTCTTCTTAGCATTATTTTATCTCTAATATATGTCTCAAAACAAGTGACCAAACTCCTTGGATCTCAGGCACCCATGTCTGAAGAATACATAATTTGTAAGTTCCACTCTAATGCTAAACACTAACTTGCATGTTAGGGGCACATTATAAATATAATAGAGATGTTAGTTTGGACTTGCTACTGAGAATCTTTTCCAAAGATGTTCTTGTCATTTTGAATCTAAAGCATCCATTTCCTCAAGAAGATGCTAGAACTCATAAGAAAATAGCTAATCTCTCTCTTTTGACATTTGCAAAGAGGTTTCTTGTTTTCTGACAGACAATATACCCTCAAGGCAGGGCCACTATAAGCTATTGTGTGGGGAGACCTTTACAATTCTACTAGCTATCATTTATCATCAGAAATATTTTACCAATAGTTTTTAACAAATAGACTTCTCAAGTAATACAGAAAATGTACTGCTCCAGACAGAAACATCTGGATCATGAGCTCCCGCGTTTTGATGTAAGGGGGGTGTGAGGTCAAGGTTTGAGAGAATTTCAGGTCCTGGGGCACCATGGATCAAAGATTCATGACTGCAGAATCTGGCTTCATAAGGCACTAGAAGCCTTTATTGAGGTCAAACTACACACCTATGAGTGACCATAAATTCTCAAAATAGTTGGCTCCAGCAGCCTGCTCACAGGCAATGCTCTTCTAAAAGAGCTAGTGTGTCCCTATTTACCACTAGGACAGGCTTCACTTCCTCTTACTCCCATGAATGCTTATCCTTTCTCTTGGCTTCAGCAAGGAGTTTCTCAGCTGTTTCCCTATCACAAAATAATCACATCAGTATTTTCCCAAGTGTTTCTCATCTTGCTCTCCATAGTTACCTTGTCACAGGCTATTATTTGATGTGTATGCCTACATCCTAGATATTTGTCTATTTCCCAAAGAAAGTGAAGCAAAAAGTTACTTTCCACTCTCACCACAACCTATGTAGCCTGTTTCTAATCTTTTAAGAGTCCATATTGCAAAAGGAGGCCCAGGAGACAAGCATCTTGCCATTTGCTTCTCTTTTCTCTGTTCCTCAATCCTTAAAGTATGCTTGTCTCTCCTATCTACATTGAGACGTGAATATGTTCTTATTTCTTGCCTCTAGCTAGAACTCAACCTTTGCAATAGGTTTTCAACCCTCGTGCTTCTTAACTGTAGTCTCATTGAATAGCTTTAATAGCAGATGAGGCAGAGAAGGAAAACCTAGATTTCTAATAATTAAGTCTGAAGTTGTACATCACCCAAACTATGACTTCAACTCTCCATAAAATATAGGTTATGTTATATGATAGATGTTTTATAGAAATTTAAAACTATATCAAGAACATGAAGTTGGCAATGTGTTTTGATTTGTATCAAATTTCACATTAACTCCTTATGTAGTCCTATTTTTTAAAACTCAAAACATATGAACTGCACATTTACTGAATGCTGGCACATTCAGTTAAACTTGGTTATTTGTACTATTGCATCCAACATTATAAGTTAATTGTTTTGTAAATTTGAAGGTAACTTATTCATGATATTCTATATGCTGTCTTTCTTATAATTAACCATCTGTGTTTTAACTCAGAAAGATTACCGTTATTCATAGTACCTAATATTTATTTAGTCTTCATTATTCACTAGACTAGACATGAAATAGTACATAGGCAGAAATTACAGATGTTTTATTTGTGATGCATCCACAACATACCACATTCATATCATAAACAAAAACAATAGTGATAAATTTCCAAAAAGAATCCATGTCTTTTGTTCTAAAACTGTTGGTTACAGTTAGGAAAGGTAAAACTCTTATAACTAATAGAATGAATTAGAGAAAGAATGCTCATGTGTGAATTCGCAAGTGTGCAGGTTCAGAGGCATACATATGGAGGCCAGAAATTCACCTCAGTTCTTGTTTGTTGTTATGTGATAATGCCAGGACAGAACTCTCACTGGCCCAGAATTCATGGAGTAACCTAGGCTGGTTGCTTAAGAGCCTGAAAAATCCATCTACCTTCCAAGTAGTGACTGCTACTGCAAACATATGTTGCCACATGCAACTTTTCCATGGCTTCTGCAGACCAAGACCACAAACTCAAGCTGTCTGGCTAGCCCTGAAAATGCTTTATAAAGGCAGAGAAGAAGCTATTTTTCAAACTACTTCAAAACTTCTTCTATCTACCCACTACTCTCTAAAATGAAGCAGAGCTTATATGATTGGCTATAAGCCTGTAAGTATTGTGCAGATATTCTGGAGCACAGGGACCCATGAACATTCTGTTTTACTGGCTTGTGCTTATTTCCATTTTATCTCTTTCCATGCAAAACTGATCATTATAATCTTAACATGCATTTAAATTAGTAGAGGGGAAAATTATTTTGACTTCCTACAAAATATGAAGAAGCATCTGACAGGGCCTTCTCTTCTTAAGGGATTTAAGGGTGCAAAACAGGAAGATCCCAGCTATGAAAATTCTTGGAAAACCACACTAATCCTCAAGGACATGTTTTTTATCCCTTGAGCTGAAGTACTTACCTAAAATGTGTACAACTGGCATAGATTTGGTGTTGGAAATCCCAAGTTTTCTTTCATCCTTCTCTATGATAATCCTTTGTAGGGAAGTTACTAGATCACAACATCTGACTATACTGTTGTGAGAGTGAGATCATAGTGTGTTGTCATAATCTAAGGTATAGTATTTTAGTTTGTGAGTTTTAACCCTACATGAAGGCCATGTAACTGACTTTCGGTTCTGCAAATGTATATATGTATGTGTATGTATGTGTATAAGTATGTATGTATGTATGTATTATGCATATACTGACAATAGTAAAAAGGCTTTTTAAAACACAACAATGGAAAATTAATTCAAAATCAAATGCCCAATGAATGCAAGCTGGTTTTGGTTGTTCTGACTCATGTTGCTCTATAAGAGTTGGCTGCATCTCTGAATCTGAAAACACAGAATATTAAAAAATTTAGTGGATTGGCTTACAAAGTATAGTCAGAGTAGTTGAGCAATCACAGTCTCATACCAGCAAGTCTTAGAACCTAGTAGTTGCTAGGTCCATGAGGCTGAGTGCCTCTGCAGGTCCAACCTGCCACTCTATGTCTAGAAAATTCCTGGAAATCCTCTGGTCTTCCATCTATATTGCAAGCCCAAAGAATGTGGGGCTTCCATATCAGGAAAGGAATAGGTAATGAGTGAAAGAAGATAGGTGAACTCCTCCAGGAGCAAAAAGACCAAGCAAGTAAAACAATAAAAAAGTTTTTCTTCTTCCACGTTTATTTATCTGGTCAGCCAGTAGAATGTGTGGCCCACATTTACGGTAGGTCTTCCCCCATCAATTAAGGCATTCAAGACAACTTCCTACATAATGTCCAAAAGCCAACCCAAAGCAGAAAATCTCTTACTGAAAATCTCTTTCCAGGTAGTTCAAGGTTGTGTGGAGTTTATAAGTACAGATAAGCATCATGGAAGGGAAGCAAATGAGTGAAGAAAATTTGAGACTGATTAAGATGAAAGACGAAAGAATAATAGAATGTCTTGGGAAAAGAGATCCAAGAATAAAATTAAATATGTGCTCTGTTCCCATTATTGCTAAATGCTAATGGCTATGTGTAATACCAATGAAATGCCTGTACTATATCTTGACAATAGCATAAATGATGACATTTGATTGTGGAAGGATTTCAAGAAATCTTTACCTAATTCTGAATATTTTAAGTAACATTAAAATATTCATATATATGTTTGTGTGTGTGTGTGTGTGTGTGTGTGTGTGTAATTTAATACACAAATCAACATTGCAGTGCGAATTTAAGGCTGAGAAAGAGCTTATGTTTTTAAAATACAGTTTATTGTCATTGTATCATTTGAGTTTTTGGATCAAATACTTCTGACCTCACTGTGAGGAGAAAAACAATTCCAATAATGAGGTCCTGGGGGTAAGGATGCTTAAAAAGGTTACACCAGGGCAGTATGACTTCTCTGAGGAGCTTTGGATAATCAGCCCAAACAGGTACAAGATGGCTTAATGGGAAGACTATCCCAAAGTAGAGTTGATAGAGTTAGGTTTCCGGTTAGGGTTAAGGTTATGGTTAGAGTTCTCTTTCTAAATACTTCTTGCCAAATAGTGCCACTTCTTTCAAAGAAATATGGAATGGGTAGAAAGATTATTATCATGGTAAAGGTATAAGTTCGTATTCTTCTAAAATAGTCATTTTTGGCTTTTTTTTTAAACACCATAAGGATATTGTTGATAACTGGAAACACATGCAAAGGATGTATTTTAAATTGGAACATACTATAAATCAATTCTCAAATATACAGTAGGAGAATTAGAGAAAGTTTTCCAAAAAGCGGAATTATTTTTTTCCTGAGAAACAATGTACCTTTCCCATAGAATATAAGTGTGGAAACCTTTTAAGTTGCAACTTAATAAAAATGAATCTGATTCCCAAAGACTGGGTTACAGTTTAGTCATGAAACTTTTTCTTGACATATTCAGAGTGCATTTGTTAATTCTCCTAACATCTTGTAACCTTTTAATCACTGAATTTTCTGATAAGCAGAATGCCTAAACATATGCAAATACATGAAGTATGATTTATAGATAAAAATACACAAACTGGTTTTGACTGACTTTCACAGTTTTATGTGTCTTTAGTCAACCCATAGTTTTAGATGAGTAGAGATTCAAGTTTACTATTACTTATTAGTTGGTAATCTTCATCTGGACTAATAGGTGTTATAATTATTTTCAAGATGAAAAGGAAACAATGAAGGTTATTTATTCATGAGGACCTATTCATTTTTTTCAAGAAAACATTCCTCAAACATGGATAACTACTTTCTAATTCAGCAATACTTTTGAATGTTAGGATATTTCTCAACTTTTATGCTTCTTATAATCAAACAGTTTTGAGTATGACACTTGTCAAAGTTAATATAATGTCATATTTTTCACATCATTTTGTAAACTTTAGACAGTACATTAAACAATTTACCAATTCCTGGTCATTAGTATTTAACAACTTCCAAGGTGTAAATATTCACACCTGGTCAATTTTAGGCTATAATACAGTCAATGATACTAGAACATTGAAGGGATGAATAAACAATTATGCAATTGTTTATGATGACAGAATGTTTCTACTATGCAAATAACTTCAAGAGCATAATAAATAGTTAAATAATCAAGGTGTGATAACTTTTAAGTCACGATTACTCTTGATTTTGTTTAATTTTAATTGTGGGTTTATATATTTTGATTTTTGCAACAGATATAGTTAATTTGGACTATACAAAGTTCCTGAAAATTTAGCAACCAAATCATGTATACAAAATAAGCATAGTACCAAAATAATACCTTGTTCTGTAAGTGGAATTTACTTACATGCTGACCAAAGCATAGGTTTTGGAAGGCAAAGCAGAAGGAACATCAAAGAGATGCTAGGAATATTTCCTATCTCTGAGAGAATGGAAGTGAGTCAGACTGTACTCTGCTTTGTATTTCAAAGTCTCTATGAAGGTGCAGTAAATAACTTAGAAGATAAAGCATTTGCTGCCAACCCTAAAGACAGGTCAGACTCCAGGATCCAACAGGGTTGAATGAGGAATTCAACACCCTCAGTTATCCTCTGATGGCTCTTCCTAGATCATGGCATTTGCATGATACACACCCACACTCATATACCAGCCGACATACTCAAGATAAATACATAAATGAAGATAAACCATTAAAAGTTTCAAAACCTTCATTAGATTTCTCTTGCGAGCTTGTTAATTTACAGTCTTTGTTCTTTTTAAGTCACACAAAATGCCATAAAATTATGAGAGTAAGTTTTGGGGAAAACATATCAAATAGGTAATTTTAGACTTAAAATATTATTTTTAAAAAGAAGAATCATGTCCCAATAGCTATTCCAAAAAGACTACCACACCAAGTCGGGGACTATGTTTGGTGTGGGACTACCACACCAAGTCGATCATTTGTTTTGAGATTATACTATGTAACTTAAGAAAAGAAACTTTCTACAATTAGTAAACACACATAATATTCTGTCATCATGTTAATACAAATAATAAAATACTACTGGAGAACAAAGGCACAACTAAAAATATATTAAATTTTCCAAAGGGGCTTTTCTTTATCTTTCTTGTCTATACACACATGTTCACCTCACACGTATGCACACCCTCACATACACACATCAAAATTTAAAAGTTCAATGAACATTATTATTTTATAAAATTAAAGCTCTGTCTTTTATAATTTTCTTCTACATAAAACAAGAAAATATAGACCTAAAGTATAAATAAAGTGTAAACACTATCTTAGTCATAAATATGGACTTTAACATGCACTTTTAATGCACACACACACACACACACACATACATATATACATATATATACATATATTGGATCATATAGATATCTATAACAGAATGCAAGAAGTCATGGGTTAATTTAATTAACATTTATGACATTATATTTAATTAGTTTGACTTCTGATAATGACTGTAAGACCAGTAGTATTCTAATGCTAAATTCTCTTTTAATGCTACTAAACACATTTTATTGTCTTACTTGGAAATCGCTCCAATACCAGCCTTAATATTTTATCATAATTTAGGGAAATTAAGACTGGAAGTTTTAAAACAACCAAAACTTAATCCACAAGCCTCGTGACTTATTAGAACCTGTTTTTCTTACTTTCTTACATCTGTGCCTTTACTGTCTTTAACCTTTTAAATATAACCAAAGCTGATGGCAACTTGGAGCAGCAACCACATTTGTATGGTTTCAGATTTGTCATATGCCCCAATTTGTGTTTTCCCAGGCAGCTTCTGATTTTCCTCATGTATTTACTCACCTACAGTAGATTTTGAAAACTTTGACAGCTATTAAAATAGAGAATATCAAGAAGGTTAGTTAGTGCCCTTATTAAAACCCAAGAAGACATTGAAATACAAAGAAAGAAGTGGAAAGGTTTCATTCCTACTGAATTCATTGAAAAGCAACAGATTGGGGTTGGGATTTTATGTTTTAAGTCGTATTTTACATATCTGTGTCATATTGAGTATGCCTATGTGTAATGGGGTATTTTTAACTATTTGAGCTTGCCAGCTTTAAAGTTGGTTTCTTTGTAGGTGTCCAAACAATTGAGCTTAAGTTTGTTAAAAGAAGAAGTATGTGCCATGTTTCTTCTGAATAGTAAATGCTGATATCACTCCTCCCTCAAAATTTAATACTTGTATGTATTGTTTATTTGTTCATAAGAATTGTGCTCTAAACATGAAATTTTGAATGAATCCACTTATCATGAAAGCCTTTTAAGAAAAAAATTTCAAAAGATACAAAATGTATATGTATGCACCACATATATATGCGTTGCTGCTTCTTTGCTCTTGTATACATGCATCACTCATGTATCTGCATTTTGAATCTTTTATGGTGCTTATGAGTTCACAAAGGCTTTTATACTTTTATATTCTATTTTGTTCTTTGCTATTATTAGAATCTGATCCATGGGGTTCTTAAATACTGCTTTTGACTTCTCGGAACCTTTGGCTTTTCCAGACTCAAGTTACCTTATTATATAATTTATTGAAAGCCAATAATTACTAAGACATGTGGTAGGCGCTTATCACGAGTAACGTCACACTACTGGCTCTATGTACAAGCTAGAATAGGGCAAACGGTACAATT
The DNA here is from genome assembly GCA_019843965.1 of Rhynchomys soricoides. Classification (NCBI taxonomy): domain Eukaryota; kingdom Metazoa; phylum Chordata; class Mammalia; order Rodentia; family Muridae; genus Rhynchomys; species Rhynchomys soricoides. The sequence continues at coordinate 10,904,215 of JADRCH010000027.1, read as the reverse complement.
AGAGGCAAGTTACTTGGTGCATAACAATAGAAGCCTTGGTGACACTGTAAGATTAAGAAAAGGCTAAAACATCTTTAAAACTACTCATTACCACCAGTCAAGATGTGCATATTTGACCTTTATGGTAATCAGAAGCATCACCGCTTATGCAGTAGGTGGCTAAATAATCATCACTTTCGACACAGTTTTCCTTGAAGTGACCGAAGGTTAACATGCTTGATCCTGAAGCTGACACAGACATTGAATCAACTCATCAGCTGTTCACAGTGAAAGGCCACTATCTTCATCACCTAGGTTACAGTGACAGGATAGAATGTTGTAGGTTTGCTTCTCAGCATAAGACAGAGGGACTTAAGTGCTGACTGCTCTGTGCATATCAAAGGTTACAAAATGACTGAGAAACCTCTCCCTGGGGTGCACATTCACTCTGTGTTGTGATAATCATGCAACTTGCATCAAAAATAATTGCTTAGTTTATTACCTTGTTGTCTTACGATATTAAAGCCTCATCCTAGATTCAGAAATCTTCTTGTACTGATCTCTCTCCCTTTCCTTGGGATTACCATTAACATCACTGTTTTTAATTTGAATATATGAGCAGTTGCAATGAGGAATCTCAAAAATAAATCAGTATCTTCAAATAATATAAAATCAACACTATAATGAGAGCTAACATCACAATTCTAGCACTTGAAAAAACATTTTTAATCTTGTGAAATAAATGTAACTGTTTCCACAGTAGCCCTGCCTCCACTGTTTCAGCTGAAGATGTAGAAATCCATGAGATAAGTATTGTTATTCTTGAACACCAAATGAAACTAATTTTTGTGTTGGAGAGTTTAGCATTCTCTTGTTTCCATAGTTAAACATCCTAACAGGTAATCATAAAAAGTTATTCTATGTATGTTATGTCCATATGATTTTGGAGCATGATAATATATCATATACCGACAGAAGGGTTTAACTGTCATAAAAATTATGGCAAAGGAATAAACTTTTTTTTTTCCAGGTAGCCAAGTTAAGAATGGTTGAAGGCACAAAGCCAAAATTTCCCAAGTACCTGTGACTTTGATGTCACTTAAAAGTGGCCATTGATAATTGCCTTTAATAAATGCAGTACTAACCAGTGTGTACCTAGGAAACCAGGCCAACTTCCTATATTTCAGTCATTGCTTTTTCTGTAACCTGGAGAGTGCTTCAGGATTCATTATGACGCATGGAATATATAAGCAATAAGGCACGACAGGAAGTGTGGTTATCATAAGATAATCACACCCTTGGGTCATTACAAAGCAAAAAGAAGGGTCATGTCCCTTTCATTCCCCCTGGGGTGTGATTACTGAACAACAATCCTACGCCATGCCATTACCTTAGAGCTTCATCGAAAGTCTTTGTAGGGAAGAAACACTGTGCTTTTATTGCTTAAAGAAGACAAAGTTGGCATTTATAGCATCAATGTTTGTTCATTTAATTGTTCAGTCAGTTACCAATATGAATATGTTCCTTTAGAATGAGCACCTGCCAAGGCCAATCAGAACCCACTCTGGATTTGTGTCTTCACAGATAGTGCTGTTTCTACAAAAAGTCTAATACCTAAACCAGCATGAGGGAGAAACAACCTCCTTCAAACATTATTACAATTTTCCAAAGTCGCAAACTCAGATTTATAGACTGGATCGAGGAGAGCAATGTGAAGTAGCTGACTGATCAAGCACGGGTCAACAGAGTAAGCACTTTTTTTTCTACTTAGTTCCAGATCCAAATCAGGTGACAACTCAATGTAAACTGCTCAGTCAGATACTGAATCTCATTGCTGTCATTCAAATTATAGCCTAAGGGTCCCTGTTGTGATCTCACAACTTTTCATTCTACATAATATGTTTTACACTGCTTAACAGTAGTCATGTCCCTTTATTCAAGGTTATACCATCTTGAGGCAGATACAACCTTAACTAATGAATCTTATCTGTCATGCAAACTAATAATTTTATAACATTTCCTTTGCATACATGAGGAACATTTGTTTCCATAAAATTCTGTGTATATAATATATAGATGTTATTATTTCCATTATATAGAAGGATGAGACAGTCTTCTGGGAAGTGAAATTATGCAGCTTATTCGGTTCTTCCAGTGCTACCATGCAGATTCCGAACATGAATCATGGTTTCTTTGATGTCTGGTGTTGCAGTGAGAACATCGAACAGAAGCATGTGAAGAGAAAGTGTCTGTTGGCTCACCGGTTCAGAGAATATGATGCATCACATTGAGAAAGTATTGGTGTCTACAGTGGCAATATAGTACAGTGGTAGCTTCTTTATCCAAGTTCTTAAGACAATGCAAGAAGCACAGCTTGGAACCAGAGGAAAGTATAGCCTGAGAGTTTGTCCCTAGTAAACTACTTCTATCAGATTAAAGATCCCATGGCCTTCCTAAGAATAATAACCACGTGCAAACTCTAACATAAACTGTGAGAGAAAGGACATTGATGAAAGTTGTCTTTGATAAGGATCTGAACCTCCTCTGGCTCTATTTCCTCATCTGTGAAAGAAGGTTGTGAATGCTGGTGGCTGTCATGATGCATATCACACCACGCTTTCTGTGAATAGCTTACTTGTATAATTTCACTATCACATAGTAGTTAATTTGGGCAATTTTATGCTTAGACATTAGACTATCAGACAGTGGTGGTTTTAAGGCATGCTGTTAATGTAAAAAGCAAACAGGTAACACCATAAATCACTGGAAAGGAGAATGCCCTGTCTTGAAACCTGTTACTATTCTATTCTTTACTTGAGGCATTCTCTGAGTTCATTGATTTAGTATTTCACGATTACTAAATATGATCTTGAAATATCTTTAGGACAGAAGGTGACACTACTTGCAGTACCAAAGCAAAATACTGAGTTCCAGAGGGATCTATAGGTTATGACAAATGCAACTGATAAGTTACTTGTAGGAGGTTTTCAATCATATCTCCATATTGACTATAATAAAAGCCCATGATGATGTAGATTCTCAACACCCTTAGCCACCACTAGAATAGACTATTGTTCATGAATAAAGAAAGGTAGGAATTTCAAGTAACCTATTTGTAACTATAGTTAGGTGATCTTGGGTGTAGATTCTCTCACTCATCTTGTCTTTCATATAGCTTTTCTGCATTGGATCAATTTTGGTGCTTTTGATGGTTCTTCTTCATACTAAATTAGAACCTGCCTCCTTGTAAGTCCCTAGGAGAGAACAAAACTCACACGGTTTAGGGAGCTCCTGAAGTTTGAAGTATTTACAGTCTCCTTTCTAAGATTATAAAAAAAGGGACAACTGCTAAGGAGAGCTATTTGCAAACCATGAAGTTTCTGCAGGGGCTAGAGGGATTCCTCTCTCATGAGACAGCACGATGACGATGGGGTGGACTTTTGGGTGATGCAAATGTATTTAAGTAAACCATTCTCCTGTAAGTAATTCCTCCTCTTTGCTCCTTTAAGCTATCACAATGAACTGAATGGCTCACTAAGATAGACTTAGGTAAATTTTTTCTTTAGTCTGTTATTGGTGCCCTATCTAAAGTGAACAGGTCCTGGGTCATACCTCAACAATTAAAGCCACACAACAGATAACTACTTGATCAGACTTATTGGCATAAACCATACAATATCTGCAATACTAAATAGTAGCATAACATCTTTAAAATGAAAAAAGAAAGTGATCAATTTGCCAATCTAAATATAATGGGATGCATTTCAAAATGAAAATTAAAAGGAGTTTTCTTTCAGATAAAGACAGATTTTAAAATATTTAGTGAATCAAAAGAATGTAAGAGATGAAAGAAGAAAAAATCATATGGTACATCAAATGGGAAAATCTAGAATAATAGACTGATACTCTGTGATATTTGATTATGCATTGCTAATGGTTAGAGAGCTTCCATAAAGCACAGATGGTCAGATGGAAGGAAAATGAGAAGACTGACTAGGGACCTTAAAAGAAACTCAGAGGTGAAAAATAAAACATATAAAGCAAATTATATAAACGCATGGGCAATAAATACTAATGAATTAGAATTTGCATTAATATCAAAATATTGAAGTAATCATCTTTTTACAAACTCCCAGAACAGAAATGGATACTTTATAATGATAAGGTATGAACTAAGGAAACAAAATATGTATTAATGTGTTCCTAATTACATGGGTTTAAATACATGAAATGAAACAGAAGCTTCAAGAGTTTTTAAGGACTGAATGACATAATTAGTAAATAGAAAGAGTTAAGTTTATAAGAAATGTAAACAACATAAAAATTGATCTAATTCATATATATATATATATATATATATATATATATATATATATATATCTCAGTCTCCCCACCAGCAAAATATTTCTTTCACTGTTTCTAAGTACTTGTAAGGTGTTCACCAAGTTGATAAACAGTGTCATAAAGTATATTTCAAGAAAATTTAAGTGATTGCAATAATTTAGTTTTTGTCTTTATTTTTACTTTGGTTTATAGTGATTTTTGACCACCATTTGAATACTAAATTTGATCAAGTACTTCTTCAGCATCTTTTATAATACAATCAGCATATTTTCCCCTTTTATTCTGTTTAATATATCTGAAATTATAATGTCAAATAAAAAAGAAAACCCTAGCAAGCAGGCAAAGTAACACACACACACACACATACACACACACACACACATACTCACACACTCACACACAGGGAGCAAGGGGGAAGAAAAAGAGAAAGACAGAGACAGAGAGAAGTGCCATAAAAGTTTAAATGGTAGAAGGACAAATAGATAATGAAGAAAATTATAGCAAAATGAGCTACTTCCATAGAAATATGAATTCCAGACTGTGGCTGGGCAGAGAAGTTTTTGGTGCAGGAAGAGAGTGAGGCATTCTTTTTGCTTCTCTAGTAATAACATCTGATAAGATTATAGTCAAAAGTATTAACCATGATATTTACATAGACATGCAGTTAAGACACAGAACTTGTCTACCCTGTGTGGGAATGAGTTTCCAGATTTGGACTCCAGAGGTCAAACCTAGGTACCCCTGGTTTCGTTTTTTGTTTTTTTTTTGTTTTTTTGGTTTTTTTTTCTTTTTTGCTTTGTTTTTAGAGATGGCCTCTCTCACTGGAACTCAGGGCCCTTCAGTTAACCTGGCCAAAGAGCTCCAGCAGTCTATCTATTGCTGCCTCCTCTACACTGAGATTACAACCATGAGTTAACACAATCTACATTTAATAGGGAAGCTATAGACTATCCCTAGGCCCTCATGCTTGAATAGTAAGCATTTCATTGGGTTTACCATCTTCCATGCTTTCTGATTTTATTGTTGAATACTTTAAAACATAAAAGTATCACATACACATATGTGCATATGTGCATATGAATTCATGTTAAACAGGGTTTTTGTGTATATAACAATTTTTGTTTCTCTGGTATTGATGATTAGAGCATAATTATTAGTTATAAAACATATGATAGCTGCATGTTCCTTTTCTTTCAAACTGATTGATTACTTTCAAAGTGTCTATAGCATTTTATATCCCAAGCAGGACCATGTGAGTCACTAAGTTTCTATACACTTCTATTGACATTGAAATACATAATAGTGTCTTATTGTTGTCTCGATGTGTAGTTCAGGAGTCGTTAATGGTGTGACTTGTTATGTCTGGTGTGCTCAGTTTTCATATATGTGCTTTGGTGAAATATCTGTCATGTGTTTTGCCTCTATGTCATATTTAACTTTAATTTTAGAGTTTTGAATGTTCTTAATACACTGCACGTATTATTCCTTAATTGCTTTGCAGATATTTTTGATCAGAATGCACCAGGCCTTTCTCTCATCAGGGACAATCATTGTCCAAAGCACTAGATTTGAATGTAGTCCACATTACCAGCTTCATTTTGTGGATTGGGCTTCCAGTGTCCAGAAACCTTGGCCTAAATTCTAAGAGTGTTTTCTTAGAAGTATTTGGCTTTACATTTTCCTTCAAAATATGGAGTAAAACTTGAGTTAACTTTATAAAAGTTGTGATATTTATATTGAGGATAATTTATTACCTCACAAGGCACATTTTTTCCCAGCATCGTTTCTTGATAAGACTATGCTATTTATACTATATTAATTTTGTGCTTCCGTCAAAAAAAAAAAAAAAAACAGGTGTCAAAACTTATAAGGGGTTCTTCTTGGGGGTGTCCATTTTCACTGATTTATATGTCTGATCCCATGTCAATACCAAGAATATATAACCATATCGTTATATGCCAAAATAAGGAACCTAAATAACTCCAATGTTACTGTTTAGGATATATAAAAGATACATAAAACATTTGAAAAAAATAACACCAGGGATCTACAAACCATGAATTTAGATAAACTGGTTCCCCATCCCCTGATTTTCCTTCTTTATTATATATTCTAGTTCATTTTCCACTTTACGTTTGGAATTATCTTCTTATAACTACTTAAATATCTTGCCTCAATTTTGATGAATTATTTTAAATCTGTGTATCAGTTCGGGGGTGGAGATATTTTTTATTAATCACTTTATTTGTTTACATTTCAAATGATACCCTCCTTCTGAGTTTCCCCTCTACAAACTCGCTATCCATCTGTCCTCTCCCCCACCCCTTTGCCTCTGTGAAGGTGCCACTCATCCACTCTTGCCTCCTCTCTAGCATCCCCCCTATGCTGGAGTATCAAGTCTCCATAGGACCAAGGGCCTCCCCTCCCATTGATACCAGATAAGACCATCCTCTGCTACACATGTATCTGGAGCCATGGATCCCTCCATGTATACTCTTTGGCTGGTGGTTTAGTCTAGGTGGTCCGGTTAAGGTGATATTATTGTTCTTCCCATGGAATTGCAACTCCCCTTCAGCTCCTTCAGTCTTTCCCCTAGCTCTTGCATTGGGATCCCCGGACTCAATCCGATGGTTGGCTGTGAGTATCTGCATCTGTATTAAACAGGTGCTGGCAGAACCTCTCAGGGGACAGCCATCCCAAGCTCCTGTCAGCAAGAGCTTCTTGGCATCATTAATATTATCTGGGTTTGGTATCTGCAGATGGGATGGATCCATAGGTGAGACAGTCTCTGGATGGCCTTTCCTTCAGTCTCTGTTCCATTTTTTATCTTTGCTTTCCTTTGGACAGGAACAATTCCGGGTTAAAATTTATGAGATGGGTTGGTGGCCCCATCCTTCATCTGGGGGCCATGCCTATCTACTGGAGGTGGTCTCTACAGGTTCTATCTCCCCTTTGTTGGGTATTTCGTCTGAAGTCATCTCTGTTTGGTCCTAGGAGCCTCTTGTTTCCCCGATGTTTGAAACTTTCTAGTGGCTACCCCTAGTCCAGAGGGAGCAATTTTTAAAAGTCTGCTACTGTATAGCATGGTGAACCATCTTGGGGGGCTGCAGGTCCATCTTGGGAGGTGGTAGGATCATCTTGGGATTCTGAATAACTAGTCATTGGTTAGTTTTTATAACATATTAAACTCAAAACATAACTAACACAGTGAAGCCTGCATCTGAAAAGCAAGCAATCCTATTATTTAGGGTTGTTCTAAGAGCTGAAAGTGAGGAAGGTTGTCGCAGGAATCTTCAATATATCTCATTCTCAACTATGGGTCTGGAGTCATCTAAACAGGAAACCATTGAAGAGAGTCCTTAAAACTTTTGATAAAAATTACTGAAGTGTAACTCTACACAGTTGATGGCTTCTGGCAGGGGGATGGGAAAGGACCCACTTACCTTTCACGGGCTGGCCACTGGGAGTTTGACTATTCTACAGAAAGTGTACGGACAACACAAAATTTTTCTTATGGGGGTTGGGGGCCCACAGGGGTGGGAGGGTAGACCTGGGACCGATGGAAAGCAATCATGATGCGCTACATTGTGTAATTCCCAAATCATAAACTAAAAAATGTTGAAAAAAAATGATCTGAGAGAAGATTTCAAATGTTTGATATAGAACACCTAACTAGTTCACAAAGTTCAACCAATCCCTCAAGTTCTATTGCTTTTTCTTCCTCTTAGAACCATGTCAAGTTGCTTTCTGCTTCTGAATTTAATCTTTGTAACTCACTAATAATCTCTCCTCATACCTTAGCATTAGGGGTAAGGCATTAGCTGGCTCTTGCATCTATGTATCAGTTAAAAGGAAACTTCTTCTTTGAGGTCCTCTATGATTTTTAATCTGTTACCCCACCAGCCACCATAAGGTCCTTTTCTTTTACTTTTCTTAGATTACTGAATACTATCATATTTTTTAAAAAATTATTAGCAGTAGGTTTATAGCTCATCTAAGTGATTTATTCTGCCTATCTCTTTGAAATGTAGGGCCATGCTGTCTTTGTCTATTCCTTTGCTTCCTCTGTGTAATACAAATGACACACAGTAGATGGTATTCTATGATAAATATCTTCTTTGTGGAATGTGTGAATGAATATATTTACTTAAGGCAAAGAAGACTGAAAGCAATTTGAAGAGACTATGACTTAATCGAAGTTCGAAAGAAAGAATAATGCTTTGGTAAGCAAGCTGGATGACAAGGAAGAGTTCCAAGTGAGAACATAGTGCGTGACAATGGAGGGCTTTGACCCTCTGGAGTGAGTGATTTTACTTTTGCCTAGAGGTAATGGGAATGCTTTCCACAAGGTTGAAATAATAACATACTATTTTAGGAAAGTTAAGTGGGAATACTATACCAGATTAGGGTGGGGTTTGGTGAGCTCAGATAGAAGCAGGTACCAGTTGGGAATATCATTGACAATGGTGCTGTGATAGAAAGGGACCTATGAGGTGTCACTCTCACTGGAAAGAAGGCTCAGCTTGGAAACACCATGAGATTTGTCTTGGGCCCATATAATTGTCTCATCTGATCAGAGAATAGCAGCAAAGAACTAGAGGTATAATTTTATATCTCTTTAATGATATTTTTCTTTCATTATTATTTGCAGATGCCTTCCTTCTATTTTGAGATTTTTTTTTTCAGGCAAAAATCATTGTGGGTGACTTCATAGGAGCCTGATTTATCCCAGCTTATGTTTGAAGTTATTTACCTATTAGTAAATAATCCCCAACTTTAAAACTGGGGAGGTTGCATGCTCAATTGACCTGGCAAAAGCTTAGTATCGATTAGAATAAGAGTCAGTCTGTGTGAATTTGGTTTCCTTGTAGGAACATGTGGGCATCCGCACATCATCCTACTTTAGCACGTCATTTGATTTAGAATAAGGAACAAAGGTCCTGAGACTGCTGATCTTTTAACCCAGTTCTGTGGTTCATTATTTGTTGTGCTCAATTAGTGCTCCAAGAGTTGCCTCTGGCAGGCTTCAAAACTGTGGTCAGCCCAGGATGGCAGCACAGGACATCCCTTATGAAGGTTGGCTATAGCTCATCTGCTTTCCTCAGTCCCTGAACAAAAATTCCAGAACCATCCACTTGACACCAAATTTTCTAGGCCGTTTTTTATTTTTTTATTTTTTTATTTTTATTTTTTTTAACTGTGAATAGCTGCCATCATTTTCAAGGACTGTTCTGTATTCTTTCTGTTCAGTCAGTTCTTAAACCTGGCAGGACACAGCTCTCTGAGGCTGAGAACCGTGAAGCAGTTGCTGTAGGAAATCCAAATAGTCCTGACATTTCTACTTACTAGGTTTCACTTACAGTTCATTTCATAGGGTGACAATTAGAAGAAACAAGGAAGGGCTTTGTTTTGTTTGCCAGACTCATTTCAAGGAACACTCCACACAGCCTGCCTACTTGCTTGTTTGGTTAAAGAAAATGTTTCCACTCCTCTTACAGCTGCATAGTAATGGAAAATCACTTTGGTTGCCAAACCCACCAGCAACATTCACAAGAGCAAAGGCCTCTGCACTTGACTTAGTGTAAATTTCTCCTTATTGAATAGATCAGCCAAGAGTTAAAGTGTCATGGGCCTTTGGAAATGGGGCAGGATCAGTCAACCTCAATTTGAGCCTCCACTCTCTGTTGATAAGCAAAGGGAAGTCTCCTGAATTGCAAGGTAAATACTTTCTTGTGGGAACGCAGCTATGAAATCGTTGCAGAATTTGGTTCCCTGGCCTCCATGTCGCCCCTTTGCTTGGAAGCTAGCTCGGCTAAGGATTTATGACAGTTATTAAAGATGACTTGAAAAGTTAAAAAAGGGCAAGCAAGTCGTTGCGGCTTCTATCACTGTTTTGACATTGCTTACTACAATATTTTATGAGGTAGGATCAGAGATATTATTACTGGTGCATAGTATTGTTAGCTAAATTACAGTATACCTCTCATTCAATTTCACACTGGGAAAAATTGAAAACTTCTAACAGACAAGGAAATTATTATGTAAGAACTTGCATGGTACAAAGAAATCCAAGAAATAAATGATTCATCTTGAGTATTCTGAAAGATACCTTATTATTAGTTTAATACATAAATAACTGGAATGAATTATCCTATATCTATAAGTAGCTTTATCTGGATAAATCAGCCACTGGGATCATATTTATGAATTCATGGTCATAATGTAATTATGAAATATTCAAAATAGTTTCCTTGTATGAAAATGTGGAAATTCACTCCACACTCAAAGTTTAAGGGAAAAAAACCCAGTTCAATGAAAGGTTTGGCTTTTCCTTTTATAGGGATTTACAGTACTTATCAGCAGGTATAGTTCACATTAGCATCCGGTGACATTGCTTTGTCTGTATATATTTCTAGCTGTCAACAGAATGTCCTGAGGCAATTGCATCTCGATTCTATAGCTATCTTTTATTCTTTTAGAATACACAGGGGTCTAATTTTCCATCAGCAAAGCATGAAATCATGTAAGAATGCCACGTAGAGAGTGTGCAAACAAGTAGCTGTTTTTCAACACATCAGAATGCTTCGTAAAGTAACAGATAAAGTAAATCTCTTCACTGAAGTAAAGAGCTGGGAAATCAAGACTTGTTATAAGAAATTAAGGTTTTCTTCAAAGAACTAGCAGTGTCCTGAAACTCCGACAAATTTGTTTACCATTTTACATGTTAATATGTGTGACTCGATCATTTTTCTTTGATTCACAGTGAAATTGCTTCATATCAGAAGTATCTTGTGGTTATAGATCACATACACTTTAACTTCATCATGACCAGTGCTTGGCAATTATCAAATTAGCAGTGCAGTGAATAGGATATGACTTGCATCTGACTACATTAACTTTAAGAATCATTCAGTATGGTGTACTGAAAAGATGTATAAACTAAGTGTTCATTTATTCATTGTTTTGGTGAAGTGGGATAAGCAGTCAAAGTAAACATGAATCCTCAAAAAAAAAAAATGACATTATAAAATATACTAAATGATGCATTTAAGATTACCCTACCCTCTCTGGAACATGTCTGAGTTTGACAAACTGTTTGAAATTATCAATTCAATGATGCCCTTAAAAGGGGTTAGCTTTGGCATATATTTAAAATGCATTCGAGACACAAGTCTTTTCTGCTACAAGAACTACAGAAAGCTCCATTTAACATCAGCGAGATGACTGAAGTGACTTAAATTATCATTCTCTATATGCACCTCACATTTCTACAACTTCAGGGTATTTTTAAACATTCTTGCTACATGATGTACAATTTACTTAGCATGTGGCATTCATATGTCTAGCCATAAAATAACTTGTTATAATTTAAGCAAACATGTTTTAAATAAAAGGTAGCTAAAGTCTGTAATCTCTGATGTATCACATGTACTGAAAGCTTCCATAAAAATGAATTTCCCAGGCAGCCAAAGATCATAGTTTCCCCTTAAGAAATATCATAATTTATGGTTTCCCCTCATGTATTTCAATATATTTTTACTGACTAGTTTCACCAATGATGTGATATCATTGACAAATTAGACTAAAAAAAGAGAGGAAGAAAAAAAGAACATTTATTTTTTTCATTTCCAAACATTAGCAATTAATGTAATATCCACGACTCGAATATTCAATTAAAAATAAATTTTGTATGTTAAGATTGATATGCAATTTATTACTTATGTTTAAGGGGAAATTTTTGATAAGTTTCATTAAAACCAAGAAAATGAAAATATTACCACTCCAAATTTTTCTTTGCACTACTTTCAAGTTAATCTCTACCAGTTCCCCCCATATTCTCTTCCTAAATGTAAAAATGGAGAAAAACATGACCCACAAAGGTATGTATTTTTTTGTTTATGCTTGCTTTTCTTTTCTTTTTCATTTAATGCTTTATTTCCATTTCAAATGTTTTATTAAGTAATACCCTAAATAAGCCCCAGCTTTTCTCCCATATACCTAAAATTTCACATAAATGGAATCATGCAGCTCACAGTCTTCCTTTTATTTATTTCCTTTATTCTCATGCAATTACTTTGAAATTTGCATCAATATTTCACTCTTTCTATCACATGATATTTCCTTTATGGATGGACTATATTTTGTTTTCTGATCACCTGCTGATGAACATTTGCGTTACTAAATAAGGCTGCAGTGAACATCCTTGAGTAAGTCTTTATAAAGCATGCACTGTTATTACCTTTGGTAATTGCCCAAACATGGACTATCCGGATTATGCAGTAATGGCTTATTTTATTTGTTGAAGTGGATGCCAACCTATTTTCCAAAATAATTGATCTTTACATTTTACAACCATTCTGGAAACCTGAGCGGGATTCATTTCGTTTGTATCCTCACCCAGGCTTAATGTGATCAGCCTCTTTTATTATTGTCATTTTAATAGGTGTATGATATACAGGTATTTTACTGTGTTTTAATTGGCACTTTGTTACTGATAAATTAGATTTAGCGATTTTCATCCATGATCCTTTATTACTAAAATGGTCTGCTTCAGTTTTTCCATGTTTATTGTAGTAAAAGCCATCTGTAATCCTGTGGGCTTTTTACCCTTTCCTTTTCTACCCATCCACTTTGTTCTCAGAAATAATGACCCCAAGACTTCTTATATATGAATAAATATTTAGGCCAATAGCTTTGGTTTTGTTTCCCAACTAACTTATATTTTTATTACTCACTTATTTTATTCTAAGTCATGCCATATGGCTGGTTACCTGGTCGTTCGTTTCATAAAACCATCTTTTTCCTTATCTGGGTTGAATCTCCTGCACCTGACCATTTTCCCAGAAGTCCTCTGTCTTTCTCCCAGATGTCAAACTTTCTAATCTTGCCTCAGCTCATTAGCCAAATAGCCTTTTATTGACAAGTTATGCTTCCATTCAGTCCAAAGTTTATCTCTACATTCCCCCACAGTCCAATAAAAGTCTTTCTCTTACAATAATAGACTATATACAATAATAACAATTATGAAAATTATCAGGTAAGATTTACTTTCACAATATCCAGTCCATTTATATTTGGCAACTTAGAAGAAAGTACTCTCTGTTTTATCTTGGTGAGTTCAGTGTTTTGTACCTAAACTAATCTTTATTATAACTTGCATAGACCATAAAACATTTTCCTTAATCCTAAACAGTTTAAGCTTACTTGTGAAACTATAACTATCTAGTCTTCAACTCCATCAGAGACCTTAGAAAAAATAAATATTATGTGAGTATATAATAAATGCGGCTTCCAAAATTACAGAAATGAAAGCGTTGCTGGCTAACTGGACAGTCACCGAAGGTTTCTCTGTATCATAGGAGCATCCATCTTTGACTTCCTGGCCCAGAATATCTGACAGACCTTTTTGTAAACCAGCAAATAAGAAAGACTGCTTACCCTGTCTTGGCAAAGCTCGGCAGTCAACTTCCTTGCATCTTGTTCATTCAGTTTGGACAGCTAACTGTCAGCAGTTGCAGCAAGGGCAGTCTTGCCCAGTGGCTAGGTTGCCACTTTTGAAGGAAATTCTATATGGAGGTTCTTCGATGCTCATCATCTTTGAAGTAGAACAGGGGTACTGCCAGAATCAGAACTGTCTCGCTGTTTTAAGAGCCTTTTACTAATAAAGCACCCTTAAGTGCCATTTTCTGTGGATTTCTGAGGTATTTAGAAACCATATGTCTATCTATAGTATATAACAATAGGCAAGCATTGCTTGTTTCTAGCCACTTATTATCTGTTCAACCTAGGAAAAATATTTCTATCTAATATGACCATAAGTTTGATTAACTATTGCATTTCGTAATTATCCTAGAGAGTTTTAATAGCAACTTCCAAAGGAGCAGAACTTAACATTGCATTCTGGCGCAGCGGTTAAAAGAGCCGACTGCTCTTCCGAAGGTCATGAGTTCAAATCCCAGCAACCACATGATGGTTCACAACCATCCGTAATGAGTTCCTCTGGGGTGTCTGAAGACAGCTACAGTGTACGTACATATAAAATAAATAAATAAATCTTTTAAAAAAAGAAAGCAGTATATGATAAATAAATAAATAAATAAATAAATAAATAATCAATCTTGGGTTGGTGAGATGGTTCAGCCAGTCAAGGTGCTTGCTGCCCATCCTGGTGATCTTAGTTCCTCCTGGGCTCCATTTAGTGGGAATGAACTGATTTCCCACAAGCCACAAGTTGTCCGCTGACCTCTGTATGCATGCAATACACACACACACACACATTAAAAAGAACAAACTTAAAAAAAGAATTACATAAGTACAATATCTTAAAAAGAGTTTGTAGATAGAATGTTGTAACCAAATATAACCTCAATTTTGTATCACTATATCCAACTGTATAGCCATGAAAGTTCTTTGACTTATTAACAGTCTGGGGTCTAAAAGTAAATTATCTGCCTATAACCTATAACCCCTTTTTCTTTTCATACATTCTCCCCTCTCACCCCCTAACATTAGATAAGAGAGAATAAAGGAAAGATGAGAGAAAAAGAAATCCATGAGTCTACCCTCCTATGTTTCGTTTCCTCCCTGACCGAGACATAACAACCTGGAATTACTCCCCTTAAATGATGATGAACGTCCATCATCCATTGAATGACCAAAACTCATCCATCCCATTTCTTGTGAATGGACGTATAGTTCTCTTAACATTTCTTCTTACTGATTTGTGGTATCATTTTCCTTCTAGGAGCCCCTTTAAAATTTTGAGATATTTGTCAGTCTTATGAAAGCTAGCTGTAGTGTTTGTTATCCAGTCTCTGAATGCTGAGAAAGTTCATGGCTTAACTGAAGTCCTGACCAGAACAGTCTGTTCCGCTGAAACAGTGGGAGTGAGCAGTGTTTTTGAAGCTGTCCTGGAAACAGGTTTTAATGAAAGAGCTATTAAGTTAGTCTGAAGTGGGAGGAAGTAGGGTGCTGGAATAAATATGTCTGCCTCAGTTTCTCAGCATTCTCAACATGAATTTTGTCAGGGCTGCTTCTTTAGTTGTTTTCCTGTGTGAACTTTAATTTATTATATTAATATAATATACATTTCTTCATTAACATGTGTATGGAATATCACACCATCTAATCTTGCCTCATCCCATTGGCCAAATGAAACTGACTTTGATTTTTCCCAAGCATGTCATTTGAAAGGATTGTACAAGTCCTGAGGATTCTGTAGCCAACAAGATCCATTGACCATCCTTAGCTGAAGTTGTGGCTGGAGAACACATTTTCACTTCTCAGCAAGTTACCTGTTTGTTTTTCCTCTTGATTTCTTTCTTCCTGTCTGTACCCTGGATCTTGAGGTCTTCCCCTGTCAAATCTGATTTTTATCAATTTGGAAGGAATTCACAGCTTTTCTTCTGTTAAAATAAAGCCAAAATCTTCTTCCCATCGCAACATATTTCCTGCCACCCATTCTGAACTTAGTGAATCCTTAATATAAACAGGCTGATTTAGTTTAGCAGTATTTTTCTATAATAAAATGTATTTTAGCAGTTAGGTTTTCTTTCTCATTGACTCTTAAAAAATTTAAAATCAATAAAGCTAAAGCATTATTTAATCTATTCTTTGGAGAGTCTATATTCCCCTTCTGTCTTATAAGCATGTCCTTTAAAGTCTTGTTAGATCTCTCTTTAGCTCTTCAATTTGTATGATTGTAAGATATATTTGTAACATTCTCTATACCTTAATGTCTAAAAAATTGTTGTATTCTAATGAATACATCAGCTTCAATCAGTGAAAGCATCTCCAAGATAGATATCCCTCTCTAATAAATATGCAATCTCAGAATCAGCTTTTTCAGAATTCAAAGCAAAATCTCATTGATATTCTGAGTATGCATCTACTGTATGATGCACCAACACATGTACATATCTTAGTTCTCCATACTTTACAAAATGAAACATATAATTATTCTAAGGTAGCATCAACAAGTAGAATTCTTAACTCAATATACTGTATCTCTGTGGGTTGCCATTCTAATTTATCAAGCTTTTATGGATTTTTTTTTTCATCTGGAACTACCTTTTCTGCTGGTGTTACAGATTCCAGATCCTCTAATCTCTGTCCTATGGTTTGTAACCCAGCATCCTGTCCTTCAACCTTCTCCTCATCTAAAAAATATATAGAACTGTAATCATTACTGAAATAATAATTATTTCTATGCCTACCAGTGAAACAAAGTCATAAGGGATCCAGATGCATTATGTTTCTCTCCATTTTTAGCATAAAAAATATTTTTTCCTTTAATCTCTACCTCTTAAACGACTTTAATTTACTAACTTTAAACTACTTATATCTACCTATGATGTTTTATATTTAGTCTCTTTACCCTTTTATTGTTTTCAAACTGAATATCTTACCAGTTCAGAAGTGTGGGTACTTTCAGTCCCATAGCGGCTCCAGGAAAATGTCCCTTCTGAACTTTTGTGTGTTTGTAGGTTCCTGAGGCCAGCATTTGTTTTTGGCAACTAACTCCGCCCCCTCTGCTCAGTTCAGAAGGCTGTCCCTGCTGGTTCTGCCTTCTGCCAGCCCTGGTCAGGCCTCTCCAACTTGCCCTGCTTCTGAACTGCTTCAGGCATTTACCTGCTGGCACAAAACCGCCCCACCCCTGGGTTGCACTTTTATGTGCTGCATTTCGTTTGCGCGCAGCTCTAAGAAGTTGGTGAGACTGAGGCAGGCTGGTGTGTGTTCTAACCCATTGTCTAAGGCCCGTGTGCCCTGCTATGAGATCGAGCATCACATATATGAGCATTGGCTGGCACCAGACCTATTGTATCAGCAGCTCTGCCGCAGCTTTCAGGCTGTCCTGTGCCCCTGAGGGCCGTGGGTACTCCTTTTGAACCTCTGCTGCAGCCTGGGAATTTGTTCACTTGCAGATAATACCTAAAAGCTCTACACTCCCCTGTTTACTATCTGCTGCTCACAGGCGGCCTGTCCAGATCCTGTGTTGCTACCTGACTCTGGTCTGGCTTCCCTGTCCATAACTTTTGGCCTAAGGTCCGAATCTTTTGTTCTAAGCTTGGATTCTATGCCTGGTGACAGACACCATCTATAGTAAAGGCCATCTGTAACCTTGTATTTTTTCCACCCTCTCATTTTGTTCCCAGAAATAATGACTCTGAGACTTCTTATTTATATGAATAAGTGATTAGGTCAATAACTTTGACTCTTCCTCAACTGGCTCATATATTAGTTACTCATTTATTTTATTCTACGTCATATCACATGGTTGGTTAACTAGTCCTCAACTTCATACTATCATCTTCTTCTGTGTCTGGGGTGAAACTCCCAATCATGTATATTTTCCCATAACTCCTTTCTCTCTCTACTAGATGTCCTACCTTCTAGTCTTGCCTTAGCTCATTGGTCAATCAGGCTTTGGTTGACAGGTGATGCTTCCATTCAGAATAACAGAAGAGTCAGGGGAGGAACTAAAGGAGCTGAAGGGGATTGCAGCCCCCTAGGAAGAACAATATCAACTAACCAGACCACCCAGAGCTCCCAGGGACTAAACCGCCAACTAAAGAGTACACATGGAGGGATCCATGACTTCAGATACATATGTAGCAGAGGATGGCCTTATCTGACATCAATGGGAAGGAAGATGTGCCAGTGTAGAGGGGTGCTAGAGCAATGAGGCAGGAATGGGTGAGTGGGTGGAGCACCTTCATAGGGGCAAAGGGGAGTGGGGTAGGGGTACAGGATGGGAGGGTGGAGGAGTAAGCAGGAAGGGGGATATGATTTGAAATGTGAATGAATAAAATGGTCAATTTAAAAAGATTACCTCTAGACTTACAGAGTTGTTTGTTTTGATAACAATTTATATATTCAGAATATAAATGTCTTAATCAAAAATATGACATATAAGCATTTTAAAATATTTGGTAATAAAGAAAAACTTAGTCCCAAACAAATGAGCATTACAGCGCAGGACTAGTTATGTGTCATAAATCTTTGGCACACAGTACACTTTATTTTCCATTCAAAGAACTCTGCAATTGAGCTCAAGAGCTCAATACATCCTGTAATAAGACATGAATAGCATGTGATTGTTTCTTCTTCTTGAACTTTTGTTGTTCTGTATCATATTCCAATGAAATGAGGTGTTAGACTCATGTTCCCTTCCCAAATATTGTATATAGCTCTACTGAGCATTTCATAAGAATGGAATTGCCCCACACTTCGAGCCCTTCTAGCTTATTGAGGCTTCTCTGTAGCAAGGATGCAGTGATGGAAATGGAACATCCTCTCCCTGTTCTGTCATAGTGTCCACTGAAAAATCGGTCACAACAACTTTCAAATTCTTCCTCTAGGCAATAGTAAGTGATTTCATCCAAGCCAGATGGATTAACAAAGAGATCTTAACCAATATTGTCACTAAAGAAAAGTCAGATTCCCTCTAAAATGGAAACACACAAGAGAAAATACTACAGTACAAACACTTACGTATTCCAAAACAGGGCTTATCTGAGTCAAGGAAGTAGCCAGATAATTCTCTATGAAGAAAAGTGATATCATCTACCCTATAGCATCTCTGATCACATGGGACAGGTGTGTCCACCTGTGGGTCTGGGCACATGTCCTAAGAAATCTTCATATCCATGTGTGCTCAGTTCATGGGTAAATAAAAATATAGTTTCAATCATGTAAGTAGAGATGTGGTCTCAGATCAGAAACCCTCACTAGCACATGTGCACCTTATTCATACATCCAATCACATTGATGATAGGCCTCAAAGACTTGTTGGCCCCTTGTAGACCCAGGCAACAGGAAAAAGACATAGACACAGTTGTTGCCCATTGGGACTCTAGTGTATCTTAGTGAATTGCCAGCCCCTTAAGTAGAAGACTTTGCCTGGGAATATTGTAGTGCAAGAATTAGTATCTCTTGGCATATTCCACCTCTCTATTCCAAATTGAAAGATGGAACTTTCATTTCCCAGATACATAAATCCTGCTTCTTTTAACTAGCAATGAGCAATCTCAAGATAGCATCAAATGACAGTAATGCAGCTGTCATTGTGATCTTGTTATTAGGTAACAGCACAAAGTCTTGGTGGTGTGGTGATTATTACTTTTGCATTCACACAGGGTCATATTCTCTAGCATCATTATTTCAGAAGCCACGATCTGAAATATGGAACACTTTCATCACTGCAAAGATCAGCTTCATTACATGCTGGTCCACTGACACATTTCTAAACACTAGCTGTTCCTATCCCTCCAGGTAGGATGTCACCAGCAAAGGGGAACAACTGCTCTTTCCAAAACTCCAATACCAGAAACTCAGAGCATCCCCTAGGAGCTTTTCTCATTTAAACATAGACAACAAATGCGCAGCTTCCATCAGTTTCACATGCTTCAGTTAGCCCTTCTTCCTTCTGTCCTCAGGGATTTCAAACAGACAATCACCCGCTTTCATTTATTTTGTGCTTTAAAACAATATTTATTATGATTGTATGAGACATACTTATATGTGCTGTGTCTCCATGCCAAATCCAGTGAAAATTAACAATTAATATGAGGCTAGATAATTGGAACTCAAGCATACTCCCTTACCATTTAAGCATAAAATTTCAATTTTAAGGAGGCAGACGTGTGAAGTTCTATTTGGGAGGTAGGTGTTTAAAACAATGAGAAGTGAGAATGCAGCATTCCAAAGGCCCAAGTAATTTTTATTATTACTAGAAGCCATTCTGAGCTTCTCATGTAGTGTGTGTGAGTGTGTGTGTGTGTGTCTGTGTGTGTGTGTGTGTGTGTGTGTGTGTAATATTTTGTATGCTTTTATATAATGGGAATTTAAAATGCTTCATTTTGCCTTAGAGTTTCTCAGAGAATATTGCAACACGTCTTTCTTGTCCGATAAACTAACCAAAGAACAGATTAACTAGAGTCTTACAGTTTAAAGAGATTTCTCTGTAAATAAATTATACAACTTAAAATATAGCCTTTCAAATTATCTGGAGGGAAGGAATCCTGGTAAGAGAATCTTGCCTTTGCTCTATGAATTTGTGAGAGCAGTTCCAATGTAAAACTGTGTCCTCGGATTGCTACCTTTCACAGATACCTTAATGATCGTCCTACAAAGTTGATTGTTATCGTCATTCCCAAGAAGGAGGATGACATTTTATCAATATCACAGCATTTTCAAGGAGCATAGGAAATAACAGTATGCCAGTTCTGAGGGGGTTTATGAAGCAAAAAATTAAACTGGCAATTAACCCATCAGCAGTACAAGCAGATGTACGTATTAGAAGTGGGTCCAGTCAAACCGTCCTGATTATCAGCTGTTGTATGTGAGCTGGTGCACACATATTTTCATGATTCACCATTTCAAAACTATCCTTTTTTTCCTTCAGACATTCTAAAATCTAATAGCAGAATTTTTATTATATGCAAATAAACAGCATTTGATTAGGTCCTGAGGCGGTTTCACCTGGATGTTCAGAGGAATGGCAATTGGAAGGAAGTGTATTTCATCACTGAAGTATGTTTTCCCTTGGGGGATACACCATTTGATTTTGACATTTATTTGTCCTATTTTATAAAGGACAAAACTACAATTACACTTTTCTTATACACTACATTGGGCATTGTGTCAGGAAAAAAATCAAATCAAAGATAGTGTTTGTACACAAGCAAGCTCAAAGCAAGTATATTAGACAAATTCCTAGTTTGAATCATTGTGCACTAAGAAATATTATTTCACTAATACACGATATTGAGATTATAAGGAAAACATGAGAAATAAACTTGAAGAATGGGATCTCATCTCTATTCCTTCACAATGTCCTCTTGATTTTCAATAACAATCAAAATAAAATAAAAAGTGAGTTCTACATTTGGTTAATTACTAAGTTCTTGCTTGTCATTTAATTTTCAGGGTCCTGGAATAAAGATGTTGCTTGATAATTAATTTGGTTACTATAACAATGAACAAATATTTACCAAATAAATTTCAATGCATTCTAAATGTTTTTGCAATCTATTTTAAAGTGGAAATGATCCCTCTCTCAGTCAACAAGTAATCTCCAACCCTATGAATAGTTGGCCTTACCTTTTTATAATTAAGCTTGATTATATTAAACACAATTGCAAAACATATTTCATTTTTCTATTTATCAAAATACAAGCTTTACAAATGATTATCTTAAGCAAGAAATATATGGCAGGAGACTGAGACTAGCCAATGACAGCTATAATTTTTCATAAAAATGGAGAAACCTCTTATTGACTAATTGTTCCTGTGCTAGCAATTATAAGCAGTTCATTGAACTCAACAAATTGAAACTTGCCCAGAACTATCCTAAAATTTATGTCTATTCAAGCACAAGATTTCCTTTAAAGCATTTATTTACAAGAAGAGCCTGGGGTATTAGAAGCACATGCTCACAATACTAGCACATAGGAGGCTGAGGCATGAGGCTAGCTGAGGTTCTGTCAGGAACAGGGAGGGAGGAGGAGGAGGGATGGAGGAAAAAAGGAAAGGAAAGAAAAAAGAAAGGAAGGAGGGATGGGGAGAGAAATGAGGGAGAAAGAGAGGAATGGTCACAAAGTATCTTGGGTGTTTTGTTTAGTACAAAAGTAAAATTAAAATCTGAGCTTGGTATGTTGGCTCTTTGGTTAGGGACTCGTGCTACTTTTCCAGAGGATTGGAGTTCGTTTCCCATCCCTTATGCCAGCAGCTTTAACATCCTGTCATCCAGTTCCATGTGGACCTGGCTTGTATTCTCAGCACTCAGGAGGCAGACGCCAGGGAATTTCTTTGAGTTCCAGGACAGGCAGTGATACACAGTAAGAGACTGTCTCAGACAAACAGATAAATAAATACACAAATAGCCCCAAATCCTTCATTTCCCTTAATATCTTCTTCTTCTATAGGAGTGACCAAACACACCATGCCTTCAGCTATGATGCTTGAATACAAGGGAAGAATCAAATGATCTGTCCAGCTGTTTATATATCAACACACAAATGGATGGCCAGCCTTTTTATGATCTCACCTCACTGAACTGCCTATCTAAAGTCATGTAGATCCCTCTGCTCTAAGAAAACATTGTTGTGGGTTTTGTTGTTGATGGTGGTGGTGGTAAAGGTGGTGGTGCTGGTGCTGGTGGTGATAGTGGTAGCTGTAGCTGTTGCTGTTGCTGTTGTTAAGATATCCTGGTTCAGTTTACTCTAAGGAGACATAACTAATTAGTCAGGTAAGGATGAGAACAGAGGATGTAGCCAATGAAATAAGAATCACGGGGGACCATGAATCCTCCAATCTTTGTGAATGGACAAAGGCTGTGTAGATGCCAGTTGCTGCTTGTGCTTGTAATACTAAGAGATCTAAAATATGCTGGAGAAAGGTTGGATATCAAGATACCTGATCTGTGCTATACAGTCAGTGAACATGTATAACATGAACTTTATCTCCCTGTGAAGCTGAAAAGGTCTTTGGAGGAGAGAAACATCTCTCCCCACCCCTTGCAGAGATTGGGAACATGGTTCTCAGTGACAACCAGTCCATGGCCTAGGGGTGCTTCAGCACGGCTCAGGGTGCCATGCTCAAGAGATGCTTAACACAACCTTAAAAGGAGTCCTTAAAACTTATAGTGGTATTATGAATAGAATTCTGTATTTTATTCTTGGAGATAGTAAGAAACACTGAGGTATAGAGAAATCCTAAGAAAGTTGCAGGATGAGCAACAGGGAACAGAAGCATTACTATCACATGAAAGCACGATTGTGAGCCTTTCTCTATATTGTCTTTCTCAATTCATTCATCATTGATCAAGCTCATCTCACATCAGTTAGTATAGGAAGCGCTCACTAAATTGTGGCTCCAGAAACAGATCAAGATGATAGATGACTTCTTTTTCTGGCCAAATAGCATTTAATATGTTTGTATAAGCATCAAGACATGTCCTTAAGGAAAAACTGCACATTCCAGACTAATCCTGGTTGTCACCCATATTAGACCTGGATGTTTGGTCTCAGCCTTGAAGAGGGAAAAGCCACTCCACTGAGGACCTAGGGAAACACACAGCAAATGTAACCATCACAGTTGAGCTATGGAAGCAGGTTCTAATTTAGGCTAAGTGATGGATGTTATCCCCTAATGACAATCCTGGGCAACACATATTCCATCTACACACCCAACTGAAGGTTTCACCAAAGAATCGAAGTTCACTTCATTCCAAAGGTACAGTCCACAGAGAAGCATATAAATTGTCTTAATGAAGACACTTCATAGAAAAATCATACAAAAGTTAATTTACTACTTAAGAAAGTAATCATTTTGAGAACTAGCAAATAGATTCTCACTTCCAAGAATTCCATTCACTAGCTTTTCTGCATCTCAAGAAATTAAAATCTGTCGTGTGTGTGTGTGTGTGTGTGTGTGTGTGTGTGTACATTTCTCTGTGTGTATGTGCATGACACATATACTACATGTATAATATGTGTGAGTAATTCTGGTGATTTAAAGTAATAAGAGAATATTTTCTCTACCCATTAAAAATCCAGCACAAGAACACCACTTTTTTTCTTGTTATTTTTTTGTAGTTACATTATGTAATATAAGCATGTACAGAAACATGAAGCAATTTCGTTAATCAAGTTTAAAACATTAAACATGAACGACTCTTCCCTCTTTATGTCTTTAATAATAAAAACAGACCAAAGATATCAATTATTGGTTAGCTCTGAAAAGCAGTATGATAAAAGGATTGAAAGGATGTTAGGTACTACAAATGAGGAATTTGTAAAACAGAGAAGAAAATGTATGTAGGGAGATTACATGTTTGTGAAGCCCAGTGATGTGGTGAACATTGTGGAACGTTTAGAAGTGGCTTCTGTTCTTGGTTTGTTTTTATTTCCCTTCCCTCCTTTCAGCTTTTTGTTAACGGATCTGTCTAGTTCCTGAAGCTTTGAAAAGGAATGTAATGCACGTGCATTTTACAAATCCAAAACAGGAAGCATATATTAGTTCTTCAAAGCATATTGATATTTTTTTAACTGTGGATTTTGGCTTTCATGAGATAAAACTTTAGTGATTTTCTTACCATGTCTTATTAAGGCTTAAGTTCCTCATTTACATATTTGATGTCTCTCAGGAGACAGACAAGCTTCAAGTTAATTATCTATGTAGCTGTAAGAACTCTTGTTTCCTGGTTAAGAACTCTTCAAAAGTAAACTAGTAGTTATTAAATGTTAGATCAAGTCACCGAAAGTAATCAGGGTACACAATGAGAGGCACTAAACAGGCACTTAAATTTAATAAAAAAAAAATCCTCAACTTTCTGCAAGATAAATGAATATAAATCAATTAAATCTCTCAAGGAAATTTTCAAGGAAAACAGACAGCAGAAACCAAACAGCTGTAAAGCTCTGCTCTAGAAAGTGATTAGGCACTGCTGGAGGTTTGTAGAAATTATGAAATTTGGAAAATACACCAGTGATCTCAGAAACATAAGAGACCCATAATGGAGGAAAAGAAACTCTGTCCTTTTCTTTAATGAATATGAGTTATTGTGTACGGCATATATGTGTGTGTGTGTGTGTGTGTGTTCACACATGTGTGCACTCAAAGCTGTGTATACACATATGAAATATATAATAGAACATGACGTATGTGGATCCTGTGCAAGCATTAGATGAATAAATGTTTTATTTTCTCTAAAGAGAATATATATATATATATATATATATATATATATGAAGAAATTATAATCTTTGAATGCAAATGTTTGTTAAAGATCTATTTCATAGAATGATAAGAAAGGTTGGAAAGAGAGGCAACCATAAGATAGACTTTACTTGCAGTTGGGAAATTGGAACCACAGCTATCAGGTGAGTTAATTAATCTGGGTATCGTGCAGTAAATGAAAGTGTGCCATCTATTTCACAAGGGTCCATTGTGTCTTGCATGTGAAACAAATTTACCCTGTTTGATTAAGGATTACTGATTGCCTCCAATTTATTATATGTATCCTATAATTAAGTCACAATGAGTTCGAATAAAATGGGGATGGTCTTCTCCACAAAGAAGACAACAAGCTCATTCTAGGAAGACCTTGGGGGTCATTCAAGAAGCAATTAAATGTTCTCTAGGGTGCACTGAAAGGGAAAGTGCTTGGTGGGCTGAATGGTCTCCCCTTATATTCATGCTTCTCAATATTCTGCTCTTAGAGAGACAAATGAAACCCTGTCATAAAATAACTCACTGCACAATCAGCATGGAAAACAATGCAGTCTTTTCTTCTATCCTAAGGAAAATGTTGTACAGAAAATAATCTATACTTCCCAGGAAATAAAGAGCAACATCTGCCAAACTACAGTGCTTTGCCAGGATCTGTTTAAGGGAATATAAACAAATCAACATACAGTAGACTGAATGCAAGTCCTTTAACTATTTATGTTCTCCACAATGCAAATAACATACCTTGGAGTGAGATGAAACGAACCAGGAAGAGTATCTGTATTGTGTTGTGTGTTTTTATTAATGCTCTTATAAGTGAGCAGCATAAATACCAAGTTCTCTCAGGACCCTGCTAAAACTGGCATAGAGGAAGTTATCCAATAGTATTGCAATAAGGAAATAAGACTGAGCTCAACTCCACTGGGTTTTTAAGTGATGGGAAAATACTTAAAGGCCTTTAGAGGAATCATTTGCATATCTGAAGACACCATCTTGTGTTTGCTTTATGGTCCTTATGAGAGCTAAGCTCTGCCTTCCCAACAGAGACTAAGAGATTGGTGATAATGGGATTTCTGGAGCAGACTTCCATTTCAATGGCATAAAGAAAACATATGTAATTACGGGTGTTTTTTGAAGTGGGTGTTGTAAGGAAATCATGAGTTACAGTCAGAAATAAATCTGTTAAATATTCAGTCAAGTTTTAGGCTGTTAGCTCCCTAATCAGATATTAATTTGATTCAACAGGAATGGGAACAGCCTGGGGATGGAAAGCTGGCTTAAAGGTTAAAAGCACTTGTTGTTCTTGTAACAGACCCAGATTCAGTTTCTAGAACTCACATGGTGGCCCACAAATATCCTTATTTCAAATTCTAAGTGCTTTGATGCCTTCTTCTGACCTCCACAGGAACCAGACACACATATGATATACATACATACATGTAGGAAAAACACACACAAACATAAAAAATAAATAAATAAATTTGAGAAGGGAAGGGAGGAAAGGATGGAGGAAGAAGTAAAGAAAGAGAGACAGAATGTGTGTGTGTGTGTGTGTGTGTGAGAGAGAGAGAGAGAGAGAGAGAGAGAGAGAGAGAGAGAGAGAAAGGTAGGTGACCATCCCTTAGTAACTGTCCCTTTTTATGGCAGTCCTTTGGAAAGCACATAACAAGCCTATGCCAGTCTGAAATTTTTGGTGATTAAACATGTAGACAGAGGTTCCTTAATTGTCTTGATTGGGTAAATAAAGATGGCAGAAGCTAATCACTGGGTGAAGATATAGACGCGGGTTTTCCAGGTCCCAGGAGGAAGAGGAGGAGACGAGATAGAGAAAGGACTTTTTGGGCTAGGCTTTGGAGGGAGAAGCACAGACACCATGTAGGTCTGGGGCTATAAGAACCGGTAGTAGCCTCTGCTACCAGATGAATTCTAATATAGAATAGCTGAAGAATTTAGGACAATAGATTCCATGACCAGCAGTTATGTCATCTCGCTGATTTTAAAATATTAAGATTGACTGGTGTTTTCCATCCTCGACGATTCAGGTGGGCAAGAAAGAGGGTGCAGCTGTGGGGTGCGGCAGTCATTGGCAGTCTTCAAAGCCACGAAGTGGATGGTCAGTGTAGAGCTCTCCTCCCAGTGTTTGTGGGAAAAGCTCTAGCTAGAGAAGGGGGCTGGATACACAGCAGGCAGGCACGTGCTGATCACAGAGCCTAGCTAGAACAAGAGTGACTATTAAAATTACATGCAACATAAAAGAACTGAGATATTATAATTAGAAGATTCATTTTATACACTAAAGACACAGATAATTTTGTTTACACATAAATCAAATCAAGAAAACCTTATCACTCTATGTGTATGCTTTATAGCTCTATGTCCTTTTACCAAGTATAGTGAATTTGGACGTGAGTACTGTTTATGTATGTTTTGCCTGCATGTATCTATGTGAACCGTGTGTATGCCTAGTGCCTGTGAAGGTCAGAAGAGGGCATTTGGATCCCCTTATCAAATAACATGTGACCCAGATAATACTTATAAAGACTGTCTTCATCAAAGACCTGGAATGACCCCACTTATACAAAGAATACACAGGTTGTTTATATTTTAAAAATCAAAAAATATAAAAATAAATCTGAAGAGCCTAACCAAACCTCAGCTATATAAATTATTGATCTTAGGTTTATGGATAGTATTCACTGACTGTCAGCTTCATTTCCTCATTTGCAAAAACAACAAAAGACATTAAATATGCAGTCAAAGCTGCTACCAGAATGAAAGCACTGATCAGACCAGAGTGGACCTCTATCCTCTATTTAGTTTGTTGTTATTGTTGTTGTTGTTGTTTTCTATAAAACTTAAAACAAATCAAAGGCTGACAAAAGAAAAGAGATCCTTGTTCCTGCAGTTATGTTTTAGGGAAAAGGAAAACAAGAACATATTTTTTTTTCTGTAACAAAAGAGGAAAGGTCCTCTGTTGAAATGAGAATATCAATGGGGATAATGGCAGAAGACAGGGACTTAAGTAGGGAAGAGCCAAACTAGGGCACTAGATGGAATGCCAAGCGGGGCCAACATGAAGCTGAAGTTAGTATCCAAGTCGTAACACTCCATACCATTGTATCACATGTGTATTTCCAAGCTTCTGTGATTTGATCCAAGACTGAAGAAATTGCACAGCATTATTTATCTGAATTAGGATGCTACTTGGTGGTTGACACAGGAGGACTGCACCTTTAGATCTCCGAGGATCTGATGCTGTGTGGTTGAAGTACTAGATGACAGCGACCCAGTGGGGTCGGGAAAAAAAAAAAAAATGGAATTTCAGGTTTATACCCATATGTGGGAAGAAGTAGAACAGAAAAAAGAAAGTGACAGTCAAGGAAAGCTAAGGTTAATGTGAGTTTGGAGTTTGGTAACTTGATAAAAGATCAGACAGAATAGAACGTTTCACGTATTACAGAAAAAAAAAAATATTACAAGTGATTGCAATGTCCAAGGTAAAAGCACAGAGGCTCCCGAAACAAACTGTGTATTAAGGTCACTAGGAGAAAAGTAAGAAGGAAGTGTGCTATAGTATTTTATTAAAATAATACTGAAAACATCTAAGTCACCCTGAATGTCACTGGGAGTTGGGTTTGAAGGCAAAACAGTAAATGACCTGACCATTGTGAGTCCACTACTTGGTAAAAACAAACAGAAAACTTCAAAAGACAAAAGCATTGTGATTTTTCCCATGGAAGATGATCTACAGGGCACAGGAAGTGAAGACAGTGAGTTCCTACCCACAGGCATTTGCAGTGGTAGAGAAAATAGTAGCTATGGAAATTCTACCTGAAGAAACTACTCAGTTTCTAGGACCACAGGGAAAAGAGGCTTTTCATGAGTAGTTGGAGGATGCAAAGAGGCAGGATTCCAGTGGACAGGGAAGTGTTCAGGAGGGAAGTGTGATGGAAAGAGGCAGCAAGCAAGATGAACCTAAGGGTGGCCATGGGGACACCAGAGACAGAAAAGGGACTCAGTCCAGGAGTATCCATTGATATTAGGGAGATTTTCATCCCCAAAGCTTTGGATGAAATCTGTCTGTATGGCCAGACAGTGGGCACATGCCTGTCATTGAAATCATTCCCACCGGAAAGCAAAGTAGAAGTAGCAAAGGAAAGCAAATAGAGAAATAAATCAGACTTAAAAAATGAGGTGGAATCAAAACCAGATTGTATGAGTTCACCGTTTTGCTTAGGAAGGTCTCTGGTTGTCATCTGGACACAGCATTTGTTAGTTCGTTTGAGGTTCAAACAATAAACAGAATGAGTCTCTTTGACTAGTGTGTATTTTTAGAAATCACACATTTTATATGCTAGATTTAAAGTAGATGACAGGCACAGTCCACTTATTTGGCCTTGTCACACAGGGCTTGTCGCACTATTGCAATTTCAGACTACCACACTGATTTTAGTAGCCAGAGTCTGTTCTTTGTTTCCAGAAAATGTTATTCTTTTTTTTTTCTGTCTCTATTGAGAGTTCTCTTCTCTCTCTCTCTCTCTCTCTCTCTCTCTCTCTCTCTCTCTCTCTCTTTCTCTCTCTCTCTCTCCCTCCCTTTTTTGGAGTGTGTGTGTGTGTGTGTGTGTGTGTGTGTGTGTGTGCTATTTATTGAAACTGGGTCACATTACATACCCTGGGCTAATCAAACTCTAGAGTTCCTGGCTTGCAGATGTCTGCCACTATGCCAAGATAGGGTATTCTTTAATATCTCATTTTCCCCAAGCCTGTTCCCTCAAGATCAGTCTGTAGTGT
Source organism: Rhynchomys soricoides (assembly GCA_019843965.1). Lineage (NCBI taxonomy): Eukaryota > Metazoa > Chordata > Mammalia > Rodentia > Muridae > Rhynchomys > Rhynchomys soricoides. Next base: position 10,874,368 of record JADRCH010000027.1, on the reverse strand, counting down.
TCAATTATCCATAAACAGTTCTCAAAGATCAGGCCTTGAAGTTTTTGTTTTCATGTCCTATAAATTTAATGACTTATCAAGATGTCTCAGACATAAGCATAACGATGTGTGTAGGTGCTCTTGCATATTGTTATTATACTGTCCACATAGATATTCTGGCTTTTCCAGCAAACTGCACACCCTTGATGGGAAGGAACCTCATCCTGTCAACTGAAACTATAGTTCACCGCAGGGTTCTCTTATAGCAGCGTTGTAATAAAATGATTGTCTTGTAAGACAATTTGTACACATGAATTGGGCTGGAAAAAATATGTTAACAAAAGGAACACCTCCCCAAAAGGAATTTTAGGTTTCATAACAAGCTAGTGAAATATTTATGAAGAAAATGGCCTTCTAGACCATCCAATTATACAAGCTACTTACGACATCAGTCATGGCAGGGCAGTTTTGTAAAATATATATTTAAAGATAGCAAATGTTTTAAAATTGAAAACATAATTTTACAAAATTACGGCTAACTGCAAACTTACTCAAAAAATCCAAATAAGTATCAGAAAAAAAAATTTGAGTGAATGTTCAAGAGTTGCTCTTCATCTTGACATGTTCTTTCAACAGTATTCTCACATGTGAGCATGCATCTGTGCTTACAAGAGATAAATAAATGAATAAATAAATAAATAAACAAACAAACAAGATGTCCAGTAAAGAGGCCACCCACCTGAGCCAGTCTGGATTCTGGCCACTCTGTGATAAGGAGCAGTTGCAGAGTTTCTTCCTCACATCTGTAAAGTGACTGCAGATTAATGGTGGTGTCATCGCTGGCTTAGCAGGTTACCATAATAGTACCCTATTACCCTCCCTGACTATGTCAAGAATGGCAGGTGCATAAAGGAATCACACTCTCCAGAAGCCAGTGGTTAGACCAAGTACAAACATTTTCCATACCTGTATTCGTCCTCTGTATTTGTCTTCACAACTCTTCTCAGGCCTCCAGTCCAAGGTGAGTTGTAGCATCAAAAGATAAATAACATACCAAATTAAAACCCATAAAACTTAGTGGTGAATTAATATCTAAATTTGGGAAATAGGCTGTTTCCTCTGGGACTGTATCCTCGGAGTTTTTTTGACACAAATTTGAGGCAATAGAAAATAAATGAAGCCTAATAGAGCTCAATTTACAAATTAGATTAATTTAAGAACTGAAGGAGACAACAAACGTACCAAAAAAAAAAAAAAAAAAAAAAAAAAAGTAGAGTTTCTATGAAGCCACAAAGTCAATGCTAAAACAGCAGCTCTGTAGTTCTTTAAGAAGCATGTGATGAAAGAAGGGGTAGGAAGGAATGGACAATGTTTAAAAACAACGCACTATTCACACCACACTGAAGCCACTGAAATGCCTGCTATAGTATGAGACTTATATCCTCCCAACAAATACAACCATTCACCTCCCTACCCAGAGCCTGCTTGTTGGGGTGGATTAGGTACCATCCTCTGCCCACTGGCTCTTGGTGCAGAAACATACCAAGAATGATAAACGTACAGTATTTTCTTAGTTTAAAAAGTGTACTGATATTTTACACATACATAGTTTTGATACCTAAGTCTAAAATCTAGTAAAGCCTGAAAAACTGGAGCATTCCCGAAGCCTACTTTTTGGCCGAATTTTGAACTTGATTTACCATCTCATGCATGCTTTTCAACCACCTACTCTGGGGATTCTAATAAAAATTTCATGTGAAAATTTAATAGAAAAAATGGAAAACTAATAAAAGCAATTGCAGGTGGCAATGTTTCTGACTCTGGAGTGCGTAAGGACTCATGAATCAAGACTCAAAACATTCAGTAAAAAAAAGCCTAAATCAGAGTTGCAGATAGATGTTCTTCAATGTTAACAAAGACAAATGGAAAAGACTAAAGTCAAGGAAGTTGTTACATTTATTAAAACAAAAACAATGAATTAAGGATTCATCTGAAAGAAATTCTTTAAGAAGCCAAGCAAAAAGTAGGAAACCCACTATAACACAAAAAGGAGTGAAAGACTGGGAAAGGAACTTACACAAGGGAACACAAATAGCTGAATATTTGAAGAGACATTAGATATGAATTATTACTAGAAAAATGCAAATTAAAATTAAAATATTTCTCTTAACCATGAAATTTTCAAATATGAGAGTTGAATAACATCAACAATTTGCCGAAATGTTTTAATAAGTTATTGTAGTCATTGTGGAGACAGGACAGGCACAGTTAAGGTTTGAGTGGTATAACCATTGACTAGACGGTCCTTATTTAGAGCATGCCACCAGTGTATCTCTACATACTTGTTTAAGGGGTCATTAGAAAAAGACAATGAATAAGTGTTTATATACTATGCCTTAGACAGACTTGCTTAGACAGTCAGGAAGAACTCTAAATTGTCTTGTTGGCAATATATATATATATATACTGATAGTGAGGTACCATGTAGGTGAATTTGGATCCTCTGCAAGAGCAGCCTGTGTCTTTAACTAAGAAGTCATCTCTGTAGCCCCAAGGCCAGGATTTTATAGATCCCACATTTCTCAATTGTATTGCAAGAGAAAAAAGCTTTGAATGATCTGTCTGTCAGGAACAGTGCTGGATAAAAGCTTTCATGCCTTGTCCCTGTAAAAATTAATAATTTTGACAATGTTTAGATAAGCAATAAAACATATTGGATATTCACCATGAACTCTAGAGATACATGTATTAAAAGACTTTGCATGACTGCCAGGGAAATAGCTCAGTATGTAAAGTGGTTGCCTTACAAGCATGAGGACAGTTCATCCCATAAAACCAACTTTAAAAAGCTGGATGTGGCTGATTTGTACTTGTAATCCCAGCACTGGGGAGCCTGAGACAGGAAAATCATGGGGATTTCTACCCAGTCAGTCTAGCCTATTTGCCCAGTCCTAGACCAGTGGAAAACCTTACCTTAATAAAAGGTAAATGCCACATGAAGAATGGTATCTTAATTAGAGTTTCCATTGCTGTGAAGAGACACCATGACCAAGGCAACTTTTATAAAGTACAACATTTAATTGGGGCTGACTTACAAGTTCAGAAGTTCTTTCCAATATCAAGACATAGTACTGGAAAAGGAGCTGAGAGTTCTACATCTTGATCCAAGGAAGATAGGAGAAGAGACTCTTCCAAGAAGCTAGGAGGAGGGTCCCAAAGCCCACCCCCACAGTGATACACATCCTCCAATAAAGCTACATCTACACCAACAAGACCACACTTCTTCCTAATAGTGCCATTCTCCTCTGGGTCAAGAATATTCAAACGACCACATTCCACTTCCTGACCCTCATAGACTTGTACAAACACATGAGCTTATGGGGGCAATACTTAGCCATAGCATAATGCAAAACATATTTAGTCCAATTTCAAAAGTCCCCATAATCTATAACAGTGTCATCAATGTTAGAAGTCCACAGTTCAAAGACTTCTGAGAATCATCCAGTAACTTAACTGTAATCCCCTATAAAATCAAAATCAAAAATCAGATTACATTCCAACGTCATATGATATACATTACCTCAAAAAATCTCTTAGTGATAAAATACTGGGCCAAAGCAAGACTGAAAGCCACCTGGGAAAATTCCAAACTTGCATCTCCATGTCTGATGTCAAAGCAATCTTTAGATCTCCAGTTCCTTTCTGTTTTGTTAACTGTAGCACAATTTGTTTCCATTGGTTCCATCTTCCATTAGTGCTTTCCTAAGCAGGTATGCCATGCTTCTGGCATCTCAAACATCTTGGGGTCTCAAAGGTAACTGCAATGTTACAGGTTCTTGCTCCAATGTCTGTGACCTACACATGATCATCAGGGCTCCTCCAAAGGGCTTGGTTGGATCACATCTCCAGCTCTGTACTCTGTAGCATTCCAGAGTTTGGTTGACTCTATTTCATGGCTGCTGCTATTCTTGGTGGTCATCTCATGGTATTGGCATCTCCAACACACTGGGGTGTCTCACTGCAATTAGATTTAACAATAGTCTCTAATAGGCTCCCATCATGATCCCACACCTCAACTTTTTTGCATGACCCCTTTAGTCCTGAGCCATCGTCTGCCACTGAGGCTGCACTTCACCAGGGGCCTTCCTTGGTCTCTCAGAGTGCCAAGCCTCAGCTGCTCTCTATGACCCCTTCATGCTTGCACAAGCAGTATGACCTGGGTAACTCTTACATATTACCATGTTCAGCTGTAGCATGAGGTACAACCTTGACTATCTCTGGAACACAGCTTCTTTGAGATCTCAGAAAACACATCCCAGAAGAATTCACCTCAGTGATGCTGGTCTCTTCTTAATCACTGCTAATTTCTTAGCTCGACCTAACCATTATTAACTTTCTTTTGTTAATAATGGTTATTATTATTCTTGACTTCTATTCTTGACTTTAAACCAGAGTTCCATGGCCAAAGCTTCTGAGTTCTGCTGTTTACTGGAACATGGCCCCCTTGTTCTATTACATTATTACCAACATTCTGTTTTCCAGCTCCTTCACTGCCTAAGCTTAGCTGTCCTGGAACTTGCTCTTTAGACTGACTGTGAACTCAGAGATCTGCATGGCTCTGTCTCCTGAATGCTGGGATTAATGAAACTAAGCTTTTCTCTTCTTGGACCTTGTTATGTACAAACCTGGCTGGCCTTAAACTCAGAGATCTGCTTGCCTCTGTCTCCTGGGATTAAATGTGTGTACTACCATGCCTGGGCCTAACTTTTTCATGGCCACTATTCATCATGATCCAGATCAAAAGCCTGTATCCTCTATTTCTGGACTGTAGTTCATTCTAGATTAAAAGTCCAAATGAAAATAATAACCAAGTAATAATAGTACATCACATGACTTAACTATTCCTTGTTCAATGGAAATACATAAACAATAGGGTTAGCTTGGTGGGATTTTGCTCCCAAAGTCACCACTCCCTTAATCTGTTTATCTCCTCTAACACAGGATTTAGCTCCATCGTACTTCTTGGTGACTTTTTATTATGTGAACCATACATTTTGTAGCTTTCCTTTCCAAGCTTGCTACACTTGATCAAAACACTCTTCATGAGAGTAAACCAGAGGACAATGTCTTTGCTGGGCTTTTCTGAGACTTCCTTTGTCAATGCAATTAATTAAAATCCCTTTACCATTGCCTGAGGTTGACTCTTCAGAAAAAAAAGCAGCCACATTCTTCACAAAACCATTTTAAGAATGATCTCCAGGTAGCATACTAAAATTCCTCTTCTCTGAAACTTCTAGAGGTAGGCTTCTACAACTCAAATCACACTCAGCAACAAAGTCTTCTGTATTCTTATTAGGGTAGCCCATTAAGCTCCATTTAAAGAATTCTACTGCTTTCCAAATCCAAAGTTCTTTCAAACAAAAATGAGGTCAGGCCTATCATACCAATACCCCACTACTGGTAGCAACTTCTGTCTTAGATAAGGTTTCCATTGCTGTGAAGAGACACCATAACCAAGGCAACTCTTATAAGGACAACATTTAATTGGGGCAGCTTACAGGTTCAGAGGTTCAGTCCACTATCTTCAAGGTGCCACCACAAATAACATTCAAGATTAACCTAGGATCTCCAATGCATGTGCACATGTGTATATGTACACACATACAAATACTCATGATAATAAAAAAATTATACCCAATAGCTAATATCTTAATTAAACTTTCTTAATATCATATTTTAAAAAGCCAACAAGTCTAAGTAATAAATACTTGCTGTACAGTAGAAGGCTTCACGAAAATGAAGGATAAGGGAAACTAAGTAGAAAAGGGGATGAGAGAGCCTTGACACAGAAAGCATTTTAATAATCTGTGTAATCGTGAAGCACATACAGTAGTAGGAATAATGTAAGGGAATACCTGAGAAGCAATCAGCTGTATAGAAGTCAGCTGCATTTGTGAGTATACCCTACACCTTCTAAATAAAGATTTTAAGGAAGCAGTCATCTGGAGAAAAATGTTTGAAGAAAAATTAAAATACATTCATCTAAAGTTAGAAAAAGTTTATATACATTTGGAAATTTGCAAGTACAGTAAAATTTAACAAGAAATTTCCCTTGAATATTGGAACTTAAGGTAAATTAAATTAAAATTTTAATTATAAGAGGAAGAGACAGAAGATGTCATTATATGTTCTGAAGAGGATTCAAGATATTGTAAGCATTGAGGTCTTTGCTTCCTTATATATTCTAATTTTATGACAAAAGTAAAATTTTACCTTATTTAATGAAACCATATCATTAACTCTATTCTCGGCTTAGTTGAGTTACCTAAGAGCATATAAGATTTTCAACTAACAAAATGAAAGTAAAAGCAATATAGCTGTCTGTGACAATATCCACGGAAAATTCAAAGGAAAAACTGAAGAGAATGAAATTGCTTTAAAATGCCATATAGTTGAAAGTTTTAGAAAGCATGACCCTAGGTCATGTCAAGAAAGACCCTGACTCAAACTCTACCTCCCATCCCTGTTTATGAGCAACTGACCTTAAGGTATTTGATACCCAGGGACGGATTCTGACCTCATGCCTCAGCACAACAAATCTGTACCACTGTGGCCTCAGTTTCCTGCTCTTGTCTGTAGCTGAAATGTACCTTTACCTCTTCCTCTGCAAGCATGAACGGTCCTCATGTGTTGTAGGATTGCCTTCTGACAATGGATTAGTTAAATTCTTTCTGCCCAATCATTTCATTCAAAAAGTTTGTTTCTGATGGATGACTGATACAAGTCATGAAATAAATTTATAACTTCCAAAGATTCTTCCATGTGTGGAATACATTTTGTGGCCTTGATTCCCAGCAAATTCTGAATGCAACCTATTCTTTATCAAAACAATGACTTGAAGTTCAGCAGTATTTGGATTCAGTCTATATCAAATATTAAAACTCTGTTGATACCATATAGATGCAGAATTGTATATTTTTATGTCACCGTGTTTAGATATGTCTATCAAGCTATTATAAATGCAAATACTTTGAATATTTAATCAGTCTAAATCTTGCATTTTGTTAATTTGACATTCTATTTTTCTTTGTTTTGTTTTTCGTTTGTTTGTTTGGCTTTTTTTGTTTGTGTTCTTGTTGTTATTGTTGTTGATGATGATGTTGTTGTTCTCAAGGAAAACTAGAACTTCTTTTGCCCTAATTCTTCTCTGGTACAGAAGGATGAAGCATACTGTAGTGGGTTAGATCACCCATCACACACTGAATAATGGCCAACAGGCATTGACTCTTTGCAGCCAGAGAAAACTGTGTATGTGACACACTGGGAACCAACTTAACTAATCATATGAATCAACCTATATAAACCTCAGTTTTCTTTTCTCCAAAATGGGAGACATAAACCTATGAAGGTGTAAGACACTTGAAAACAAGCCTTGGTAAAGTTTGTGATGTTAGCCACTAGACCAAATGCCTGACCTCAGGCAAAGATAACTTAACAATGAATTTTGGTAGAGGTGGAAACAATGGGAGAACCCAAACTTATCTTGATTTCTGATAATTTACAGAATAGGTTATTCACTAAATTGATTTTTAGCAAATTAGCTTTAAGGAAATTGGTCATTTGCCAAATTGGCTTTCAGCAAAAGAGCTGTCTGCTAATTGGCTTTCTGTGCATTATTTTATGTAAATTGGTCTGCTTCCTTTATAACATAATGTTTAAAATTAAGGGACATTTGTTCTCACTCTAGAAATCATCAGTGGCCTCAAGAAGATTGAGATTTTTATTTTCAGAATATTGCATGTCAATAGCTCTCAAGGTTGACAGAAATAGACTTGCTTTCTGGGATTCAATACCTGATTTTCGTGATTGACCTTACTTTAAAAAGTATATCTAGAATGGCCTGATCTCCAAATAACTGCATGAACATGTAGGCCTTGGAACTCATTCTACCATGCAAAGTATTCTACCAAGCACGAGCTGTTTACTGTTTTTTAGCTCTCTTGGATCCTAGCAACTCCTAAGCATCACCATACTGTATATAGAATCTATAGAGACAGTCAAATTTTTGTGGTAGTTTGAATATGCTTGACCCAGGGAATGACATTATTACATGGTATGAACTTGTCATTTCAATAGCCATGAATACACCAAAGTGGTTCAGCCATGGTATTTGAATGTATAAATATTCTCTCTTAATGGTGACCCCCTCAAAATTATCCATCGTTAAAAGGGCTAACTGCACTTTCTATCTATTAGAAGACAGCATGGACTAAAGGAGAAACTAAAGTTCTTATTCAAAGGCAGGTCTCAAGAGAGACAGTTTGTTCAACCAGTCACTCACAGAGCAGGGAAGTCTTTAGTTGGAAACAAGAAGATGCAACTGTATTTCTACCTCTAGATCTTCCTACTGACACAGAGAGTTCTGCGTGTTCAAAGGGTGTTACCATGGGGCAGATAAAATGTATCTTTTGTTATTTATGAACAAGCATGTGGGAACCCAGAAAAGAGATAATAGTGATCCCAATATAAATATCAAGCTAAAATTATGTCCTGTTGCATCAGCTGAATGGACTCATTAATGCTGCTTTTGTCTTCCTTGAATGAAATCTCATCTGAATACCTGATTTGGGAGACATTACAGATTGTACAGACAAGGACTATAGTTAGGTCAGATGTGCATTCAAAACACCATGGCTCTCACTTTGCCAAATAACCTTCAGACCATGGTGACATTTAATACAGTTGGGTTCAAAAAGAGAAAATTGGTAAAAAGACATAAAATCCAACTATTTCTGTTGAACAGAGAATTTAACATCCTTAACAGCATTTTTTAGAAGTTGGGTTTTTATTCTTTTATATAAAGGGAAATGCCCAACTATTAATTCTTGAGCACAATATTATGCAAGTTTTCAAATAGAGATATCTCTTAAACAGGAATCTGGATCCAGTATAATTCTATGGTTTCTAGTTAATTTGAACACAACTCTACTTTGGTTACTTTATGAACTAGTAAAGAAAATAGTGGCTAAAATTTTGTTCAAAACATAATTATTTTGAATACTGTAAAATAACAAATAAAAAGCTTTTTAATGAGTTCATCATGTTTGGAGGAATGTTAAGTGTTATTTTTCAATTATATGATTAGAATTTAAAAAATCAAGTCTTCATGCAGTTACTACATTTCTATAAATAAGACTGGGTTACCATTGGCTTTGGCTAAGTTCTCTTCAAAAAATAACCATCTAATGCATTATAAATTACTATAAATTCTGCTATAATTAATATAGAAGGATGCAAATTTATATGTATTCATACTTGAGCAAATTATGGCATATTTTATATAAATTACACTTTCTGTTATTGTTTTTGAAAGGCAAGAAAAACAGCTAAAGCCTTGTTACACTGAGCTTTTAACTGTACCTGCTATGCAAACATGCACAGATTTTTTCAAAAAATGAAATGAAAACAAAATAGGCATTTTCTGGTCTAATGAGCTATTTCCATCAAAATAAATTTCCCAAATGGAAGTATTACATGGCTCACGCTAAGCATAACAAAAATGCTTTATGTATTTTCAGAAGTGTTGTGATATCCCAGGAACATAGAACTTTGAAAGCCAAATACAGGGCTGCAACACTATTTCAGTAACTGTATTCTTCACTTCTAATCAGAGAAGCACCCAGGAGCCCTCAAAACAAGCAACATGAATACAGGCTTGAGGGAAAAGAGAAGCTCAGCAATAGCTGAGTCTCCTACTGCTCAAAATAACAGTCATGCACAGTGAGCTGACTTTTATTATCTGTTGTATAATGTCTTGAGTTCAGTTATTTCAGTGAGATTGGAAATTTTTTCAGCTGGTTTTTGTTTAGATATTCCAATAATAGCTTTTATAATTTGTGGAATATCACTAAAAAAGGTCATGAAAGATGGCATCTAATAAATAGGTATTGTTTTCCTCATTAACTACCCAGCTCTCATTAATTCCTAAGTGATACAGCACATACTCAAACCATTAGTAACCTCCTAGGTATGCATGAGAACTAGGACCAGTTAGACCCCAGAGTAGTGTTACTTCTAAAGAACATTCACAGAGAATCCCAAGACACGTTGGCATATGCAATTTGGTTTTGGTTTTCTTTCTATCCCAATGTGGTTACACTGGAAGTTTTGTTCCAAGCATTCATTGAGGAGCAGAGATTAGAGGAATAGCTCAATAGTGAAGTACATGCCCACCATTCATGAAGCCATGCCATCTATTTTGAGTAATTCAAAAAGAAGCAAAATCAGTGAGGTACAACAATTAGACACATATTAAATTTTATTTTTTTTGTGTGTTTTCAAAATCACAGTTCTTGACACCTTGAAGATGATTTTTTTTCTTACTATTGCAGCAGCCACAGAGGCTTATTAAGAACTGTAAGCAAGCATGCAGCTTGAGCTGGCTTCATTTGAATGCAGTAGAGAATGTCCCACTTGAAGAGTAATTTGTGCTCAATTCTATTCTTTGTAATTCCATTGCACTGTGGCCAGTGTAGTACCTGACTTTGGAGAACTTACCCAGATGAGGACTTTGCACTGTGAGAATTCACAGATAAGGTGGCTAAGTGTTCTTCCTTTCATGTTCTCAGCACTGAGAAGCACCCAGTCAAGTGGATAATGACAAAGAAGAGCTCAAGGTAACATTCCCACTGACAAGTCATAAGGGTCAGTGCATTTCCCAGAAAGGAGCTGCCTGCCACCTCTAGCAATTTTTCAGTCCGCATTATAGTAAATGCTAAATCTCTAGGCCTGGGGTTGCAGACTTCCATTGAGGAGATGACATAGCAGGTGAGACCAAAAGGAACCCCAGCCTACTCACAAAGAATTGAATTCTTGTTTTTCTTCTAAATCACAGGGCATTTAAAAATATTATGTAAGCTACATTCTACAAGTAAATACTGGCTGTATAACATTATCATGGGACATACATGTGTGCTTCTTGATGTGATAAGAATATAACTAAGAAACAAAGGAAAGAAGGGAAGGAAGGAGGGAAGGAAGAAAGGACAGGAGGGAAGGAGGGAAGGAAGGAGGGAAGAAAGACTAGAAAAGCTGACTAACCAATTATGTTCAGAGTGAGGTTGTTGTAATAGGTATTATTGGTATGTTAGGCCTACACATAGAGAAACAATTTTTGGGAGGTTGGTTGAAATTACCAAACCAAATCTGGCCACTCCACACCCTCCCTCTATCTCCTCCACCCAGGCTGTCACACACAGCCCCACACAGCCACACACACACACACACACACACACACACACACACAGACTCACAAACACCCACACACAGTCTCACACACCCCCTCACACCCAGAGACACACACACATACACACACACACACAAACACACACACACAAACAAACACACACACACACACACACACACACACACACATACACATACACATATAGCACGACTTCTCTAAATAGAGAATTGTTTTCATGGTGGTTGATTCCTAAGAGTTCCTCTCTCCTAACTGCCTCCTCTAGGTCTTCTGAGGGCAGGGCTAGGATGACACAGATGATTTTATTTAGATTGCCTTTTTTTTCTTTTTTTCTTTCTTTTTCTTTTTCAGAAACAAGTAACTTTGGTGATTTCTCTAAGGTGTAGAGTTTGTTGAACTCTTAAACTGTTAAAACACCTGGGATAATCAGCCAAACCATCCTAGATAATGACCAGCCTAGAAAGAAGGCACCCATGACAGCCAAGTAAAATAAAACTACATTGGTCAATGTTGGTCACTGTGTTCTCTGAGAAGACACATGTGTTCCAGAACCCCTATCCAACTCATGGATGATTCCTCCTCCCCAAATCAGGTCTGGCTCCTCTTTCCCTAGTCTTAATAAGATTGGAGATGGTGGGGAGAGACTAGATAAACATTCAAATCAATTTCTGTACTTGCTTTAGATGAGAAATCTTAATTTCACATTTCACAAATATATTCCTAGGGTTAAATAAAAAATTTTAAACCTGATTAAGTAACAAATAATATTTATTAAATTTTTCATATCAGAAATATCCTCCTGCCTTTAGCATGATACTTTCTTTGTGGCAAATCTCTCCTTTTTTTCTTTCATGTCTAAAGAAAAAAATTAATGGATTTATTTAAATTTGTGTGTATTTTAAGTCATGGTTAATATCTGGTACTGAGTTCAACATGGAAGCAACTAGCAAAAGCTTTTGATGCACTTTATACAATGGAAGAGTAGGAAATATTTTGTTTAGATTCACTTAGCAGCAGTTCTTCCCAGCATGTCTTCTAGAGGTTTTCTTAAGAGAAAGGTAGATAAGCCCCTTCCTTTCCAAAAACAAACAAACAAACATCATCAACAGCACACACACAAAACAAAACAAACAAAAACAAAAACAGGAAAGTAAGGTATCAGAAGTGAGAAGGTATAGGTAATATTTGTCTAGAAAAAAGTCAAAGTGGTCCAGTGTAAGAAGTAGCTATGATAGGATCTTGTTTGAAGAACGAAGTAGGAAAATAAAAACTTAATCTGAAGGAGAGGACACTAGAGAACACTGGCATTTGAGAGTATGGGCATTGTCAGGAAAGACAGGATCTGTGGGAATTGTGAGAAAATGGCATTTAATTCTGATGAGCCCCTAAGAGATGCTGAAAAGGTAAAGCCACAGTTAACCTCAAAGTGTACTGAGGATTGTAGGGGACAAGCAACAAATGATGGAGGCCAGGCAGCCCAGGATACACACAGCAGGCAGTGCTTGTGAGACAATCCTGGTTTAGGTCAGACTTTTGTATGTTGACACTGCCCAACACCATGCCCAAGGGGATTTGGTGCCACTGTTTTATTGCTGTCATTTGCAATTTGTTACATATCTGAAATTGAGCTGAAAACTCTGGTTAAACATTTTCTATATAGTTGAGATATTTTTGATGCCTCACTTGTTTAAAATCTTAGAAAATATTTGCAGATGAAGTATCAACTGCATTTGGGATGATGCAGAATGAAACAAAGAGAGTGTGACCATGTGCAACTGGTATATGGAATACCATAACAAGGATATTTAGTGTCCAATGTTACAAATATCAATACCTCTTTTTCTTAAACCTTTGTAAATGATGATATATCATCTTAAGTGGGTGTAGAATTAACTAGAAGATCAGGGAAATTCATTTGGGTATAATTCTGGGAGAGATTAATCAAGGGTGAAAGACCCATCCTGAGAATGCGTGACACTATCTAATGGATTGGGAGTCCAAGTGTCATAAAGATGGGGAAAGAGAGGAAGAGAAAGTTAACTACTGCCAGTCTCCCCTCTCTCTTTTTTCATTCTGTTCTGATGAAAGCTGCTTTACCAGACTTTTCCCATCAAGAGAGGCCAAACCCCATTGGAATGGGAGCCCAAATAATTCCTCCCTCAAATAGGCTATTTCTAATGCCCTATTCTAATTCAATCATGAGGTCATATTTCCAGGCTTCTTTTAAACATTAACCTACTTGAGTTCTTTACAATAAGATTTCGAAAATGAATGCTATTATTATTTACAGTGTCAAGAGGGAAAATTAAGAGAAAATTTAGATAACTCAACAAAGCCAGAAAGAAACAGAAAATTTGTTAACCCATATAGTACTCTAAATATTGAATAATGGATGTACAATATTGCTACTATTAATTTTCATATCAGACCTTATTCTAAGTAAGTAAGATTTATAATAGACATATTGGTAAGCCACCAACCATTTTCTTTTAAAACCTTAAGCATTTCCTACTGTTATTGTCTCCTTACGCTCAGCTTTGGTAAAGATTCATTCCACTTTAATAACAGGACAGAGTCAAGACAAGTCAGAAATCTAATAATGTTGTCCACTGCATGTGTAAATGACACCTCCTATCATAGATCTAAATGCCTCATGAATTTAGGGACTTGTCCCTTTTGTTCATTCCCTTGATACATTGCTTTCTTATGGTTTTAATAGTCTTTTGTGCTTCCTATTGAGAAATGAGCATTGGCTCTGTCTTCCTGCTTCTTTGCTTGGCACCTTGATATAACTTTCTCACTTTATGTTTTGTTGGGCAGTCCTGTTTGGTTTTTTCCAGCATCCCATGGTCTTTCTTTGCATTTTTCAAAGACAGTTCTCAATCTGGAATCTTTCATTCTGAATCAATACAATAGTGGGGGGGGGAGTATTTCCCCATAAAATTAAGAAAGAAAAACTAGATAATGCTTTAATAAACATTTTATTCTTAGGGTTCTTATATTTGTTATAAGTAGAGTTAGACTAGAAAATGACAAAAAACAACTCCCCTAAAAAAGAAGTGATGACTAGAAAGAAAGAAGTTATTATTTAGCTGTCCCTGAAGTTTCATCAAGTCCACAAATTCTATTTCAAGAAGTAGGCTGTGTGATGCAAAACATTATGCTGTGGGAACTGTGGTTTAAACGGGTTCAAACCAGGGCTGTAATTAAAGCCAGGCTTTAAATTTAAGCCATTGTCCTGATATTAACTCTGTCATTTACAAGCTGTAGAACCTGGGGCAAAGGACTCATCTGTCTTCTGTGTAGGTGAAAAGCTAGCCCCCAGCTTGAACTCAGATATTTGAGCCAATGTTTACATAGGAATAATCCAAATAAAGTTGTCCTCACTGGGAAATGCATTTTATTTGTTTGACTGATGTAAGCAAAGAGTCTCCTAATAGATGCGAAAACATGTTAAAAATACTATAAAATATGGTTATCATCAAGCATGTAAGTAAACGAGCAGCAGATGGAGTTATTAACCTCAGGGCACTAGATCCTGCTATTCAAATCATGTTCGTAACACATAGTGATAGAATGTAAAAGACAAAAAATTGTTTGGATAATGTTGGTGAAATCAGGCATTTTATTTTAGAAGCATTCCTCAGATGATAAACCACTAGTTTATAAATGGTATACTCTTAGAAAATGTTTCTATTTGCAATGGATTCCTTCACAATACATAGTTACCGGATAGTCAGGCTATAATCTTGGAATATTAATTTTTAAAATGGATATTATAAAGATTCTAAAAATAACCAATGAAGTAGATCGAAACCATCCAGTACCTGTAATAAAAGTCACACAAACATCTGTAGCACAAATCGGACTGGTATTTTATCTGCTCTACTGGCAGTAAATGTTCTGTTGTGTTGTGTAAACTCGTTTCTAGGTATTCCTTATAAATCGGAGCTCTGATTCAATATATCATAACACTGTCCTGTAAAATCTTTTCGAGTCATGCTTTGTTGACCTTGCCATCATAGGTGTTTATCAAACACTCACAAAACTTGGATTGTACAATAAATATTTATGAACTGTTGTTGTCAAAATTTAACTAGCTGAGGTCAAAACATTTTAGAGACACCAAAATATTTTCACACAGTGTGAGGTCACAAAGACATTGAATCCAATCTTTCACAAGCATGTGTTTCCCCTGCCACTTTCTTAAGATTTTTTTTTTTCAGAAGTAAGAAAACTTTCTCAATCATTCAAGTGAGGTAGTTGCTGATCAGAGGACTAGAGAACTATGAACAAAGTGTTATGCTAGAGCAAGCCTTGATCCCAACCATGTGCTTTAAATAGATGCACTTTAAATAATTTTTGCTGCATTCTTGAAGTACAAGCCAGGATTTTCACAGGGAAAATTTCAGAAAAAGGAAGGGTCCATCACTCTGGGTGGTTACACATACTAACCTAGAATGTATAATTTCGGTAAATCAGCATATTCCCAACAATACACATGCCAATCAGCAAAGCCATAGAGATATCCCCACTACATATAGGGAGCTAGTATTTTACTTGTATTCTCCAGTCTACAGCAAAATACTTTTGCTTTTTCATGAATATGCAAATATCATTGTGGTAGTTTAAATGAGAATGCCCCCATAAGATTGTATATTTAATGTTTGGTCCCTAGTTAGTCGAATTGCTTAGAGAAGGATTACGGGTTGTGGCCTTGTTGGAGGTATGTCACTGGGAATGGGCCTCAATATTTTAAAAGGCAGGCCAAGTCTCTCCCTTCCTCTAGTTGTCTAATAAGATGTGAGTTGTCACAGACTGCTGCTGAGCGTACCTGCCGCCTTATTGTCATGCTCTGTGCCATGATGCTCATGGACTAACCTTCTGTAATTGTAAGCAAGTTGCCAATTAAAGGCTTTCTTTTATAACTTGTTTGGTCATGGTATCTGTTTATGGCAATCAAAGAGTAATTAAGGCAGCTCTTTTAGCATCATGTATTGTTTACAAATACATTTTTGTACCCTAGTAATCTTTTAACAAACCCTAAAGATTATTTTTCTGCCAACCTCTCTTTCTTCCACCCCGTTTTGGACCCTAAAAATTCTGTATAAATTTTATATATATATATATATATATATATATATATATATATATCCTATTCATAGACAATAGTTTTAGTGATTAATATGTAAATAAACTATATGGAATTAATAGCTGATTTCTAAAGACTATTTCTTCAGCAATTTATTTATTGGACATTTCTCTCAGTTTTTCTTAATTTTGAATTATCCTCATATTAGTCTGATTTTTCTAATATAAAAATAATCTGAGCTGGGTCACTTGCAAAGGAAACAGATTTATATAGATCACAGGGTTTATTTTTATTTGTTTCTGTTTCATTTCTTTATTTGAAGGCTTGGGTTTACTGTATAGAACCAGTTTGCCTCAAATTCCCAATCCTCCTGCTTTGGCTTTGCTGTGTCAGAGAATTTTCCTAGGGATATGAAACAGACATCTACTCATCCAAGAAAGAAAATCCCTAACAGACCTAGGTAACCACTGACACAGTCTCCAGTTTGGTGAAGCAGTAGTTTCCTCTGGGGTTACTACCAGGAGTGTGAGTGACAGGATACTTACAGGAGCAGGGATGATTTAAAAGCAGCTGTAAAGCCTGGAAACCACACCCCCACCTGAATAACAATGTGTGAAAGATGCAGCCTTCCATCTCTCTGAAGTTTGCAAGCAGCTCATCCCTTTCGTAGTCCAAGAATACAGTGCAGCTCAGTCTCTTCCCCTGTTAATGGGTTATTCTACAGAGTGAGTTCCAGGACAGCCAGGGCTATACAGAGAAATCCTGTCTCAAAAAACAAACAAACAAAATAACAAAAACAAACAAACAAACAAAAAAATAAAAAAAAAGAACTTCAAGATTGAGTCCATCTCATCCAAGAGCAGCAGCCTCAGTGACTTAAGGACCATTTACTAGATCTTAAGTTCCTACTGCTTCTTAACACTGACACAGTGAGAACCAAACAAGACACGAGAACCCTAATGCTTTTCCTTTTTCATCTCAATTAAATGAGATGAAATCTCTCTCTCTTTCTCCTTCTTTTTCTTTTAAAACAGAAATAAAAATAACTACATAATTAGTGAAAAGAATGCACTTGTTCGCCAAAATATCTTCCTTTCTAGGCAGAATGTTACTACATACTCAAAAGATTCTTCAAGGGGATAAAAATAACAATGCTGTCTGAGTCAATCTAATCTTTTCCTTTAAAAAAAGAAAAAAGAGTGGCCTAGAACTGTAGCTTAGTTGATAGAGTACTGTTGTTAACAGCCAGGCTCCTCAGGCTAGCCTAGGATAAAAGGCCCCATTGCTCTTTTCCTCCCCACCCCCTTTTTTTCTTTCCTCCACTCAGTGGCAGCCTTTGTACCCCCTCCCCCTTCTCTGAATAAATCTCCCTAGAGAGAACTGCCACATGGTGTGACTTTATGAATCCTAGCTTAGATCCAACAACTGTCCTGGGATGTACAAAGACTGGACTTAACTCTAGCACCTCACAAGCCAGGTGTGGTAGTACATATCAATAATCCCAGTTTTGGAGAGGTGTACTCAAGAGAATTCAAAGTTCAAGATTTCAGTGCTGTCCTTAGATATATAACAAGTTCAATGGCAAAAGTCTTGTATTGTTTATTTAATGCTGTTCAAATTGCCCTGTCAGCCACTGCACACATTTTTCACCATCTGCCAAATGTTCCGGATTCTCAAATGAAAGACACACATGTGCAGCTTTATTTTTAATATGTCCTGAACAGCTCAATGGCAGGGCCACTCCTAAACTTCCATGTTGTTAATGCCTTCTTTCAGATATCCCTGAATTATTACTTACTAAAATCTAAATTTTATCTATGATACTCCAGACCCAACCAGTGGGGCCCCTGGGGGCTCTCTATTCTATAGCCCTCAATTCCATATCTTATTTCTTTTCTGACAATGATGATTTTAACCTTTCTTTTTCCCGTGGTTCCCTTGCCAGGAAATCTAAAGTCCTGCCTCTGTACTCTTGTCCTACCATTGGCCACTGACAACATTATTTAGCAAATAAAGTCAACTGGTGACAGGGACTCGCAACTTCTTACATACATAAATACAGATTCCCATGTAATTTGAGAACCCAATTAACATAATATAAATGATAAATTAAATCTACAACAAGAAAGAAAAAATAAAGAAAAATACAGAAAAGATAGAAATAAAAAGAAAAGCATATAAGAGACAGTTCCCTAGCATACTCATTTTCAAAGCTGATGGAAAAATTCTTTAACATAGAATCTATTAAAAGTTTCAGTGTATTTTCCTCACTGAAGAAAATTAAAACAAAACACTGTAATCTGTTTCGATGTCTATCACTATGACCAGTTTCTGGCCAGCTGAATAGCTAGTTGTTATCAGTTCATTTAACTACAAGAAAGTGTTTAGAGTAAAAAACACAAACAGTGATTTGGTCAGCTAATTGATTAGATATAGTTTAGCCAAAATCAAGAAAGAAAATAACATGTTTCAATGGATTTGGTATTTTACAATACATAGATAGTAATAGGAAGGAAGGAAGGAAGGAAAGAAGGAAGACAGAACAGTTCATAGGACTTTCATCCCATACATACAATTCAAGAATCTGTGAGAAATTTTCTCCATTTTTTAAGATTTCTTGGTAATTTCCCTTCAGCTTTACTGTATCATATCACATTCATCTTTAATTCTATGGTGTGTCCCTCATTTCATATGTATTACTGACTTTGTGGCAAAGAACATTCCCAGTCTCCATCAAGGTAACTGGATTGTATGAATACCTGCATTTCCTGTAGTTGTGATGAGTAGAAAACAAACGTTAAGCTGTATTTTAATAAATATGCCACCACAAACTGTTAAGTGTTTATGAAGGCAAAGGACAAGCAAACATGCAAATGCTTTGAGGAAAACATGATGCACACATTTGTGTTAGTGAAAAAATGGGGATAATTTAAAAGCCCAGGACAGGGTATTAATATGGAAATAATTAAGTACATTCTGAGTAGCGTATGATGAAATAAATTATTATAATTTTTAAACCTAAAAAGCCTACTGTTTCTAAAGGTATACAATAAAATGAAAACTTGAAAAATTCTAGTTGTACTGGCTGGTTTTGTGTGTCAACTTGACACAAGCTGGAATTATCACAGAGAAAAGAGATTCAGATGAGGAAATGCCTCCATGAAATCCAGAGGTAAGGAATTTTCTCAATTAGTGATCAAGGGGGGAGAGCCCATGGTGGGTGGTGCCATCCCTGAGCTGGGAGTCTTGGATTCTATAAGAGATCGAGCTGAGCAAGCCAGGGGAAGCAAGTCGGTAAGTTACATCCTTCCATGGCCTCTGCATCAGTTCCTGCTTCCTGACCTGCTTGAATTCCAGTCCTGACTTCCTTTGGTGATAAAGAGCAACATGGAAGTGTAAGCTCAATAAACCCTTTCCTCCCCAACTTGCTTCTTGGTCATGATGTTTGTGCAGGAATAGAAACCCTGACTAAGACACTAGTTATTAAATGCTTATATATTCTTACTCTATTACAAACATGTATATACCTTAGTTAATTTTTATAACCCATAATATACTTTATTCGTTTGGTAGTGTACTGGCTAATTTTGTGTGTCAACTTGACACAAGCTAGAGTTATCACAGAGAAAGGAGCTTCAGTTGAGAAAATACCTCTATGAGATCCAGGTGTAAGACATTGTCTCAATTAGTGATCAAGGGCAGAGGGCCCCTTGTGGGTGGTACCATCTGTGGGCTGGTAGTCTTGGATTCTATAAGAAAGCAGGCTGAGCAAGCCAGGAGAAGCAAGCAAGCAAGCCAGTAAGCAGCATTCCTCCTTGGCCTCTGCATCAGCTCAGGCTCCTTGACCTGCTTGAGTTCCAGTCCTGACTTCCTTTCCTGATGAACAGCAATTGGAAGTGTAAGCTGAATAAACCCTTTCCTCCCCAACTTGTTTCTTGGTCATGATGTTTGTGAAGGAATAGAAACCCTAACTAAGACAAATTGGTACCAGTGTAGTGGGGTATTCCTGTGACAACCTTACCATGTTTTGGGTAGGACTGTGGAAGGACTTTGGATCTTTGAGCTAGAAGAGTCATTGGGATGTTAAGAGCTCTGTGGAATGTTCTGTAGGAGCTTGGAAGATAATGTTGAGAACAGTGCAGAAGATGGAGGCCTGCCTTGTGAAATTTCAGAAGGAAGATTAAAGACTCTTATCAGGGCCACTGCTAGTTTGATTTAAGATTCTGTGGTTTTGGTTAGCTAGGGCTGAAGAAATCATCGGTGATTAACAAGATACCAGAACTACTAAAGCATAACTATTGCATTATTGGTACTATTGATACTGGTTGGCTGGAGCTGGTAAATTGTCGGTGACTGGGAAAAGACCAACATCATTGAGGTGAAATCTTCTGAGAAGTGTTTTCTGAGAGTACAGAGGCTGCATTCCAGAGATAGCCAAGGTTGTACCTTGTGCTGTGATTGGACTTGGTAATGTGTAAGAGTCACTCAGGTGGTACTAATTTTAAAGGCATGAAGGGGTCATGAAGAGCAGCTGAGGCCTGGGCACTATAAGAGGCCAAGGAAGGCCATTGGTGAAGGTGCAGCCACAATTGCATTTGATGGCCCAGGACTCAAGGAGTCATACAAAGGAGGTGAGGCTTGGCACCATGAAGAGAGCCTGTGAGAGGCTGCTGGTAAAGCCTAGTTGCAGTGGAAGATAGCAGTGTTTTGGAGATGACCACCAAGAACAGCAGCAGCAATGGAGTACAGGCATCTGGAGCCTAGAAGACAAGGTGTATGCTATGAAGGGCAGAGCTGGAGAAGAGACTCAAGCTCTTGGAGGAATTCAGAAGATCGTCAGTGGATCCCAGACATTGGACGGTTGGAATTTGATTTTGCTTTTGACTGTGACTGTGCCCTGATATATTTTCCTTCCTGAAGGAAGAAGGTTTTTAGTGGAGCCCACAGTTAAGAGACTTTTAATGGTAAAAAGACTGAATTTTATGACACTGGATGTTTAAAAGGGACTGAAATGTTAATATGAAAGAATTTGCAAAGACTGGGGGACTTTCAAAGTTATTTAGATCTTGTGGATAAATAAGAAAGTAAGGGTTGAGGCTTAATGGTGATGTTTTGTGTGTCAAATTGATAAGGGGTCAATTGTACTGGCTGGTTTTGTGTGTCAACTTGATACAAGCTGGAGTTATCACAGAGAAAGGAACTTCAGTTGAGAAAAATGCCTCTATGAGATCCGGATGTAACAAGTTTTACTCATGACAT
Organism: Rhynchomys soricoides; assembly: GCA_019843965.1. Lineage (NCBI taxonomy): Eukaryota > Metazoa > Chordata > Mammalia > Rodentia > Muridae > Rhynchomys > Rhynchomys soricoides. Next base: position 10,852,775 of record JADRCH010000027.1, on the reverse strand, counting down.
TTTGGATACATCTGTGAGTAAAACAAAATTCACAGGTCAGAGTAATCCTGTCACGAGGTATCTACTATAAAACCATCAAGTGAATCTTCCTTCCAAAGGCCTCATTTCCAAATATCTTCACAGAGTGAGAATGTCTGTAGATGATTGAGCAAGAAGAGTGCTCAGTTCAGTTCACAGCAGTCTGTTTGTGAAATTGAGACTTAGTTAATTTAAGTGCTGTGCATAACCCTTGGAAGAAATAGCAATAATAATTATTATAATAATTATAAAATTATGATAATAGAAGTAAAAATTAACTAGAAATAAACAGATTCCATTTTAAAGTAGTTATAAAATCATAAATGCTATTTATTGAAACACCAAATTCAGAATCAACACCACTAAAAAAAAAAATTATACATTTTATTAAGAGTTTACAATTCTTGATCTATAAAATATGTTTTGTTCAGTTGGTTGATATTTGGTTGATATTGGTTTTGGTTTTCAAGAAAGTGTTTCTCTGTTTAGCCCTGACTGTCCATGGCTTGCCATGCCTTGCTAGTCTATCAAATCTTAAAACCAATAAAAACTTTCTTTTGGTTATATTTTTATATTTATAATAAAATCCTAAAAATTATGCTCATTCAAACAACTTTTAGGGTTGCTTCTAGTGTAGCCTAGATCACCCACAGTAGCTTACATAAGCAATGCCAAGTGAGATGAAGAATCAAGTTGTAGCTCCATCAAATTGTGGATTTAACAACTAGTCGTTTTTCTGATTTAAATAAAGTCAAGTCAGGCTGGTATCAATTAAAATGTGACTCTATTGAGTTCTGTGCTCAACAAGAGTGTTTGTAAAGTTTCTTCATATACTTTATAAACACTTGTTGATTTATCAGCTAGTAAGGATAAAATAAAAACCACGAAACTGAACTGAGACAATATTGCTTCTATTCCTTAATCTGAACCATTATGTACTGGAAGAAATATTGGTAAATGATTGCATAGAACATCCCTGGCCTGAACAGAATACTTCAAGAGATTCAAAAAGTTTTAGACATTATTTTTGTTCTGGTCAGTCTCATCAATAGGTAGTTGATAATAGTCTTACTGCTATTTACATATTGGTACTACACTGGCATGGATTTGCATAATGTATTGAGGCTCTATGCTCTAGAGGATTGCATTGTAACATATTGGTGCTTAATGAACTCTGAAAAAATTGATTTTCCGCAGAGTAAATTAAGGAATGCATTATAGCTGTTAAAGCAATCTTAAGGGAAATCTGAAGCTTCCACTGCAGCACCATGCTTAGTAAGTAATAAATTACATGTTATACTTATTTGCCTTAATTCATGCTAATTTTGTCCAATTAATGTATCACAGTAATTCAGAAGCCTGTCACAGGAGAGCTAATTATTTATTGGATTTTTGTGTTCGGCTCCCTAGGAGTCTACCAGCAAACAAACTTGAGACTGTCTTTCTCGTAGGTCCACAGTGACATTCTTATGTCTTACTGTGGGGAAGTAAGATTCTTGTTTCTGTTTCATGTTTAAAAATGGATTATGAGGAATCTTAGTTAGATTCTCTCTTGATTGGTAAAACAGTTTGACAGCCTGCCATTCTGTCAGGATAAGACTCAACTGTCTTTACTATCAAACTATTTTACCTTATAAGGGTGTATTTCAGAGCTTTAAAGGAGAGATGCAGTAAATTATTTTTACACATTAAAAGTTTTTGTTTAGTGTGGCATTTCTAACCATACATCCAAAGCAAGGTGAGAAAGCCAAGCATGTGTCTTAATAATTTACAGCAGACATTCTCAGTCTTTTGTTTTAATTCTCTGCATATTTCAGAAAATTCCAGAGATTCTCTAAATAGTTGTATTCCATACTTCATTCTGCCCAATCTTTATTCAAAACCATAATAAGCAGTGTGCTTTCTCAAAAGTATCAATTGAAAAAGATTTGTACCCAACTTACAATTAGCAATTGCTGTTAGCTTAACAAAAGCAGATTTTTATTTTCTATGGTACACTATAAATTCACAATCACCTAAATGAATTATTCATGAGATTAATGTGTACAATCCATACCTATAAATAATATGGCAGTTGCTAAACAATTTGCACACCTTGCTAAGATGTGGACATCTGAGTTAACTGGGGCTGAGATGCATCATCTGTGAAATGCTTTTTTTTTTTTTCCCTTTTGGACTTCTGAGACCTAGAACTTTTCAAAGGTATTGGTAAAATATATTGTTCCCTCCTGTAAGTATCAAGAAAGTACCTGTCTTCTGCTTCTCATAATTCCTGCTGATAAAAATGTGGTTATAACTCTTCTGATCTGAATGCTGTGCTCTGAGCAGACCTTGGGCACTGGCTTTGTACCCAGTCCCACAACTCCCAGAGAAAGCTCAACTCCCAGGTGCTCTGACACATCCAGGATTAGAAGTGAGGAGGCTACTACATCTGCTCCAATACCCAGAATAACTGTCTCCCCCAGAATCTAGGGAGGCAGGAAACCCAGCCCAACCAGTGGTGTAGGTTCCATCAGGTCTGAATCTGCACCTGGAGCAGACCTGGGGTGCTGACCCTGCACCCAGAGGTAGCTCTACTCCCAAGTGCCCTGAAACACGCAGTATCTCAGGATCACAGAAGAAGCTCAACTCCCAAATGATCGGGCAAACCCAGAAGCACTAGAACTCTGACATACTCAAGATCACAGCTGAGGCCACAACATTTTTCCCAACACCTAGCATAACTGGAACCCCCACAGGAACCAGGGAAACGCAAGTCCTAGGGTTTCCTATCAGCATGCACCTGTGTCCTTAGCAAACCCAGGGCTCTAGCTCCCCACCCACCCCTGCAACACCCAGAGAAAGTTTGACTCCCAGGAGCTCTGACACTACAGAATCTCAGGATCACAGGATAACAGACACAGCTGGACTCTGAAGAGTTATGACACAAAAAGGATCACAGGAGGGACAGGCTCGAATCAGAGACAGCATGGGCAGGTAGTACTGGAGATAACCAGATGGCAAGAGGCAAGAGCAAGAACATAAGCAACAGAAACCAAGGCTACTTGGCATCATCAGAACTCAGTTCTCTCACCACAGCAAGTCCTGGAGACCCCTACACACTGGAAAAGCAAGATTTGGATTTAAAAACCACTTCTCATAATGATGATAGAGGACTTTAAGAAGGACATAAATAACTCCATTAAAGAAATACAAAAGAACACAGGTAAACAGGTAGAAGCCTTTAAAGAGGAACCACAACAATCCCTTAAAAAATTACAGGAAAACAAAACCAAACAGGTGAAGGAATTGAACAAAACCATCCAGAATCTAAAAATGGAAATAGAAACAATAAAGAAATCACAAAGGGAGACAACCCTGGAGATAGAAAACATAGGAAAGAGATAAAAAGGTCATAGATACAAGCAACACCAACAGAATACAAGAGACAGAAGAGAGAATCTCAGGAGCAGAAAATACCATAGAAAACATTGTCACAACCGGCAAAGAAAATACAAAATGCAAAACGGTCCTAACCCAAAACATCCAGGAAATCCAGGACACAATGAGAAGACCAAACCTAAGAATAATAGGTATAGAAGAGTGAAGATTCCCAACATAAAGGGCAGTAAATACATTCAGCAAAATTATCGAAGAAAACTTCCCTAACCTAAAGAAAGAGATGTCCATGAACATATAAGAAGCTTACAGAACTCCAAATATATGGACCAGAAAAGAAATTGCTCACATCGCATAATAGTCAAAACACCAAATGCACAAAACAAAGAAATAATAGTAAAAGCAGTAAGGGAAAAAGGTCAAGTAACATGTAAAGGCAAATATATCAGAATTACACCAGACTTCTCACAAGAGACTATAAAAGCTAGAAGATCCTGGGCAGATGTCATACAGACCCTAAGAGAACATAAATGTCAGCACATGCTACTATACCCAGCAAAACTCTCAATTACCATAGATGGAGAAACCAAGATATTCCATGAAAAAATCAAATTTACACAATATCTTTCCACAAAGTCAGCCCTACAAAGGATAATAGATGGAAAATGTCAACACAAGGAGGGAAACTACACCCTAGAAAAAGCAAGAAAGTAATCTTCTTTCAACAAACTCAAAAGAAGATAGCCACACAAACATAAAAATAACATAAAAAGTGACAGGAATCAACAATATCTCTTAACATCAATGGACTTAATTCCACCAATAAAAAGACATAGACTAACAGACTAGATATGTAAAGAAAACCCAGCATTTTCCTGCACACAGGAAACACTCCTCAGTGACAAAGACAGAAATTACCTCAGAGTAAAGGGCTGGAAAAAATTCTCCAAGCAAATGGACCCAAGAAACAAGCTGGAAGAGTCATTCTAATATTCAATAAGATCGACTTTCAACCAAAAGCTATCAAAAAAGATAAGGAAGGACACTTCATAGATATCAAAGGAAAAATCTACCAAGAAGAACTCCTAATTCTGAGCATGTAATCTCCAAATGTAAGGGCACCCGCATTCATAAAAAAAACTTTACTAAAGCTCAAAGCACACATTGCACCTCACACAATAATAGTGGGAAACTTAAATACCCTACTCTCATCAATTGACAGATCATGGAAACAGAAACTAAACAGAGACATAATGAAACTAACAGAAGTTATGTAATCAAATGGATTTAACAGATATCTATGGAACATTTCATCCTAAAGCAAAAGAGTATACCTTCTTCTCAACACCTCATGGTACCTTCTCCAAAACTGACCATATAATTGGTCACAAAACAGGCCTCAACAGATAAAAGAAGACTGAAATAATCCCATGCATTTTATCAGATCACCTCAGTCTTCAATAACAACAAAAACAACAGAAAGCCACATAAACATGGAAGCTAAACAGTGCTCTACTCAATGATAACTTGGACAAGGAAGAAATAAAGAAATAAATTAAAGTCTTTTTAGAATTTAATTAAAATGGAGGCACAACATACTCAAACTTATGGGACACAATGAAAACAGAGCTAAGCAGAAAACTCATAGCTCAAAGTGCCTCTAAAAAGAAACTAGAGAGAGCATACACTAGCAACTTGACAGCCTACCTGAAAGCTCTAGAACAAAAAGAAGCAAAAACACATAAGAGGAGTAGATGGATACAGGGACTAAGGAACTGCTGGGAGGTAAGAGGCTGTCGGCTTCCACCTATGGCAGGAGAACTCTGCCTGGGCCACCAGGCCTCCATTGCCCACCGGTACAGGGAGAAATCGACCTGGCCACTTGTACAGAAAAGCCAGCAGAAGCAGGGATCCAGACGCAGGGACTGAGGAACAGCCAGGAAAGAGAACTGGTCTCCAAGGAACACTGACACCTGGGCCTATAGGAAAGACAATCCACAGTCAGAGACAGAAAGACCAGCTAACACCAGAGATAACCAGATGGCAAAAGGCAAGGGCAAGAACACAAGGAACAGACTACTTAGCTTCATCAGAACCCAACTTTCCCACCACAGCCAGCCCTGGATACCCCAACACAGCAGAAAAGGAAGACTCAGACTTAAAATCACTTATCAAGAGGATGATAGAAGACTTTAAGAAGAAAATACATAACCCCCTTAAAGAAATACAAGAGAACACAGGTAAACAACTGGAAACCCTTAAAGAAGACACACAGAAATCCTTTAAAGAATTACAGGAAAACACAATCAAACGAGGAGAATTACAGGAAAACACAATCAATCAAATGAACAAAACCATTCAGGAATTAAAAACAGAAATAGCAACAATAAAGAAATCACAAAGGGAGACAACCATGGAGTTAGAGAACATAGGAAAGAAATCAGGAGTCATAGATGCAAGCATCGCCAACAGAACACAAGAGATGGAAGAGAGAATCTCAGGTGTGGAAGATACCATAGAAAACATGGACACAACAATCAAAGAAAACACAAAATGCAAAAAGCTCCCAACCCAAAACATATATCCAGGATGCAATGAAAAGACAGAACCTGAGGATAATAGGTATAGAAGAGAGTGAAGATTCCCAAGTTAAAGGTCCATTAAATATCTTCAACAAAATTATAGAAGAAAAATTCCCTAACCTGAAGAAGGAGATGAACATAAATATACAAGAAGCCTAAAGAACGCCAAATAGACTGGACCAGAAAAGAAAGTCCTCCTGCCATATTATAGTCAAAACACCAAATACAAAAAACAAGGAAAGAATATTAAAAGCAGTAAGGGAAAAAGGGCAAGTAACATATAAAGGCAGATCTATCAGAATTACCCCAGAATTCTCACCAGAGACTATGAAAGCTAGAAGATCCTGGGCAGATCTCATATAGACACTAAGAGAACACTAATGCCAGCCCAGGATGCTATACCCAGCAAAACTCTCTATAACCATAGAGGGTGAAACCAAAATATTCTTTGACAAATCCAAATTTGCACAGTATGTTTCCACAAACCCAGCCTTACAAAGAATAATACATGGAAAACGCCAACTCAAGGAGGGAAACTACACACAAGAGAAAGCAAGAAAGTAATCTTTCAACAAACTCAAAAGAAGATAGGCACATAAACAACATCAAAAATAACAGGAAACAACAATCACTAACTATTCTTTAATATCTCGTAACATCATTGGTCTCAACTCCTCAATAAAAAGACATAGACTGACAGACTGGATCTGTAAACAGGATCCAGCATTTTGATGAATCCAGGAAATGCACCTCCATGTTAAAGACAAACACTACCTCAGAGTAAAGGGCTGGAAAACAATTTTCCAAGCAAATGGCCCCAAGAAACAGGCTGGAGTAGCCATTCTAATATTGGATAAAATTGACTTTCAACCAAAAGTCATCAAAAAAGATAAAGAAGGACACTTCATACTCATCAAAGGAAAAATCTACCAAGAAGAACTCTCAATTCTGAACATCTATGCCCCGAATGCAAGAGCTCCCACATTCATAAAAGATAATCTACTAAAGCTCAAAGCTCATATTGCACCTCACACAATAATAGTGGGAGACTTCAACACCCCACTATCAACAGTGGACAGATCTTGGAAACATAAACTAAACAGAGACACAGTGAAACTAACAAAGCTATGAACCAAATGGATTTAACAGATATCTATAGAACATTTCATCCTACAACAAAAGAATATAACTTCTTCTCAGCACCTCACGGTACCTTCTCCAAAATTGATCACATAATTGGTCACAAAACAAACCTCAACAGATATAAGAAGACTGAAATAATCCCATGCCTCCTATCAGATCACTACGGATTAAGGTTGGTCTTCAATGGCAACAATAACACAAAGCCCACATACACATGGAAGCTGAACAATGCTCTGCTCAATGATAACATGGTCAAGGAAGAAATAAAGAAGGAAATTAAAGACTTCCTAGAATTTAATGAAAATGAAAATACAACTTACCCAATCCTATGGGACACAATGAAAGCAGTGTTAAGAGGAAAACTCATAGCTCTGAATGCCTCCAAAAAGAAACTGGAGAGAGCATATACTAACAGCTTAACAGCACACCTGAAAATTCTAGAACAAGAAGAAGCTAATACACTCAAGAGGAGTAGAAGGCAGGAAATAATCAAATTAAGGGCTGAAATCAACCAAGTAGAAACTAAAAGAACTATACAAAGAATCAACAAAACCAGGAGCTGGTTCTTTGAGAAAATCAACAAGATAGATAAACCTTTAGCCAGACCAACCAGAGGGCATAGAGACAGCATGCAAGTTAATAAAATTAGAGATGAAAATGGAGATATAACAACAGACTCTGAGGAAATTAAAAATATTATCAGATCCTACTACAAAAGCCTGTACACAACAAAATTGGAAAATCTGTAGGAAACGGACAAGTTTCTAGACAGATACCAATTACCAAAGTTAAATCAGGATCAGATAAACCATCTAAACAGTCCCACAGCCCTTAAAGAAATAGAAGCAGTCATTAAAAGTCTCCCAACCAAAAAAAGCCCAGGACCAGATGGGTTCAGTGCAGAATTCCATCAGACCTTCAAAAAAAACCTAATACTAATACTCTTCAAGCTATTCCATAAAATAGAAATGGAAGGAACACTACCCAATTCATTCTATGAGGCCCCTGTTACACTCATACCAAAACCCTACAAAGACCCAACAATAAAAGAAAACTTCAGACCAATTTCCCTTATGAATATCGATGTAAAAATACTCAATAAAATTCTTGCAAACCGAATCCAACAACACATCACAATGATCACTCTCCATGATCAAGTAGGCTTCATCCCAGGGATGCAGGGATGGTACAATACCTGGAAATCTATCAATGTAATCTACTACATAAACAAACTCAAAGAAAAAAACCACATGGTCATTTCATTAGATGCTGAAAAAGCATTTGACAAAGTTCAACATCCCTTCATGATAAAAGTCTTGGAAAGATCAGAAATTCAAGGAGCATATCTAAACATAGTAAAAGCAATATACAGCAAACCAGTAGCCAACATCAAATTAAATGGAGAGAAACTCGAAGCAATCCCACTAAAATCAGGGACAAGACAAGGGTGCCCTCTCTCTCTCTCTCTATTCAATATAGTACTTGAAGTTCTAGCTAAAGCAATCAGACAACAAAAGGAGGTCAAAGGGATACAAATTGAAAAGGAAGAAATCAAAATATCACTATTTGCAGATGATATGATGGTATACTTAAGTGACCTGAAAAACTCCACCAGAGATCTGGTGCAGCTGATCAACAACTTCAGCAAAGTGGATGTATACAAAATTTACTCAAGCAAATCAGTAGCCTTCCTATACTTGAAAGATAAACAGACTGAGAAAGAAATTAGGGAAATGACACCCTTCACAATTGTCACAAACAATATAAAATACCTTGGTGTGACTCTAACCAAACAAGTGAAAGATCTGTACGTCAAGAACTTCAAGTCTCTGAAGAAAGAAATTGAAGAAGACCTCAGAAGATGGTAAGATTTCCCATGCTCATGAATTGGCAGGATTAATATAGTTAAAATGGCCATCCTGCCAAAAGCAATCTACAGATTCATTGCAATCCCCATCAAAATCCCAACTCAATTCTTCATAGACTTAGAAAGAGCAATTCTCATATTCATATGGAATAACAAAAAACCCAAGATAGCAAAAACTATTCTCAACAATAAAAGGACTTCTGGGGGAATCAGTCTCCCTGACTTCAAGCTGTACTACAGAGCAGTAGTGATAAAAACTGTGTCATATTGGTACAGTGACAGGCAGGTAGATCAATGGAATAGAATCGAAGACCCAGAATTGAACATATGGTCACCTGATCTTTGACAAAGGAGCTAAAACCATCCAGTGGAAAAAAGACAGTAGCTTCAACAAATGGTGCTGGTTCAACTGGCGGTCTACATGTAGAAAGTTTCGAATTGATCCATTCCTATCTCCCTGTACAAAGCTCAAGTCCAAGTGGATCAAGGACCTCCACATAAAACCAGATACACTGAATCTAATGGAAGAGAAAGTGGGGAAAAGTCTCAAACACATGGGCACAGGGGAAAAATTCTTAAACAGAACACCAATGGCTTGTGCTCTAAGATCAAGAATCGACAGATGGGACCTCATAAAATTACAAAGCTTCTGTAATGCAAAGGACATGGTCAATAGGACAAATCAGCAACCTACAGATTGGGAAAAGATCTTTACCAATCCTACATCTGATAGAGAGCTAATATCCAATGTATACAAAGAACTCAAGAGATCCAAATAACCCTATCAAAAAATGGGGAAGAGAGCTAAACAGAGAATTCTCAACTGAGGAAACTTGAATGGCCGAGAAGCACCTAAAGAAGTGTTCAACATCCTTAGTCATCAGGGAAATGCAAATCAAAACAACCCTGAGATTTCACCTCACACCAGTCAGAATGGCTAAGGTCAAAAACTCAGGTGACAGCAGATGTTGGTGAGGATGTGGAGAAAGAGGAACACTTCTCCATTGCTGGTGGGAAAGCAAGTTGATACAATCTCTCTGGAAATCAGTTTGGTGGACCCTCAGAAAAATGAACATAATACTACATGACGACCCAGCTATTCCACTCCTGGGCATATACCCAGAAGATGCTCCAACATGTAATAAAGACACATGTTCCACTATGTTCGTAGCAGCCATATTTATAATCGCCAGAAGCTGGAAACAACCCAGATGTCCCTCAACAGTGGAATGGATACAGAAAATGTGGTACATTTACACAATGGAATACTACTCAGCAATTAAAAATAATGACTTCATGAAATTTGCAGACAAATGGATGGATCTTGAAAATATCATCATGAGCGAGTTAACACAGTCACAAAAGAATGAACATGGAATGTACTCACTGTTAAGTGGTTATTAGCCCAAGAGTTCGAAATACCCAAGAGTCACTTCACAGCAACAGTAGGGCGGAGTGGGAGGTCCCAGATAGAGGACTTGGAGAAGGGACTGAAGGAGCTGAGGGAGTCTGCATCCCTAGAAAGGCAGCAACAGTGGCAACTGGCCTGACCCCCTGATACTCCTGGAGCCTGATCCACCAACCAAAGAACACACATGGAGTGACCCATGGTGCTGGCCACATATGCAGCAGAGGAGGGTCTTGTTATACATCAGGGGGTGGAAAGGCCCTTAGGCCTGAAGGTATTAGATCCTCCAGTAGAGGAGAATGACAAGGAGGGAAGATGAGAGTGGGTGGGTAGGTGGGAGTGGTAATACCCCAATAGAGGCAGGGGAGGGGGAGGGAATAGGGAGGTTCCAAAGGGGAGATCTGGAAAGGGGAAAACATTTGAAATGTAAATATAGTAGAAAAAAGAGAACTTGTCAGGTAAGCCCAAGCAGCCAAGTTCATTCCCCAGAATCAACAGAAGAAAGAAAAAAAACAAAACAAAACAGAAGACATGGAGTACAGTTGTGATCTCAGTACTGGGGACACAATGAAAGGCAGATTCCTGGGGCTTGATTGTGAACCAAACCAGCAAGCCCCATGTCCCAGTAAGAGACCCTGCCTCAAAAAATAAAGTTGATGGCTCTTGAGGAACCATCAAGGTTAACTTTGGTACCCCCTTCCTGACAGAGAGATATACAGAGTTGTAAGGTAGAGTTGTAACACACTCCTGAAAGTTCAGATGCCTAACTAAAACATGCTGAAAAGATAACCAAGGGAGTACCTAAGTATAAGAACAATGTGTCCTTGAAAACCTATTCTAGTGTGCTGCCTCTTGAGAAGACATTTATGGTCACAGTTCTCACAGCCACAGATCAGGGATGCAGTACTTTCAGGGTGGAAGATTTTAAAAGGCTGTGGCAGACATTTAACCATTTCTACCTCAAGAAAAATGTCCCAAGAAAGTACCTAGAGAAAGAGTCACTGTGAAGCATTTTGGACAGTTAGTAATGAATATTAAACTTAACTGGAGCATGGATCTGGGATGAGTTATAGGGAGGATTTAGGGAGTGAATATTACCAAAATGTATTACATGAACGGATGAAATTCTCAATCAATTAAATATATTATATTTAGAAAATAAAGCATGTTTATAATTTAAAAAGAAAGAAAGGAAGGAAGAAAGAAAGAAGGAAGGAAGGAAGGAAGGAAGAAAGAGGAGTAGATGGCAGGAAATAATCAAACTCAGGGCTGAACTCAACCAAATAGAAACAAAAAGAACTATACAAAGAATCAACAAAACCAGCAGCTGGTTCTTTGAGAAAATCAACAATCTAGATAAACACTTAGCCAGAATAAACACAGGGAACAGAGACAGTATCCAAATTAACAAAATCAGAAATAAAAGTGTGACTTAACTACAGAAACTGAGGAAATTAAAAAAATCCTCAGATCTTAGTACAAAAGCCTATGGGACAAAATGGCAACCAACAAGTTGGGAAAAGATCTTTATCAATCCTACATCCAATAGAAGGCTAATATCCAATTTATACAAAGAACTCAAGAAACTAGACTCCAGAGAATCAAATAACCCTATTAAAAATGGGATACAGAGCTAAACCAAGATGAACAAAGAATTATCAACCAAGGAATATCAAATGGCTGAGAAGCACCTAAAGAAATGTTTAACATCCTTAGTCATAAGAGAAATGCAAATCAAAACAACCCTGAGAATCCACCAGACACCAGTCAGAATGACTAAGATCAAAAACTCAGGTGACAACAGATGCTGGCAGGGATGTGGAAAAAGAGGAACAATCCTCCACTGTTGGTGGAATTGCAAGCTGGTACAACCACTCTGGAAATCAGTCTAGCTGTTCCTCAAAAATTAGATGTAGTATTACCTGAGTATTAGATGTGTATTACCTATACCACTCCTGAGCATATACCCAAAAGATACTCCAACATATAACAAAGCTACATGCTCCACTATATTCATAGCTACCTTATTTATAATAGCCAGCAGCTAGAAAGAGCCCAGGTGTCCTTCAACAGAGGACTGGATACAGAAAATGTGATACATTTACACAATGGAGTACTACTCAGCTGTTAAAAACAATGACTTCATGAAATTCTTAGGCAAGTGGATGGAAATAGAAAATATCATCCTGAGTGAGGTAACCCAGTCACAAAAGAACACACATGGTATGCACTCACTGATAAGTAAATATTACCTCAATAGTTCTGAATACCCAAGATACAATTCACAAACCACATGAAGCTCAAGATGGAAGACCAAAGTGTGGATGCTTAGGTCATTCTTAGAAGGGGGAACAAAATACTCACATCAGGAAATACAGAGACAAAGTGTGGAAAAGAGACTGAAGGAAAGGCCATCCAGAGACTGCACCACCTGTGGATCCATCCCATATACAGTCACCAAACCCAGACATTATTTTGGATGCCAAGAAGTGTATCCTGACAGGAGCCTGATATAGCTGTCTCCTGAAAGGCTCTGCCAGAACCTGACAAATACAGAGGTGTATGCTCACAGCCAACCATAAGACTGAGCATGGGGTCCCCAATGGAGGAGTAAATGAAAGGACTAAAGGAGCTGAAGGGGTTTGCAATCCCATAGGAAGATTAACAATATCAACCAACCAGACCCCCCATATCTTCCAGGGACTAAATCAACAACCAAAAAGTACACATGTAGGAACCCATGCCTCCATCCACATATGTAGCAGAGGATGGCTTTGTCAGGCATCCACGGAAGGAGAGGCCCTTGGTCCTGTGAAGGTTCAATGTCCCAGTATATTGAATGCCAGGGCAGGAAGGCAGGAGTGAGTAGGTGGGTGGGGGAACACCCTCATAGAAGCAGGGGTAGGGGGGATGCTATATGCTCTAGATGGTTTCTGGGAGACCGGGAAAGGGGATAACATTTGAAATATAATTGAAGAAAATATCCAATAACAAAATGTGGTAATTGTTTTTCATCCTTTTGGCTAAGATCAAGTGTAAAAATGTGGTCATATCTCTTTAAATCCACAAAGCAGGAATGTTTACCCAGAATGGTTCTCATACTGTTTCAGCTTAAGTCTGTATACTACTCTTCATGTTCCACACATAAAAAGGAAAAGTAGATTTTCCCAACCCTGTTTACTTTGATGAGGGAATATACCATTTTTCATTCAGCTATTGATTACCATAATTAATTATCTTCTGATCAACAAACGTCAGGTTATATACAATTTTACAACTCAATGTATTATTACTTCAAAAGAACAATTTATCATTACGACCAGTCAACCCCATTCCTATTGACCATTTACATTATCTACTCAAGAAGAATTTTTTATTTACTCTCTCCTTCATATACCAGTACATCTTAGGTGATTTTTTTCTTCCTTTCCTTTTATTTTTATCTATGCCTTGGAACACTAAACTTACCATGTCACTCCCTCCTGATTTGGTTCCTTACAAGGCAGAATACTCATGAGTAATATGAGTTCATGGGACCATGAGTTCATAGATTTTGTTAATGTGGAAAATTAAAATTAGTAGAAAGCAAAACAAATTATCTGGCTTACTACTGAACATATTGCTGAGGAATCAGTAGAAATGGGAAGCTGTGTATTACTCTTTTTTGTTATCCCTGCCAGCATGTCCATTCCCCAACATACATGTCCCTAATGCCCATAAGAAGGCTAGGCTCTTTACTTGAGTAAAGGGTTTAAACTCTTCCTTATACTTCCTCATCATTATTCTTATCCACCATGACATAACACTCCTGAGTCCTGACCAATGCTAAATGACAACTGTAGTACACAAGGCTAAATTTTAAAGTCAAACTCACAACCTTCCTCCCCCAAAAATCTACTAGAAGTCAAACTTAGCAATCTTTATTTTTGAATGAAAGATAACAGACATAATTGAAACTAACAATAACACATCTAACTTTGGATGGGACCATTTGTTTTCTGTCCTTTTGCGTGTACACACTCTAATGAGTAGTCAGTATTTACTCTCATTAAATGTGCTATGGCAACAGGATTTTAAGGGAAATGACATCATTTTCAGTTTTTACTCTTTATAAATAATACTTTATCATTTCCCCAACTAGGTCTATGTTAAGAACATAAAACTATCAGAAAACACCATCAACCTACCCACACCATTGATATCTAAATTTCTGAATACGATATTTTCAATTTTCCCCAAGAAGTTCACATGGTGATCATATCTGAGAACATGTGAGTTAGAAATAAGTCAAGTCTTTGGAAGCTATGAGTGACAGCTTTCATCACCATCATTGCTGTTGTCGTTCAAACCAATCAATCCCTGTTGGTCCTTGGCTACTGCTGCTCAGTCTCCCTCTCAGTATTCAGACTGTTGGGTTTGTATCCATTGTCACCTGGCTTTGTCTAGCATCTAGAGTTAGGCTCTGCTTTGGGTTGGTTAATTGTGGCTTAGAACGTGGGTTAGCCTATTTTCCAGAGATAGGGTAGCAAGACTTTCTCTCAGGTAGACTCTGACTCATCTCCAGCTCAACACACAGTTCTCCAAAAACTTTGGTTGATTTCCAAAGCAGTCTCAGTTCTCTATCCTCTTCCTACTGCAAAAGAGAATAAATGCATGTCAAGAGTTAAGAAGATTCTAGACTTATCCTTGGGCCGCTCTAAACACAATTCTAAAAGCCTGTACATATAGAGAATCCAGCAAGAATTTTCTCTGTATCAAAATCTCTGCTCACTAGATGGCAGGGAAGAATACAAATTCAAAACTGGCATGAAGAGTCACCAATTCCCCCATTTTGTTTGCACTCAATGTATATTTGATATAGTCTGAGAATAATCACTGTCAAGAATTAGCTAATATATTGAAAGACTTTGCTTAGCTCTGCTGTTTGGAATTTCCTATTTTATTAAATGTCAAAATTGATTTGGGGGGGTGGACTGTCACTTCTTGTTATAAGAACAATATTAGGCTGTGATTTTCAGATTGTCTGTTTTCTGGAGTTGAACAGCTTAAACAGATGTGCCTGCCTTAGGCCTCCTTGTTCTGCTGCAGTGGCAGCCAAAGAGCCAGATTCAGATCCTCTTCGGTCTATTGACAGGGGACAAATGGAGTTTTGATAATAAGCATACCTTACATCTGAGTCCATGATTTCAGAATGAATGGTTCAGGCCATCTAAGCTTACTTTATAGTTCTATGAGCATGTATTTTCATTTTGTGCAGCCCATTGAGTGTGCCATTATCAAAACTAACTCTAAAATCTAAATCCTTCTTTTTAAAACTGCAATTGTCAACATGACATGAATTGGTACTTTTCACATAAAAAGTGCTCTTGCTTTAATAATTTCCTCCTGGCATGGAGGAATGGACACTAGATTTGGAATGCTCAAGTGATAATGCATTCCAATTATTTTTCTCCTAAGACCTTCCATCTCTAGAGTATTTTACGTTGTTCTACCTAAACCCAACTCTTATTTTTAGTAACTCATCCCTGAATTTTCTATAAAAGATCAATGTTTCCCACTACAATCTACACACCCATATCAGATACTACTAAGACCCTTTTCTTTCCTGTAGTTACAGACCATGCCTCACAGTTTTCCTAACTATTATGTCTGCCTGGAATTCTCTTCTAACAGGCATCTTCACGGGCTCCTCTCCTCATCATCTTTTCCCTTCATTTCTTCTTTATAAGACCTTCCATAACCATGCACTGAAAAATTTTATCCACTCATAGTATTCGATCTTCTCCTTTACTTGTCTCTTTCCTCTTAAAACAATCTAACCTACTGAATTTTTCCTTTTATTACATTTTTGTCAGATAATCATTTTCAGTGAACGAGTATGTTTGCATATAGAATTTTAGGCAAATTAGAAGGGTTTTAATATACATAAAATGGCAGTAATCCCCAACTTTATACCGGGTTGCTATGACCATTAAATAGATAATACAGTATACATAAATGACTTTACCTGGTATGACATTCTTGGCACATACTCTTATAATGTTATGTAGCTTGCTTCCCTTCTTAAACTGTAAAGTGGAAATGGTAATGCCAGTTACTTGCAGTGAGTGATTTGTGGCCATCAAAGATAAGCTGCAAATATTCACGGAGTTAGGAGGAGGGAAGGACTTTGAAGATGCAATTAAGCTAAAGATCTTGAAATAAGATTATCCTGGACTATCTGGGTAGGTTCTAAATTGAACAACAACTGTCTTTTTAAGACTTATGTGGGATAGAACTACAGGGGACAAGAGTCACCAAATTGACAGGAAGAGGTCAGGGTGAGGTAGCTCCACCTTAATAATACCAGGAATCCCCAATGACAGAAGATACAAAGAAAAAAGACTTGCTCAATGCCAGAAGTACTGTATCCTTGGCTAGATTTGGGTATTTTAGATTCAGGAGGTATGGTATCATAAGTTTTCATTGTTTTAAGTTTCCAGAGACATGATAATTTGTTATGGAACTCTTTGTTCTTACAGCTATAAGAATCAAATACATTATCACTGTGAAGACAGAAGAAGGTGATATGTGTTCAACTCCTCAACATAACATACAATGAATAAGTGAGCAATCGTCATTGTTGTGATTGTTATCAACCAAATTCTAACTCAGTTTTCAATATGGAGTTACTCAAGGAATCCCATGGAAGAGGAGGAAGGAAGAGTGTAAGAGGCAGATGGGATGAAGGACACCAGGGAAACCAGGCCCTCCAGGTCAACTAAGCAAGGCTCATATGAACTCAGAGGACTGAACCAGCAGGAACAGCAAGAACATATATGAATATGTATGTTTATTCTCCCAGGGCTCTTTTCCTTCTGTTGCTTTCCGTTTTCTGGATTCAATGTGATGCCTTTTGTTTTGTCCCGCTAGATGTCATTTTCTTATGGTTTGTTTTTTTCTCTTTGTAACCTGTTCCTTTCTAATGAGAGACAGGAAGAGAATGGATTTCAATGAGAGGGGACATGGAGAGGAACTGGGAGGAGTCAAGGGAGGGGAAACTGTAATCAGTATATATTTTATGAGAAAAGAATCTATTTTTAATAAAAGGAAAGCATTTTTAAACTTTTACTTAAAAATTACATGGAGTCACAAGTTCTCCAAATTGGTTGACATCAAAAAATACAGCAAGCTCTCATGGCTAAGTTCTCATTCTAAACTTTAAGCTAATTTGTTTTACTTTCAGTGGTCTACAGTAATGTCTGTAAGAGCTTTATTGCCCTGTTGCCAGTTTTAACCGTATTTGCGGTTCCTGGCCCCAAGATTCCAGAGCAAAGAACACTAGAGCAAAGTGAGAGTGCATTGTTCTATGATATTCCAAAATGCATAAGAATGCCAGTCTGAAAGTTTAATAAGTTTATCAGTTTTGTTTTTCTTTTCCAAACTAGTTTAAATTCCTAGAATAACTGCTCTATGAATTTAGCTTAACACTTATAGTAATGTTTTGGCAATATTGCATTTTAAACCTTCACTCTTACAGCACCTCTGAGTGATAAGCTTAAATGAAGAATCTTTTCCCTTATCTGTCTGTGGCATGGCAGAATAAATAACTTTCTAAGGTACTTTCTAGCCACAAACTGGTCATGGCTGTGCTCTTCAGTCTTCTGTGAACCATTCACATTATCCAAAGTGGTTATGTAGATAACCACTTTGCCCTGTCAACTCAGGACAGTGGCCTGGTATTTTAGGAAAGCACCCAATTAATTGGTTAAAAAAGAACAAAGTGACTCACAGCATGACAGTTGAGCCACAGAGCTGGAACTATAGGTGCATATCAAGCAAAAAGTGCTACGCCAGGCATCTTCTTCACCTTAGAGTCAGGAGGCATTGCCCAGAGTTCTCTATCCAATAAAGCCATTTGGGGGGGGGAGTGGAGAAGGAGGGGGAGCACAGAGTAAATCACTGACCTCCAGATTCTCAGGAGGCCAGGATTACTGTAAGAGAGAAAATCAATCAGGGAGTTGCTCTATTTCTATTTCCTTATTAGAAAAGGACCACACAGAGTGAGCATTGGTAACACAGTACAACTGTGAAAACAAGATGTTGGCAGGATGGAGAGGTGTGAGCAGGAAGGTGAGGAGGGCATATTTGGAAGTAGTCCACCTCATTTTCCCTGGGAATAGTTGGTGAGCCAGTAACATAAATCAAGAGAATACTTCAAAATATTCATTATCTTTGAGGATCATTTCTTATGTATGTCTGAGGCCAGCTTGGTACGGTATGAAAGAACAAGTTGGTGTGTAGTTAGTGTGCTTGAACTACTAAGAAATGAAAGAACATGTTGACTCTTTTTTTAAAAAGAAACTTGGCCACTATTAAGCAATATATTTCAAAATCCATTTTGAATAAATAAAATTCCAGAAGGCTTTTGTTCTTTTTAAAACATTCTAAAACCAAAGAGTGGTAGAATATCATTTTTGAGTAGGTTACTTAACTTTATTTCGAAAGCAAATCTTATTTTCTTACCTGATTAAAATAATAGTTCTATAAGAGTGTAGCATTTTTTACATCTGTTTAAATAGAAAGGACTTCTGATATATGCTAAATTAGTAAAGAAAGAATTTATCTTTATCGGGGTTCTGGTAATATTTCATAATTCTCAACAAAGGTGAGTAAAAGTCAGGGTGATGGGTGTCTAGGTACACAGCATGGGTGAAAATTCTCCCTTAAACCAGTAAACAAAACCAAAATATCAAGCTTCAGATGCAGGTCTTGTCTATTTTAACAGGTAAACATTAGCTTTGGAAAAACAAATGGAATGTTCTTAACAAGTTTGGCAAGATGAGTGGAAACTGTTATTCATGCTCTACATTTTTTTTTTTCTGAACAAGCGATAATTTGTGACAGGCTAACTTAGTGTTGGAAAAACAAGTTATGATAGATTGTATGCAGCAATTTAATGAATTACCACAAAGACTCAGAACTGTAAGGCACTGAGAAGAATTGTTCCAAAATATATGATAATGATTACATTGAAAACATCACACGGTTCAAAAACATATAGAATGTATTATCGCTAAAGTTATATTTCTGATTATTTTTACTTGTGTGAAAAATATGTTCAAAGCCTAGACTATAATTTTCTTTTTATATAAATATACATGGATTATCAGTGTTTGGTTTTTACAAACATTGGTTAGCAGTTATAATTCAAGCGACACATTTTAAGATGGCAAAACTATCATCTTATTGAGCAGCAGGAGTGGAAAATGGCAACTTATACAGTGTTATGCCTGGCCATAGGCTAGACAGAGATAGAGAAATGGCAAGGATCCTAGACATAAGAATTTTACACATTTCACTAATATAAATAGGAATACATACATATACATGCCATATATGTTCAAAGAAGGAAAAATAGAGATGCCTTCAGGGAGGGTAAGGTCATGCTGACTGGAAAGTTTAGGGTTTTTCTGTGTCTGAGATTTTCCAAGGAGTAGAGAATATCAGTTTCTTGGTATGTGTTTGTGTGTGTGTGTGTGTGTATGAGAGAGAGAGATGGGTCATATTTAATTAATGTGGAGTCAATTTAAGGCTCATTTGCATTAAAAAGACTCAAAATGTCTTTTTTTCTTTTTCTTTCTTTCTTTCTTTTTTTTTTTTTTTTTTTTTTTTTGAGACAGGGTTTCTCTGTGTAGCCCCGGCTGTCCTGGAACTCACTCTATAGACCAGGCTGGCCTCGAACTCAGAAATCCGCCTGTGTTTGCCTCTTAAGTGCTGGTATTAAAGGCAGGTACCACCACTGCCTGGCAAAATGTCTTTTTTTCATTATTCAAGTCAAATTAAGTGAAATTTCATAAATCTGAACATGGTAGATAAACTGAACTCATAACTCTTAGAGGCAAAAAGGAAGAAAGGTTGAGTTGGCTTATCTGGAGCCCTGGGAAATGTCAAATGAGTTGCTCAGTGATGGGAGAGCTCACAACAGTGTGGGAGGGAGCAGAGTGATGGGAAGGTACACAGTGATGGGAGGGAGCATAGAGATGGGAGGAAGCCCAGTCAATAAAGAGTACACAGCAACTGGAGGGAGCACAGTAATGGGAGAGTGCACAGTGATTGGAGGGAGCACAATGATGGGAGAAAGTACAGTGAAGCGAGAGCTCACAATGAAGGGAAGGCTCATGGGCAGGAGCACAGTAAAGAGAGTGCTAACAGTGATGGGAAGGCTCATGGGAGGGAGCACAGTGAAGAGAGGGCTCATCAGAGGGAGCACAGTGAAGGGAGGGCTCACAGTGATCGGCAGGCTCATGGGAGGGAGCACAGTGAAGGGAGGGCTCACAGTGATGGGAGGGAACATAGAGATGGATTGGTGGGAGCACAGTGATGGATGGGAGGGAGCATAGGGATGGGAGGGCACCTCCAGTAGTTGAACTAGGACAGGAGGAGTAGAAAATTCTCCAGCTATGGGGGAGTAAAGCTAAATACCTGGAAGGTAAGAACGGCATTAGTCACATTGGGATCCTAAAAGACAACATACAAAAGCCAAAAGGTTATACTTGAGTTGTTGACTGACAAAGGATGCTCTCATGATTCTGGAATGTGGGCATGTTGCAATGAGAAGCACTAAGTAAACACAGTCTTTCTGATGTCAGTGTACAGGAGAGAAAAGAAAAACAGAGAATGAAGAAAACGAATGAAGATACATGAATTAGAAATATATTGGGAAAAATGCAGCCAGAATGAGCCAGCCATGGAGATAAAATGAGAGAGGAATTACAAAGCTATCACTTCAGCTCTGTGAAGATAATTTATGATTACTGTTCATCCTGATTCTAAGGAATCGGTATATCTCCACCTTGTGTCTTGTCACAATTTCTCTCTGAGTTGTTGCTTTCATTGTTTTATGGTGAAAAATAATCGAGCTCTGTTATAGAAAGGAGACTCGGTTTCTCTTTCAAGTTTATTTATATGATGGTCTATTAAACGTGAGTGGTTAAGTAAAGTATTTTGTATTTATAAGAAATGGAAATCATTGAATGTTTTCATTTATTTATTTCCATTTTTCACTTGTGTGCCTCTTCCAATGTATAGTCTACCTTGGATGGTTGAAAGAATTACACCGTAAAAATCTCTGGTCAAACAGCATTTCATCATTCTTCCCAAAGTCAGTTTCCGTATTTTTTTTCTGGGCCTTGAAAAGGTTTCAAGAAAATTTGTGTGACCTGGTATTTTAAAAAGATACAAATTATGGTTCTAAAGTTGAATAGAACGAAGAGAACAGTAAAGAAACACAGAGTTTTCATATCTGACCACTCATAAGTTGACTACTCAAAAGCTGTACCCTGAAGAGTCAGATTGAGAAAGGCTGAAGAATTTAAGTGGATACAGTTTGTGTCTCTGTTTTCCAGATTTCTTAATCAAAGCCATATCTGTTGTTACCAAGTTCCTTTTTGTAACCTTGGCACAGTAAGGTATGATTGTCACTGCCAGTAATATAATTGTTCCCATTGGCTTATGACATTTATTTTCTCTAAAATATAATCATAATGATGATGGTGGTGGTGGTGGTGGTGGTGGTGATAATGTTAATAATAAATAAATAAATAAATCCCCAAGGATTCTGGGGACTATCCCCAAGGGCTCTGTCCTGTCAGTATTATTTTTAGTAGTGTCAAAAAAGCCACTGCCAGTTTTAACAAAAAGGACAAGTCTACAAATATAATCACCACTGCTTCCCAAGTTGCCAAAGAACTGGGGTAAATTATTCAGGATTTAGTGTGTCATTTTGTTGAGGATGCCACCACCTGAAAAGTATGGTCTAACTCTAAGAAATCATCAATGAGGAGACTATCCACACAGCACCCATCTGCCAGTGCTTTTGTTGGATTTAGACCATATTTCCGTGGTATGTGATATTTTGAAGAAAGCAACAAAGAACATGAAAACAAAATCAAAAGCAACAGAAGAAACAGGCGTAAGGAAGAAAGAAGAACAGACTGTGGAGATGGGGAGGGATGATGTCCACTGCCATCTTTAGACAGTAATTTGTACTCACTGCTCTTCCAGAGGACCCAGTTCAGTTCCCAGCACCCACACAGCAGCTTAGAACCTACCCAAACTCCAGTTCCGGTGCCAGTTCCAGTCCAGTCTCTGCAGACACTAGGCAAAAAGACAGTGCAACTATATAAAGGCAAAACACCCACATACATAAAACTAAACTAAACGTATCTTGCAAAAGTGAACTGCACTTCATCATCAGGACGTAGGTATTCCAAAACATAGTCTCTTCCAAGGTCTCTAGTATCCACAGTTCCAGAAATCCAGAGGGAGGAACTCCCCTCCCCCCCTCCAGATAATGAGGAAAACTATACAAATACTTGAAATCTGCCAGAGAAAATAAAGCCTGGCTCTCTAGGACACATCAAGGCAATATTCATACTGCCTCCTGATTGCTTCTCAGAATTCTGTCAGCTACATACTGGTTCTTAGTATGCACATTTGGAAGTGTTCTTTGATGCATGGTACAACTGTTGCTCAGCCACACCTTCCATCCTGTCCCAGAGATATCACCCTACAAATGAAGTGACAAAGAATGTGTAGAAACTAAACAGGAGCCCCCTATTGCATGTCTCTCGCATGTTCTGGGATACAACAACAACAAGAACAAAACAAAAGAAAGATTTGCATAGGATTTGAAATTTTAGTTAAAAAAATAAAGAACTGATGCTTTAACATAAGAATTGGGATTTTCAAATTACTCAAAGTTGTGAAAACTTGTGGGATTTGGCATGGATATAGTTAAAGAAAGATAAAAGGGTGGCTCAATAGGGAACATTCATAATTATCATAATTATTTATACTTAATTTTTTAAAACCATACTTTATTTTATTCATAACAATATAGCTTGCATAAATTAAATAATATAACAATAGGATAAATAATATAACAATAGGATGATAAAAAATATATATACAATCTAAAAAAAATAGAAAAATATTGATACATCCTTATAATGCAATGTTGTGTGGCAATAAAACATTTAGATTCTGATTCATGCTACCTTCATTGGATTAAGAGATTTGTATCTCTCTCATTGTTAGTTACAGACAAATATTTTTATTTACTCAAACATATTTGTATTCCTTCCTTCTTTGAAAACCATGTAAATGTAATCCTTAACGTTTATTTTAAGTATTTGGATAATTTTTATCGCACATTTTAGAAGTGTCCTTTAAGCTATTTTATTTTGTTTTTATTTTTCAAGACAGTGTCTCTCTACATAGCCCTAGCTGTCCTGGAACTCACTATGTAGACCAATCTAGACTAAAATTCACAAACATCTACCTGCCTCAGTATTCCACATGTTGGGATAAAAGACATATGCTACTTCACCCAACTAGAATATAAGACATTTTAAGTGTTTATTGTATTGATATCTCTGTATCTTCTTGTTTACATTGTTACCGTCTTGATTAGAGATGATTGTCAAGTTTAGAGTCCTGAAGATTTACACCAACTCCTTCTCCTAAGACAACAATAACTGTAGCTTTTATAATTTTGGTGTTTGATTCCCTTTTAGCTAATTTTGCATGGGGTGTGATCTAAGGATGCAGCTCCATTTTTTGGCATGCAAATTTCCAGTTGTCTTAAAACCTTCTGCTATGAAGTCTATTCTTACCTCCAGTGAATTGTCTTGGATCTAGATTTTACTTTCAGTACTCTTGTTGAATTTTCCCCTGTGGAATACATTTGTGGCATTTTTTTTTTTTTTACTATAAAATGTGACACCCAAAATTTGGTGGTAAATTTCTTTCTTCCCTGGAGGCTAGAAACTTTAGCTACTAGTCACCAGTGTGAGATCTCTGTCTCTCTCTCTCTGTCTCTCTCTCTCTGTCTCTCTCTCTCTCTCCCTCTCTCTGTCTGTGTGTATGCATGTGTGTACATGTATGTGTATGTGTGCATGTATACATCTACATACCTCTTTAACCCTGTAAGAACCCTGGCTGTTTTGGATTAAGTATCTTTACTCTAAGCAGGATTACCTCTTAAATAATTTTACCTGTAATGGACCTATTCTTAAAATCACAGTCTGAGTGTCTGGTGCTTAGAAGTTTAACATAGGAATTTTGAAGGACGTGATTTAACTCATAAAAATGATAGAAGAAAAATCGACATCAATAAAACCCCTAGAGAGCGTCTCCACAACCTCCCCTTGACAACTCCAGAGTCAACTGTGATTCAGCCAGTGCAGCCAGAAGCACCACAGGGACCTGGAGAGTAGGATGGTGATAGAGAGAAGCACAAGACTCTGGATCCACTTTAAGAATTCAGTTTTTGTTTTTTCTCACTACTGTTTATATATTGTTTAGTCAGCTACAAGAGACACCATTGCAAATGAAGCTTAAGCAGACATATCTTTGAAGCCCTTTTCTGGGTTCTTCCTTCTGTGCTTTTCTGTCCTTGTGGCATTGTTTGCCCTCAGGAAGACATTCCTTCTAAACTTTATCTCCTGCCTGTAGTTTTTCACTTACAGGGCCACCTCTGGGTCAGTGTTTGTTCCCAAGAAAGAACCTCCATACCATGTGGACTCCAGCACACCAGATTACTACACTTTCCAAGAGTTTATTGTGTTCATAGGGTAGGGACCCCCTGTAGAGAAGCAATGAGACTGAGGTTTGTGTTGGGAAAGTCTGTTAAGGAATTGGAAAGATTTCCCATGTAGAGATATTTAAAGGACTCTCAAATTTTATAGAGGATTGTCATGTAACATGTTTACTTTAGGGAAAAAAAAAAAAGGATACAGTGCCACAAAAGAAAACCATTTCTGGTAAACACTGAGGTCAGGAAGACATGCAGATGCTAGTTCCCAAATGCTCTCCCACATGTACAGACCTTGCTGCATTTCTGGACCGGACTAAGATCTATGTATGAAATTGTGGCTTTGGGAGACCTCAAAGTAGAAGCTTCAATAAAACTTTTATGCTTCTCTGGCCATGCTGTACAACCAAGCTATTTAACCAGCTCAGCCATTTGGAAGTCATCAGTAAAAGAAAATGACCCAAAGGATTGGTACAGAAGTTACATACTTTTCACAGTATGTGATAAACCCACTTGCTCTAGTCATGGCCAAGAGTCAAAGTCAGGCATCCAAGTATCACTAGAAGTAAAGTTTGTATTTTTCCAGACTGCTCTTCTGGTAGAGTGTGGAAGGAGTCAGATTGGAAAAGGGATGAACAACAACTAAGTTTCAGAAAACTCATTGACCAGTCCTATGTATATGCTTGGCATGGATAGTCATTGAGACAAGGGGACAAAGAAGAAATATGGATTGCCTTTTCAATATGTAGTTTTATTATCAGTACAGTATATATTGAGATAGTTACGAGAGTTGAATATGGCTAAACATGTTAGGTTATAATATAACCTTAACCAAATTCCAGAGCCATATAGAAACAGCTTTCTTCAGTCAAGTTCAGTTCCAACTACAGAGGTAAATTGAGAATTGAAAGATACTTGCCTCTGCTTAGGAGGAATGACTGTATCCGTTCTGCAAGGACAGAAGCCATAGTGTTACAGAGTACTATACAGTTATATTCTATTATACATGTTACTCCAATTTCTTCCCAGTACTTACTATTTCACTTAGAATTTCAGAGATAAGTCGCTTGCCTAACCATCAGTAAAATTTAAGGGATTTGATCCTGCATAAAAGCAGTTCTCAACTTTATTTTAGTAATTTCATTTTTATCTTCTTCATCTTCATGTTGGGGTAAAGTATTCTCCATGCATTTTGCTTTCAATCAATGTAACCCACCCTATCAAAATAAAGGTTATATTTATATTTATATCAAATAATGACTACCACAGCATTGTAGCATTGAAGGACCTTAGAAAGCCTGACTTTTAATGAACAGCATGACATGGATCTAGATGATTTATAAACTGGGAATATGCATGAAGAAAGTAAGACTTCAGGAGTATCAAGGGGTCAGGCCAGTTGCCACTGTTGCTCCCTCCTTAGGGCTGCAAACTCCCTCAACTCCCTCAGTCCCTTCTCCAAGTCCTCCATCTGGGACCTCACACTCTGCCCTATGGTTGCTGTGATGTGACTCTTGGGTATTTCGAACTTTTGGGTTAATAACAACTTAACAGTGAGTACATACCATGTTCATTCTTTTGTGACTGAGTTACCTCGCTCAGGATGATATTTTCAAGTTCCATACATTTGCCTAAGAATTTCATGAAGTCATTGTTTTTAATAGCTGAGTAATATTCCACTGTGTAAATATATCACATTTTCTGTATCCATTCCTCTGTTGAGGGACATCTGGGTTGTTTCCAGTTTCTGGCTATTGTAAATATAGCTGCTATGAACATAGTGGAACATGTGTCTTTATTACATGTTGGAGCATCTTCTGGGTATATGCCCAGGAGTGGAATAGCTGGGTCCTCAGGTAGTATTATGTTCATTTTTCTGAGGGTCCACCAAAATGATTTCCAGAGAGGTTATATCAGCTTTCATTCCCATCTTGATACTCTCGGACACTGGGTCACCAACCAAAGAATACACATGGTGGGACCCATGGTGCTGGCCACCTATGTATCAGAGAAGGGTCTTGTTAGACATCAGGGGGAACAGAGACCCTTAGGCCTAAGGGTGTTAGATCCCCCAGTATAGGAGAATGCCAAGGAGAGATGACAAGAGTGGGTAGGTGGGTGGGTGGGGGAATACCCCCATAGTGGCAGGGGGAGGGGGAGGGAATAGAGAGGTTCCAAAGGGGAGATCTGGAAAGGGGGAAACATTTGAAATGTAAAGAAAGTATGAAAAATGAAAAAAAATTAAAAATGAAACTTAAAAAAAAGTAAGACTTAACATAAATCACCCACAAATTCATGAAACAACCATCTTAAGAGTCTTACTTCAGATGTAAACATTGTTATAAACGTCTTAAAGACCTAGAATAATAGGACTCCTGTAACAATAGGAATGGCCAGTCAGTATCATCAATTCCATATGATTCGGCAGATTGCCAGCAGGTTTGCACTGTGCAGTAACAGATAAAACCGGGATATACAGAGTTACAGTCCCTGAGCTGGCCATCATCCAGCAAAGAAGCAGCATTCATATTCAAGGGGGGGTCAGGCATCACTCTCTGAGTTGATGTTGAAATATAAATACCTATTACAAGATTAGAAGTCTGTCACAGAAGTGGATATACAGCTTTAAGTGTCTTGTGGAACACGCCCAAGGCTCTGGGTCTGATTCCCAGCACTGATGAGGAAGAAGCAAAAGAACAAGAACAAAGAATGACAGGGGAAAAAGAGAAGCAGTAAAAACCACAGGGTTTATGTAATCATCTCAAGCTCTCGTGCTTAAGTTCAGGGCAGGGCGGGGCACTGCCCAGGGGTCTACTGGGCAAGAAGGATAACTGGACCAAATTTGAAAGCCATCGCAAAGTCTAGACGTCAGTGGATGAAATTCCACGTGATGGAGAAGGAAAAACAGTATCTTGGAAACAACATAGGAATTTAGCCGTCAAAAGAACGACTGATGGAACTCAGAGACAAAGAAAACCATATGAAACCTCAGGGCTTGCTGAAGACAGCAGTGCTTTCACCTGTAGTCTCAAAATCCCAATCCATTTAATGTTTCCATGGCATTTTGTGGTCACCCTACGAGTCATACAAACTGAAGAAAGGGAATTACAGTGTATTTGGAGCTCCTGCTCCACAACCTCTTGTTGCCACTGAGATATTTGAGAGCAAAAGGCAGCAGCTTTTGTGGATTTTACACAAAACGTTAGGTAAAACGTTATCCCAAAGGCTCCGAGTGTTTGGACACTGAGTCCCCAGAAGCCCCACTGTTTGGGGGAGTTGAGGAACCATCGGCAAGAGGGATCCAGCTGGAGGAAGTAGGTACCCAGAGATGTTCACCATGTCTCTAGTCCGTCCCACACTCTCAGTCTGTTCTCTGCTTCTTGTCCTACCTACCTTTCTGGGAACAGTGAGATGTGAGTAAGCAGCTTCATTATCTATGGGCCATGGCTGTTTCCAATCCCGCCATGATGACCACTATCATCCTGCCGTGGCCAAAGTAAATCTTTCCTCCTTAAAGCTGTTTCTTGCCAGACATTTGGTCATAGCAATGAGAACAGTATGTAATAACTTGATGAGACACCGCCCCCCCAAAATAAAACAGTAATATTAGCTGAATGAGCAAGAACAGGAATAAGACTGCTTGCCTAAGAGAGAAACAGATAGACACTTATGTTCTCATAGAAGTTTTTTGTGTTCTCTTAATGTGAGGGCTGCATTTAAAACAATAATAATAATAATAATAATAATAATAATAATAATAATAACACTAAAGTCTTGATAAAATTACTGTGTCCTCCAAGATTATGACATTTCTTTCTGCTCTTTAACTGTTTGGTTTTTTTTTTTTTTTTTTAATCTTACTGTAAAATAAGTCTGTTGGTTCCAAAAGGAATTGGTAGAATTTAGCTTGGGTTAATTGAACTGAAACCTTTGTGGTAAAAATAAAACATACCTGTTTTGAGTACTCAGTAAATAGGTTAGAAGCATGTGTGGGACCTCAGTGCAAGAGTAATCTCTGCAGACAAGGAGATCTCTACTGGAACAGAACTGTGCAAACCCAGAGAGGGTTATGCATTTGGCTGATTTACTTTAATTCAGGTGAATTCTATAGCTTAAATTTAACATCCTCACTCCTGGGAAGCCAGGTTCTTCAGAGACTGAATATCTTAAATCCTTAGGCCAAGACAAGAACCTTTAATTGAAAAATAATCTTATTCTTTCTTTTTTGTTTCAAGGGGTAAAAAAAAAATTAAAATCACTATATTTTTCCTTTTTAATCCTAAGAGAGGTTTCCCCATTCATGACATAATTGAAGTTTTCAAACCTAAAACATATTTAAATGAGGAATGAATCAAGGATCCCTCTCAAAGTTTGTGGAGATTGGGTACCATGAAGCTCTCAAAGGGCTCAAAGTAGGACAGTGTCAGAAAAAATGATTCTAGAAATAAGGGCAGGGGGTTAGCAAGGTGGTTTTACAACCTAGGTGCCCACCATCATTAACTTAAGAGTGTATTTCAGTTGAAATGTGAACAAATGACTGAGAAGAAATACATTATCCACCTATTGTTTCCTGTATTTAGTTACTTTCAAGGCAAATACAGTCAGGTGGTTAAACTGAAATTTTTACCCAACAAGATATGCATCTCTGGGGACACAGCATGAGCTCTCAATCTCAGTACCAGTAAGCAAACTCAGGCCACAACAGTGTGCAACCATGTTGGAAGACTGTCCAACTAACATAGGATCTTAAAGAACTTAAAATTATTTTCTCTAATCTGGTTTTCATTGTGCCAGACAAAGTCAAGAGAGATTTTAATGAGTTATGGGGAAGGTTATTTCAGGTTTCCCACTGACTGAGGTGGTTTTATTCATTCAGGTTTCTCTAGATCATCACTTCGGGAATGCCTTTTCAACACCTCCAATTCAAGTAACAGTTGACTCTTGTACATGTGGGTTTATTTATCCACATAGTCTGGACAATTTGCTATGGAAGACTGATGCTTCTGTTTCCAATGTAGTTTTTGACGTCAAGGTATGATATCCATCCGGAAGCAGAGTTACATGCCACATCTCATGAAATAATCAAAGCCACCTGAACACTATTTGAGACCCTAGTGATAGAAGAACAGATGCTTAATGCCTACGTTTCAAAGCTTCTTTCTTGCAAATGATTTTAGCTCTTAAGGGTTTTAGATTTTCCCTTTTCCATCTGTGCTTACAGTGTGGGGGTAAGTATGCATTTGAGTGCTAGTGCGCATGTGTGCTTTTGTGTGTGTGTGTGTGTGTGTGTGTGTGTATGTATGTGCATGTAATTGTATGTGTGTGGGCACATTTGTGTGTGGACGTATTTGAATGTGTGTGTCTGTGCAAGTGAAGGGCAGAGGTTAATGGCAAGAATTATTCTTCATTAATAATCTGATTTATTCATTGAGGCAGAATCTCTCAATCAAACCCAGAGCTCCCTGATACAGCGAGCTTGCTTTCTCTGGGATCCTCTGTGTCCATTTATCAAGGCTGAAATTACAGGGGGATTCCACATCCACCAAGCATTTTATATAGGTTGAAAGGTCTTCACACACAAATATGTTAATATATGTGAAAAAATTGTTACCAAAGGAAAGAATTTTAGTAGCATTTTTACTGTCTTAAGTATGTTACCCCATGAGACTAAAGTCAGTATAAATGCCTAGCTTTTATATGCAATTGTACCTGTAAGAAGAGGATATCAAGAAGATTGTTAGTTTCAAGGCAGCTTCAGATACATAGGGAGACCTTGAAAAAGTGATTATAGATTGGTGTATTTTGTTTTGCAAATACGATTTAGTCCCTAAGGACTATTTTGCTTTTTAAATCCTCTTTAGATTCTAACAGAGCTTTGCAAAAGTTATAGAAACACAGCACACACACACACATACACACACACACACACACACACACATACGCACGCATGCACGCATGCACACACGCACGCACACACACACACACGCACACACACACAGGCACACACACACAGGCACACACACACGCACACACACGCACACACACACACACACACGCACGCACGCACACACACACGCACACACACGCACGCACGCACACCACTAATGAGTAATAAGACAATATCTCTTAAAGGAAATTCAAACTGAAATGTGTTTTTAGTCTCTGTGAAATTTCATAAAACATTCTTTACAACTTGAGTAACATTTTCTCTTGAATTAATCAAAACACAGAGCTATAAATATCATAAATGTATTCAATCAGAAGATAAAATAGGTAAGAAAACAAACGTTGTTTTGTTGATTATCTGCTTGATCCTGAGTAGAGCATTTACTTGTAGTAGTTTGAATAAGACTGGCTCCCAGAGGTTTATACATGTGAGTTGGCTCACAGTTGGTGAAACTGGGAAGGATTAAGAGAAGCTGCACTATAGAACAATAGTGTTAAAAGCTGCATGGTATTGGTACAGTGGCAGGCAGGTAGATCAATGGAATAGAACTGAAGACCCAGAAATGAACCCACACACCTATGGTAACTTGCTCTTTGACAAAGGTGCTAAAACCATGCGGTGGAAAAGAGCCAGCATTTTCAACAAATGGTGCTGGTTCAATGGGCGGTCAACATGTAGAAGAATGCAAATAGATCCATTCCTATTTCCCTGTACAAAGCTCAAGTCCAAGTGGATAAAGGACCTCCACATAAAACCAGATATAATGAGTCTATTAGAAGAGAAAGTGGGGGAAAAGTCTCAAACACATGGGCACAAGGGAAAAGTTCCTGAAGAGAACACCAATGGCTTATACTCTATGGCTTATACTCAAAAATCGACAAATGGGACCTCATAAAATTACAAAGCTTCTGTAAGACAAAGGATGCTGTCAATAGGACAAAACAGCAACCAACAGATTGAGGAAAATATCTTTACCAATCTCACATCTGATAGAGGGCTAATATCCAATGGATACAAAGAACTCAAGAAGTTAGACTCCAGAGAAACAAATAACCTTGTTAAAAAATGGGAAACAAAGCTAAATAGAGAATTCTCAACTGAGGAAACTAGAAGGGCTGAGAAGCACCTAAAGAAATGTTCAACATCCTTAGTCATCAGGGAAATGCAAATCAAAACAACCCTGGGATTCCACCTCACACCAGTCAAAATGGCTAAGGTCAAAAACTCAGGTGACAGCTAATGCTGGCGAGGATGTGGAAAAAGAGAAGCACTCTTCCATTGCAGGTAGGATAGCAAGCTGGTACAACCACTCTGGAAATCAGTCTGACGGTTCTTCAGAAAATTGGACATAGTACTACCAGAAGATGCTCTAACATGTAATAAGGACACCTGCTCTACTATGTTCATAGCAGCCATATTTATAATAGCCAGAAGCTGGAAACAACCCAGATGTCCTTCAACAGAGGAATGGATACAGAAAATGTGGTACATTTACACAAGGGAGTACTACTCAGCTATTGAAATCAATGACTTCATGGAATTCTTAGGCAAATGGATGGAACTAGAAAATATCATCCTGAGTGAGGTAACCGAGTCACAAAAGAAGGCAGACAGTATGTACTTACTGATAAGAGAATATTAGCCCAAAAGTTCACAATACCCAAGAATCAATTCACAGACCATATGAAGCCTAAGAAGAAGGAAGAACAAAATGTGGATGTTTCAGTGCTTCTTAGAAGGGTGAACAAAATACTCACAGGAAGAAATATGGAGAAAAATTGTGGAGCAGAGACTGAAGAAAACATCATCCAGAGACTGCCCCACCTGGGGATCCATCTCAAATACAGCAACCAAACTTGGACGCTATTGTGGATGCTGGGAAGTGCTTTCAGATGGAAGCCTGATATGGCTGTCTCCTGAGAAGCTCTGACAGAGCCTGACAAATACAGAAGCAGATGCTAGAAGCCAAACATTGGACTGAATTTGTGGGTCCCCGATGGAGGAGTTGGAGAAGGGACTGAAGGACCTGACAGGGTTTGCAGCCCCATGAAGGGAGCAACAGTGTTAACCAGCTAGACTCCTGGAGTTCCTAGGGACTGGATTACCAACCAAAGAATAAACATGGAGGGACCCCTGGCACTGGTGGCATATGTGGCAGAGGATTGCCTTGTTGGCCATCAGTGGGAGGAGGGACTCTTGGGCCTGAGGGTGTTTGATGTCCCAGTGTAGGGGAATGCCAGGACAGGAAGATGAGAAGGGGTGGGTGGGTGGGGGAGCACTCTCATAGAGGCAAGGGGAGGGGGGATGGGATAGGTGGTTTCCAAAGAGGAGATTTGGAAAGGGGAAAACATTTGAAATGTAAATAAAGAAAATATCCAATGGAAAAAAAGAAAGTGATGAGCCTTGGGAGAGGTATGTTCCTGGGAGTGAATTTTTAGGTTTCAAAAGACTCATAGTATTCTCATTCTCCCTCTCCCTCTCCCTCTCCCTTTCCCTCTCCCTCCCCCCTCCCCCTCTCCCTCTCCTTCCTCCTTCCCCTCCCCCTCCCCTTTCCCTGTCCCTCTTCCCCACCTCCTCCCCTTTCTCCCCTCTCCTTTCTCTCTTCTCTTTCTGTTACAGGTTATGGATTGAGAGTTGAATCTCAGCTACGACTCCAGTGTCATGTCTGCCTGCTTGCTGCCATGCTCACCACCATAATGGTCATGGACTCTAATCATCTCGGACCATGATCCCTAAATTAAATTCTTTCTTTTATAGGTTGCTTTTGGTCATGGTGTTGCATTTCAGCACTAGAACATAACTAAGTCACTGACACTTAACATAGTCTGCCACCAAAATTAACTAGGAAAGTAAGCAAAAAAAAAAAAAAAATTATATGAAGTAACTTACAATCTCCACACAAAAGGTACAAAGGTGAGAGCCAGGAGAGAGGAACAGCTCATGAGATGCAGCGCCTCTGCCTTCCAGTTCTCTGCCTGAAGTGCAAGCCAAGCACAGTGTCCTCTTGAGAGGAAGGGACAGAGATTCCAGACCAAACAGGAGTCACCTAACGCGACTGAGATTTGTGGAGCACAGAGGAAAAATGGGAGTTGCAAAGAAATGAGTGCAGGTGAGGCAGAAGGTCTTTTGCAGATCCACCATGAGTTTTGGCCGAGGACTGTTTTGCTCATATACAGAATTAGTCAATGCAAAGCTTACCAGAGTGCTACGGGTCTGAGATGTGACAAAATGTCTATATTAGTCTGGCCAGGAAGCAGATGCTCAGCCCTATTTCCCATGTAGACATGCAGGTGAAAAGCAGGAAGCTCCACCTGAACAGTGAAGATCAAATACAGGAGTGTGACCTCTTCTAGGTATGTTTTAAAAGCTTGAGCAATGAAGGCCTAACATTCCCTGGGAAGTCTCAGGGACAGTACTTGAGTCTCATTAATTTGGAGAGGTTTAAGAAGAACCCTTGGGTCTTCACAGAACTGTTCTACAGAAGTATGTAATCAAATCCACACATGTTCATTATTAATATTGAGTCATTGGCCTGCCTACAAGAACAAAAAGAAATCACCATTCCTCAAGAGTAAACAGCAGAATCCAGAATCACTACCACATATAATTTGAATTATTAGTGTGTATGCAAGAAAACAGGGAAGCATACATACGTTTTTAGCTAAGAAATAGTATCAGTAAATAACTGATTTTGAAAAGGCTCAGGTAGTACGTTTACAAAGAAAACAGAATACAATACAATTTTATAATATCTTGAAATATTTTGTAGGCATAATAATTTAAATGGAAAACAGAACTTTAAATAGAAAAGAGTATTAACAAAGATCCAAATCAGATTTTGTTGGTGTTGTTGTTTGTTTGTTTGTTTTTTCAAGAAAGGATTTCTCTGTGTAGTCCTGTCTGTCCTGTATACCTTAAGCTAAGAGACATACCTGCCTCTGCTTCTGGAGCGCTGGGATTAAGAGCGTGCACTACTACTGCTACCCGGCAGAAATCAGATTTAAAAAAAAAACAGAATTTCAAAACAAACAAAGAAAAACATCAAAACTAATATCTTAATTTTTAATTTCACCTCTCACAGCGTAGAGTGTTTCTTTATCACAGACTGCTTTCTGTGTAATATGAACAATATTCATTTTCTGTCTATATTCAAGTTTTGTATATAAAGTATTTGTATTATTAAATCACACTATGAACCAATATAATAAGTACATACTAATATTAAATATATATTTATATTCCATATTCTTCAGCATTGAATAACAATAGCTCCATCCTAATTTTATTAACCATGAATGGTAGTACACACTTATAATCCTACCGACTTCAGAGGCTGAGGCAAGAAGACAGAAAGCTTGAGACCAACTGAAAAACAGCAAGAATGTATGTCAAAACCAAGTAAAACATGTATGGGATACAGCTAAAAAACAGAACATTTCTGTAATATAAATAACTTCCAAAAACAAAATAGAAAACAAGAACAGTATCTTAATTTTTACTTTCACCTTCACAAGATAGGAGATCTTTTTATCCCACTGTTAGACTATATTCAGTGTTATCAACACACATTCAATTTTATTATTATGGCCTAGTAAAAGTTACTGTTGTCTGAATTTTTGAGTCTTTTAAAGGATTATCTCAGCCACAACATCTAACTAAATTTAATTCTAAAAGCCTGATCCTGTTCTAATATGAAATCAAGTACTTTGTTCCTTAGAGTTTCTTTAGGAATATACAAACCAAGGTAGTTATTTCAACTGGCAGAAAGTAGCACAGTAAAAGCAGTGGAGGACTAAATAAGCCAGACAGAGGCAACCTGAGCTGGTAACCAAAAGAAACAGCAATTGACCCAAAGCTTAGGGTCAATTAGGTATTAAGGGTGTCTGAACCTGCAGAGCTGAAAAACTGGCATCTTATCTCATGATATTTCTGACCCACATCACTTCTCCAGTGACTCAGAGGAGAAACTCACAGAAGCTGGAATTCAGACTTTTGAGAGAGAGCTACTGTGTGCCTCAATAAGGCTGGCCTGGGAATGTGGAAAGAACTTAGCATCTGGACTACACCCACTTTATGATATGAAGAAGTCCAGAGGGGCACTGTAGGCATTTAGAAGGACATATCTTTCTTCTAAGTCCTAGCTTGCAGTCACCCAAGCCCCGCCCACTGACTCTACCAGCAAAGTACCCAACAAATAACACAGGTAATTTGTAGAGTTCTGGTCCCAGAATCACTGGGCAGGTTGCAGAACATTGGACTCAGAGCTGAAAGACAAGCTTAGTAATTCGCACACCATGCCTTATAGTTTTTGGTTTTATTGTTCGTTTTTGTAATCTTGATCAATTTCCATAAGTCTTTGTGTAATTTCAATGCTAAAACTGTACACAATTTATATGTACTTAAATCTGAGATAAGTATTTCATTGTTTTTGATAATAAGTAGCAACTCAATATTCACAAAAATCTTGGGTTACACTTGTCCTTAAATTTCAAATTCATCAGAAATTTTTCCATATTCACTAGCAATGTAGTGTCATAGAGGTGGAATGTTACATTGTTATGACTGTTTTTAGGTAATCTGTTTATCTCCAGAATATTTTTATTTTTATTAGAATATACCACAGGCCTCTGCATTGTGTGGTATGAAATCCAGGAACTCTTTCAAGTATATTACAATCTGTGACTTGGGGTTTGTTTTCAGTAGACATAGAGTTATTCAGTCTTGGCCTTCCAGTCATTCATCCTTATTTTCTGTTCATTTGATGGCAAGAAGAACCATTGAAATATATACTCTCTACTCTTTATTCAGTCTTTTACAGCACCACTTCTGTGAGATGTTCCTTAAGGCATTCTTACTTTCTTTTTTATTAATTAATTTATTGTTTATTTTATGTCCCAATCACAGATTCCCCCTTCTTCTCCCTGTCCCTCCTTCTCACCCTCCCATGCCCCTCTCCATTTTTCCTCAGAGATGGAGAGGCCTCCCATTGATATCAACCTGACTTGGCATATCAAGTTACAGTAGGATAGGGCACATCTTCTATTGTGGCTAAATCAGGCAGCCCAGTTAGGGAAAAAGGATCCAAAGGCAGGCAATAAAGTCAGAGTCAGCCCCTGCTCCTGCTATTAGGAGACCTACATGAAGTCCAAAATGCAAATCTGTTACATATGTGTAGAGGGTCTAGGTCCATCCCATGCATGTTCTCTGGTTGTGGTTCTATGAGCACCTATGGGTCCATGTTAGTTGATTCTGTAGGTTTTCTTGTAGTGTCCTTGACCTCTCTGGCTCCTTCAATCCCACCTCTTCCACAGGATTCTCCAATCTCTGTCTAATGTTTGGCCATGGGTCTTTCTCTGCATCTGTTTCCATCAGTTGCTGGGTGTTGCCTCTGAGAAGACAATTATGCTAGTTGACTGACTGACTGCAATTATAACAGAATATTATTAATAGTGTCAGAGGTGGGCTCTCTCTCATGACATGGCTCTCATGTTGGGCCAGTATTGGTTGACCATTCCTTCAATTTCTGCTTCATCTTTATCACCTCACATCCTGTAGGCAGGAAAATTGTGGGTCAAAAATTTTATACCTGGGTTGATGTCCCCATCCCTCCATTTGGAGGTCTTGTTTAGTTACAGCAGATGGCCATTTTATACCAGCTTTATTTTGTAATACCAGAAACTAGAAACACCCTGGATGTCCCTCAACTGATGAAAGAATAAAGAAAATATGGTGCATTTTCACATGGAATACTACTCAGCTCTTAAAAATAAGGACATCATGAAACTTGCAAGATATAGCTAAAATTATCATCTTAAGCTAGGAAACCCAGACCCAGAAAGACACACATGGTATGTTCTCACTTATAATTGGATATTAGACATATAGTACAGGCTAACCATGCTACAATCCACAGATCTAAGGAAGCTAAGTAACAGGGAGGAAACAAGGGGAGACTCATGACTCTCCCTCAGAAGGGTAAATAAATAATCATCAGAGGTGGATAGAGGGATGGAAATGTGTAGGAGAGGGGATGGAGAGTGGAATCGGAGGGATAAAGTATAGGTAGGACTGAGGGAGAGAATTGGGAGAAAGAACTGAAATCCATGTCAGCCCTTTTCATAAGCATCACAGCTCCTTGTAATTTATTGCAAGGCCAACCATGTTTTATTTGTTCTAGAATATTCACTATATAATTTTCAGAATTATTTTATGCTTTTAAACATCCTACAAATGCTATTTTCATTATCTCTTTCTTTAGTTTATGGCTCTGGTAATTTTTTCTAAGATATATGCAAAAATGATCAATTATCTTCTAATTCAATTATTTCCACTCACAAGTGTAGGGATTGTTATTTAACAAATATCATTTTAGCTACACCTCAAGTACAAACGTGTGCTCAGCTCCTAATCCAATTCTCAGATTCCCCAAAATTTTACATCACTGAAGTCTAAGGTAAGATGCTTGAGTGTCTCTGCCTCCTGTTCTACTCCATCACTAGTACAGAATGTCATGAAAGCACATAGTGTCCAGCCTGCCCTTCTATCTCTGTCATTTATGAATTCTTTTCCATCTTCTCCATTCTTACGTGTTTCCTTTTGGGGTTTATACCACATTTGTTCTGGTGAACTCCAGGTATTTAATGAATCTTCTGCCAGCCATAAGTACACACTTTTGAGTGGTGACTAATTCTTGCTTCAGGAGTAAGCAGAATGCTTTCCCAGTTCTCCAGTTTGAAACTAAAACAAAGTTCCACCATAAGAGGAAGGCAAAGAAATCAATGGCCTATGAGTTTCACAGTTCATACAAGTTCAGTTTCATCTGTGCTTGATCCCAGATTCTCTAGAAGTCAAATCATGAGAGAAGACTTAAGCACTTCACGAATTCATAGTATTAACAATAAGGTAGAAGGACGTCGAGGTGCGGAATGACATTAAGGAACACAAAGTGATCTGTTACCATGTCAACCACTGTTTCACTACCATGATCCCTCTGAAGAAGACTCGGCCAGTGAAAAGCCCAAGAGCTTTTTCAGAATAGACCTGAGAACCATCCTTGGAAGTTAACACTATCACATGACTGAGTTGTACTAGGTGACTT
The DNA here is from genome assembly GCA_019843965.1 of Rhynchomys soricoides. NCBI lineage: Eukaryota > Metazoa > Chordata > Mammalia > Rodentia > Muridae > Rhynchomys > Rhynchomys soricoides. Next base: position 10,813,756 of record JADRCH010000027.1, on the reverse strand, counting down.
TAACTGATAAACGCATGCACTTTATTTGGTTTCAGTTGGCAGGAGAAACTGAGTCTGAACATAGGTTCCTGCCCATCCTGATTGCACAGAATTAGTGAGGAAGAAAGTTTTGGCAATCTCTAAACCAACAACTCTTTGGGTGTTCCTGATGAAATCAGTGATCTAGGAAGAAGAAAAGCGGAGACAATCAGATAATTAATACATACTATAAGGTATACATGATGTAAGGTACCTTATAACTAATCATGAGCTGTTGTTGATTTTTGTGCTGATGTATACCAGTTAAGTTCAGTATTACATCTCAAGTTTCTTAGTACTTTAGGGGAAATGTATTTGCTACAGTTGAAGAAGCGGGGTTTATTCTTCAAATAGAATATTTGGGGGTGGAGACTATAGTAGATATTGATATAACTACTCAAAGCCATGAGAGTAGCTTTGAAATTTTTATGAATACTTCAGAGAAACATAAGGTTTTACTTTTCAGCTGCTTTAACATGTAGCTAATAATTATCAGTATGTCAATTTGTAAAATTATTCTAGCTGGTTTATTCTTAATGAGAGATGAACTCTAATTTAGTAGTTGACATTGTTTAATTCCTTTTCAAATTAAAAAGCATTCATTCTCTGCTGGAATGCTGAGCATTTGACATGTCACAATTTCTGTTTACATTTTCTTTTGAAGGAGTTGGCTGATTTTGATGAAATAAAGAACGCTAATAAAAGGTATCAAGAAAAAGTATCAAATTGTTTTATGTGGCTAGGGAGATGGCTCAGTAGGGCTTGTCACATAAGCCCAAGGACCTAAATTCTACATGTTCCCAAAACTCAGGTAAGCTTGACACAGTTGCACATGTCTCTAATTTCATTGCTCATACAGTAAGATGGGAGGCAGACCAGGAGAATCCATGAACACTTGCTAGCTAGATGATTTGGCATATATAGTGGCCGATCACAGAAAGAAAAAGAACAGGAGGACAAGTAAAGAGAGAGATTATCTCAAAACGTATTAGAAGGTGAGGATACTTGAAGTTGCCTGAAGAGGTAGATTAACAGATAAAAGTACTTACTGTAACACCTCAAGACTTGAGTTTGATCCAAGGACCCATAAGAGAGCTTACTCCTGCATATTATCATTTTTATTTAACATAGACTCTATGACATATGTGGGAGTGCTTGCACATACATACATACACACACACAGCATACATACCAAGGTAATAAGCAAATACAAATTAAAAATAAGTACCAATTTTTCACATTAAAATGCAACCTTTGATCATATGAATTATGATTTGTAATCCTCATATTTGGTAAACTAAAATATGATCTTAATGAAATCTTTTAATTGGTAACAATAATAAATCACTTCCATTTTTAGGACTATCAGTCTGGAAATGCAAAGATATAATGTCCTCATTTGACTAACGTTATGTCACCTTGTACAACATGGTTAGTTGTACTAATACACAATGCATAGGAAATATGCTTCTGTGATAGTTTATTAGTGCACAGAAAGTAAAGTTTACAAACCAAAGGACACTCTGGGTACACATCTGTTATCACTTGAGGCATGTGCTTAGGAAGAATTTGCAAGTTTCTTTGTTGAACATTGAAGAGAGAGCCATAATCTGCACTATGTTTCTAAACACACAAAAAGCTCTCTTTTGGATGACAGTAAAGGTACCTTAAGAAAATATATTCCTTTTAATGAAAAGATTATCAGAATTAACTTTTCCTTAGCCAAACGCTATTAAGCTTGTCTTCATTTAAGTGCAAAGGAGAGGGTAAAGGACCCGGGGAAGTAGAGAAACCATGACCATGGGCAAGAGGAACTGAATAGTGAATTTAAAGGTAATTGAGAAATGTACACTGAATTCGTCAACAGGTATTAAAAACCACAATTAAACACCCCAAGTCCTCAAACTAGAGCATCATTATCCACTTCACACAAAGAAAAGCCCTGCATTGTATATCTATTATTTAAAGAAAATCACAAAGTTCAAAATGTACTAGTTTTGGTTTTGTTATCTAAAGTAGCTATCCCTAGTTTAATGATCATCAAATAAATACTATATGCACCCCAAATTCCTGGATAATTTGCATATGGAAAAGCAATTTTATGCCAAAGATGTTTACACTTAAGCAATAAAGTCTGTACCTCGGAAAAGTTCTGCTATGCAAAACACAAGATATATCCAGAGGTTATTCTGCATGTTTCTTCTCAGAATCTGACTGTACAATGTGACCTTTAGTGAAGGCTGGCATTATGTACAGATATTTTGATATCTCAATTGCATGAAAACACTCTTTAATCATTTGAAATCAATGACCTGTCTCAAGTCATATATGTATAAAACACAAGTCGAATCTTTCAAATCAACGGAGAGGAGGCAGTGGAAGGAGAGGCATTATGTAGCGTTATGTTAGCTTCACTGAAAACAGTGTCAGAGAGGAGCTATAAGGCCCGTCGTTCTGTGATGAAGACTTTTAATAGAGAAGATAAAAATAATGAATAACTTCATTTCTTAAATTTAGATTTCTCCTTCAAAATGGGCTTTTAGCTGAACTCTATTCCATACATCTGAATAATCGTAAATTTCTTCAGATGGCCCTCCTTGTCTGCCTTCCAGCATTGGCTTTTAGAAAATCTACCAGGACAAGCCACATGAAAAACATACACTCCTACAAAGAAATTTTTATTTTTAACCAAATGACTTGTTTCACTTGTGAGACAAGAGAAACTAACAGGATTTTCTTTCTTTCTTTCTTTCTTTCTTTCTTTCTTTCTTTCTTTCTTTCTTCTTTCTTTCTTTCTTTTGTAATATTTCTGGTAGCAGGATGAGGTTTTCAGTTACTCGACAGCTACACCTTATCTCTCTGCAATTCTCTCAGGCAATGCAAACACGTTTTTGTGTCCTTTCACAGTGCAGTTCACTTGGAGACAAAAGCAAGAAGAATTTGTTTCACTTGAGCTATTCCCTTTTAACATATGCTTTCCAGCTGACTAAAGTTATCTTTTAAATTGTAACAGTCAAAAGGACACTGGCCATAACCATGAAAGTTGTAGCAGAATTTTTTTATTTTATTTTAGCCTTTTAGTGTTTAATAAAGGCACAGGAGTTTTTTGTGTAATTTGTTCATTAATGTAGTACTTGCAGCTTACTCTGTACATTCACAGTCCTACAATTATCTACAAATTAACTGTATTAAAAGATAGCTGATTTTACAATATCATGTTCAAAACTACCTCTTATGAAATATGACCACTGGAGAGAAAAGAACTCTTATGTTGCTATTCTAAATAAGAATATCTCATTGGCCTTGCTGTTAAAAGAACAATAGAAGACTAATTAGCTCAGCTATGTATTAGTCCCAGTGAGGGAACCCTAAAGCCCACAGTAATTTTGACACAGATGTATGCCACTTGATACCTTTATTATATGCTAATGATATTTGACCAGGAAACATAATAAAAACTTTTTGAAAAAATCAATTAGAACAATTTTACTCTTATGAAAAGTACATGCTTTATGTTCACTCTAAATCTTGCTAATATTTATGCTAATTTAATTATGCCCTGTGTGTCTCTATTTGATGCATCTATCAAACATGTTTGATATCTTTAAGTGACCATTTGTGATGTATAAAATGATATAGAAATGTATATGGCCAGCTAACAAAAATAAATGGTTTTGCTTAGTTTTTAAAGGTTTATCTTCCCTATCTTGAAAAAAATTTTATCAAGGGTACAAATGTATTGAGTTAATTCAGGAAGGGAGGTTTTGTTGTTTGGTGGTGGTGGTGGCATTGGTGATGGTGGCAGTGGTACTGCTGGTGCTGGTATTTGGTTTTAACCCAGATGAGAAATATAGGATAAAGCTTTAACATTAACAAGTGTGTATCTGGATCCATATTTGTTAGGATCAATGAATAGCTTTCTCTCATTGTTTCCCAATTTTGTTTATCCTGTTAACTTAATATTCTTTTTTGGTCAGAGTCTATTTATCAGTAAATATTTTATATTGCATTGAGCACCCAGCTTTTGTAACATTTATGAAATGTCTTTATTCTTGAAGAAAGGAAGAAAAATGCCAAGTTCTCACTTGTGACAAACTAACTACACAGTAGATATTGTTTTCAGAAATGTTGCCCATGTGCCTTGTGCAATCATATACAAAGTAAAAATGATGTATGGCTGATGGAAAATGACAACTGATTACAGAGAAGCCTTACCCTCAATCCCAGATTTATCTGAGAACTACCTAAGCAGTTTCATAAAATACCATTGCCTGGGTTCCACACTGAGCAATTCTCTTACAATTGTTTTATGTAGTGGCATGGACATTATGATGTTATTTAAAATCTCTCTGTGTAACCTTGGTCTTGAGCTAACATGAGAATCCTGTTTTACAGGATGGTCTCGTGATGGCTGCAGTAAAGGAAGGAAATATCAGAGCAGCAAGTTCACAATTCATGCTTATGAAAATACAGAGGATACCTTAAAACCAATTTTATGTGATGCACACACTCCTTTTAGTTCTGACTAACACACTATCATGCAATCAGGTGCAAAGAAATATGCTGAAACGGTTTCCTTTGCTCTTGATTTTATAGATTAAGACAACAGATTTTTTAAAAAAAACCAAATACTTAGCAGGAGAGCTAAGTTGAAAATCAGTAACAATGCAATATAAAGTTAAGAAGCATGTGGAAGGAGATCTACTCATTCTAACACAGTCAAAAATTTCCTGTTTTCTGGAGTATCATCATCTCAGAAGATACAGACATAAGGGCTGGGAAGATAACTCAGCCAGTAAAGGACATGCTATGGAAACATAAGTTCCTGAGTTCCTATTGCTCCTTTAACCCCCATCTGCCTGTAATCTCAGAGATGAGGAGGTGGAGACAAGATCTTTGAGTTTGGCAGTCCAGCCACCCTTTCTGAATAATCTCCTGCTTTAATAAGAGCCCTTGTCTCAAAACAAAACAAAACACAGAAAACAAACAAACAAACAAACAAACAAAAAACAATGGGGATGCCTTTCAAGGAACTAAACCCATAGTTTTTCTCTGTTCTACACAAGAACATGTACTCATGCATGCTCACACATGAATTAATGTTGTTAAAAAATAGGTGCCAACATGTTCATATGTTTGCCTACCACTTATTGTTGGTTTGAGCAGTCTACCTGAATTAAAGATTACTTAAATTCTATTTATCCAAACACCCTCAAATTCATCATATCATAAATAAAAGAATGAGTGCCGGGCAGTGGTGGCGCACGCCTTTAATCCCAGCACTTGGGAGGCAGAGGCAGGTGGATTTCTGAGTTTGAGGACAGCCTGGTCTACAGAGTGAGTTCCAGGCAGCCAAGGCTACACAGAGAAACTCTGTCTCGAAAAACAAAACACACACACAAAAAAAACCAAAAACAAACAAACAAACAAACAAATAAATAAATAAATAGATGAAGCCTTGATCCTATAACTGAGAAACTCAGCTCTACTATTCCAGAATATATGTGTTAATAATGCTTGTATATCTGTGACAAGCACCCAAAGACACACTGTAAAGGAAGAGATTTTTTATTTGGATTCATGGTATCAGTTAAGTTCAGTTTCACCCATTACTTTGGGCCTACAGTGAGACTGAACATCAAAATGGGCAGCATGTGGTACAACGAATTAGCTCAACTGGTAGCAAGCTGAAAACAGAGTTAGAGAGGAATAGGCAGGGACCAAAAATATCCTTTAGAGTTACCTGTATATGTCTGTCCCATATAACAACTTGAGTTCCACCTCCATCAAACTGACTCACCTGCTAGCATTTCCTCCATTTCCCAGTAAGAACACCAAGTTCTAAATCCATCCCTGGGTTAATCCTTTGACTATTTCACAGGTTTTGTGATGCAGTCACTTCTCAGTGATTGGGTTCACCAGTTAGAGACAAAGTCATTAACAGGTGAGAAATACTTCTCTAAATTTAGCAGTATACAGACTATAATTATCTTTCACATTAAACCTTGGTGCATACAATAAGCAGCTAGCAGTACAAGATGGTATTTAATGTTAAGGTTCTTAGACCCAAGTTTAACTAACACAGTATTTTCTACATTTATCTTCTTAATAATTCATATTGTTAGGAAACCTTGAGACCTTTTTAGATCTTTGTTAAAATTGTTGATACATCTAAGAATAAAGAAAGACATTTAAATTCTGATGCTAAAAATGTTGAGAGAGAGAGAGAGAGAGAGAGAATGATATAAAGTACATGAGGAAGAGATGGAATGAGATAGAGAAAGTAAAGGAGGGAGAGAAAGGGGAAATTAAAACATTGTTTAATCTAGATTCATACCATTTATTGATTTATGAAAATGAAATTTTTCTATACATGATTGTTTTGTCATTTGCAACTTGGAAAGAATTCCTATCTGGCAGCATGGCTATAAGAATTAGCCCCTGTACCAGGGGAGTGGATTCTAAAATACAGCCACAATCATAACAATTATTCCTAAGAATAAAAACGACTTTCGGTGCATCTCCAAAAGCATACAATGAAAACCCCATCTTAGAAGCAATGCGTGAACAACTTTGCTCCTCCATTTTATGAAGAATTTGATTTATGAAGTCTGAAACTTCCCACTAGGAGTGAAGTGGAGGTAGAAATGGAGATTGCCATTTTGGCAGCAAATCCACTCACAAGACATTGCTTCATTCAGAAATGTAAAAAAAAAAAAAAGTACTTTCTGAAAAAGGAGAGAAAGCTAAAGCTAACAAGATTCTTTTTTTTCTTTTTTTAAAAATCTATTTTAACCTAATTTTTTAAAATACTTATATTTCACAGTAGGATTGCTTCAGTTTCAACAGCTCTTTGTATGCAACTGCCAGGCAGGTTAAGAGTTTAGAGCACAGTTATTATGACATGATTTTTTGACAAGAGCAATCAGCTATTGTTAGTGAATGAAAATGGAAACGATTGGATTGGTCAAATAAAAGCACTTTAGGCTGGGAATGCAATTGAGAAAAGGCAACAGTCAAAACACTGCCAAGGTGATTCATGATGCTGGAATGTCATCTGGATTGGGTCAGAAGAAATCTTAGAGTGGTGTCTTGGTGCACAGCTCAACTTGAATTTTAGATTCTGATAATCTGCATGTTAATGGAAAGTCTGTAAATGTGGTTCTACTAGTGATGGTAAAATGTTTATCAATTAGAACAGAGAATATAGGAAAAAACAAATGAAGGTCCTATTTCAAATTCTCTCTTGTCAAAGGAAAAATAACATTTACATACATTGTCACTTAATGGGCTTTATTTTTAATGTTTTATGTTTGATAGTCTGAAGATTTTTGTTGTCTTGTGTGTGTGTGTGTGTGTGTGTGTTTGTCACACTTGCTCTGAAAGCAAGAGTGATATATGTGATTGATTTCTTTGGAGATATGGTAAATGTAACAGCATATAATGTAACCACAATGTTCAAAGAAGCCAGAAAGTCCATCATATTTCAAGAAAAGGTTATAGAAGTGGTGGCCTACAGGATCTATGATAATAGGAGAGCACATGGCAGGGTAGAGTAGAAAGCAACACTTTTTAATGCTATCATGTTAGAATAGTTAATAAGTTACTTATGACTTTGCAAAGATTAGATCCCAAGATCAAAAGAGCTTCATCTAACTGTTTTGTAGCAAGCTACCCTGACCCTTTTGGTGTGAGCAAGACCAGTCATTCATTTATCTGGCAGGTGTATGTTAAATGCTTTATAAGCAACAGACCCATGGCTATGCAACAAGGGAATCAAGTGGGTGCTTTCCAAAAGGTCTACTATACGTAGATCATGGCTTAGAACTATAACGACATTCAGCTTTCTTAGTGCCTCTGTTTCTCAATATGTGTCCTACCTTCCACAATATGTGTCCTACCTTCCACAAAATATGGAAATAGTTACAAATAGACACTAATGAATGAAGGATCCTATTTCTCAGGCTCTTAGAGAATTGGGATGTAGAACAGTTTTAGATTAGCATGTTGGAAGTAAGTGCTATGTCCTGAGGAAGGTATGCTCTCTTTGTGCATAAGAGAGAGCCATACCTGCTACAAACAGCTAAATTCAAAACAAACAGTTCAACAAGGACTACTACAGATGTTGCTTGTGACCCTGACCAAGACCCTTGTAGGTAGGGCTAGGAAGGCACAGCTGCAGGAATAGGAAAGAGGTAAAAGCAGTCTTATTTGTTGCAGGAGCTGGGCAAACATTTACATACACACACACACACACACACACACACACACACACACACACACACATAGCATCACCTTGGCTCTCAAGTAGCCAAATGTGGCACTGTCTCCTTGCTCCATACCCTGATCCAGAGTCAGTGGTCTCTACTCATGCCAACAGATTGTAAATTGGCTCAGGGAGAAAGTATCAGCTGCACATGTGTCAGTATTGCAGCTGGGCATGTTCATGGCTATGTCACATTACATCTGGAATTGTAAGAAATAAAATGCTCTTTCTAATACCACACTGAAACATGGATTCTCTTTCTTCCTATATAAATATAAAAATTGGGGTTTGTTATTGTATCTTTTATAATGCCTGTCCATATTATTTATTTATTTATTTATTTCACATGAGTACACTGTACACTGTAGCTGTCTTCAGACTTACCAGAAGAGGGCATCCAATCCTATTTCAGATGGTTGTGAGCCACCATGTGGTTGCTGGGACTCGAACTCAGGACCTCTGGAAGAGCAGTCAGTGATCTTAACCATAGAGCCATCTCTCTAGCCCTTATTACTATCTCTTAAAAAAGTTCTGGTGAGTTTTAAAAACAAACAGGAGTTTGTTAAGAATAAAATAAAGAGAATTTTTTTATAGATATTCTAAATCGGAACCAATAGCTTTGAGGATTATAGCCTAGAATAGGGTCTGAGAGATGGAGGAAGTTGAGGGAAATGAGAATGAAGGCCAGTAGATCCTCAGATTCACAGTCCATCACTCTAGACTCTGAGTCATGTGCTTCTATAGCATGGTCATGGGTTGAAATTGGTTTGCTTTCTTAATAAGGAACAAGAAATTCTAACAACTAAAGCTCAAGTTGAAATATTCTGCTTGGCATGCTGAAATTTCTCAAAGAATTCAAAGCAAGTTCAAATTCAGGCTATAAAGCAAGGATTAAAGTGGAAGGTGAAAGACCTACCTTCAGTCTTAATGGGCTTTTTAAACTGGGAGACTCAGCTTTGTTTACAAAGTTCACAAATGTCCTCCTGGAATAGGCAATTTACTATGGTATGGTAGAAGAACGTGAACAGACTAGCATTCAAATGTTCTACTGGTTAATTTTTTCTTTAAAAATGAGGAAATAGGACAGCAAACCACATAGTTGTTCAAGTTGGACAGGCTGTATTCTGAACAAACAGCCAAACAACAGAGCATACAGAGGAAACTCAAATCACTGTCACATCATGCTCTTCCCATCCTGACACAAGACAATCAGACCAGGTACCCGCTTCTTATTTGTTCAAAGGCACATCTAGCACATAATTCTTGAGCATTTTTTAACAACCTGTACTGTAATTTACTGTGGAAAGATTTACTTGTTCGACCTCAACCTTTCATTAAAATAGTTACATCAATTAAAGATTATTCTCTTCCAGGCTTCACCATACAGTTCTGTTAGTTACAACATTGTAGAACTGAAACAGTATGATTCATAGATTCTACCCAAGGTGAAAAAAGCTTGATTCTGCTACCTGGAGATATCACAATCTAGCCCATCAGAAGTGGTAAACACAAGTCATAAGACAGTGGAAGAAGGAAAGGAGGTGGAGCTCAATGGCATGGCACTTGCTTAGAATGAGAAGGGCCTTGTATTCAATATTCAACAATATAGTAAGAGAGGCAGTGACGAACAGGAAGAAAGATGGAAAGAAGAGAAAGGAAAGTAAGAGATATGGGGATTAGGAGAGAAGACAAGGTCATAACAGGGAAGGCTGAAGAGGGAAGGGAGGAAGGAAAAGATGGGAGGACGGAGGTAGAGAAAAGAGATGAAACAGAGAGGGAAAGTGGGAGAAATGAAATTCAAAGTCTTACCTAGGATTGTTTCCTCTGACAGTAGAGAGAGTAATATTTAAGCAGGCTGGACAGAATTTTAAGAGGAAAAAACAACAAACAGTACACACAGTCGGGAGTTTAGGGGCCAGTGGAAGGCTGAAGCTCTAGGGGCTTTGAGGGAGACTAGAGACATTTCAAGTAGAATAACAAAACTCAATCAACAGTGTTCCAGAAAGATATGAAGGATATCTGGGAGACTTCTTACAATCCAGTCCTAAGTATTCCAGCTACTTTAATTGGGGAAGCTACCTCATAGAATCAATTGAATATGAGGCTAGTGAAAAGCTTTGCAATAGTAAAAGGCTTATCAACATGGATAATTAAAAATCAAACACATAACAAATCCAAGGTGTTTCTGGCATTCCGGTGTTGCTTTTATTCTGACATACAACACGTGAGCTTCCCACTGGACATGCTACTACACACTGAAACACACCAATAAAACACCCCAGCTCAGATTCCCAATCTGTGCATATTATGAATTGTTGTATTTGTGTTCTATGTAAAAAGTTTCCTGTGTTTAAAGAAACATAATATATGCATATAAATAATTAAAGAAATCATGAATTTGGGAGTGAATGGGTTACATGGGAGGAATTGAAGGAAAAGGTGTAAAAATGATATAAAACAGTACTAGTATATGAATTTCAAAACAATCCAACTAAATTAAAGAAACTAATGTACAAATTGCTTAAGATAAGGGGGTAAGTAGCTACATTAGGGATTATAGACCTGTAACATATATTAGTATTCCTTCTAGAAACAGAGGTATTTGAACAGAATAATTTAAGAAGTGTTTTGTTTTAAGGAACTTGGAAAAATATTGACAAGTTTTGGAGGTCTCTTAATGTCACTTAAGTGATGATATGTAATTCAACAAACAGTAAATCACTATAAAATTTTTAAAGAATTAAATGAAATTATTAGACCTAATATATTTTATATGTATTTAACATCTTTGTGTGTGCATACATGTCTGTATGTGTGTGTCAGCTGAACACATGTAGTCAGAAGACAACTCCCAGGATTTGATTTTCTCCTTCCACCATGTAAGACCATGGGATGGAACTCAGATTATCATGCTTAGAAACAAACGTCTTTGCCTGATGTCCCCCAATTTATACCTATATTTTAATGTCTCTCTTGCTTGCTCTAAGTATGATACTAAAATTCTCTTCATATCTGTCCCAAACAATGTAGTATTGAAGTCAAATAGCTTAGTGAACCTGTTGATTTTTTTTTTTTTTTTGCCTGATTGGCATATTCTCTAGATTTCTGATACAGACCATTTGTTTTGTAGCTTTTCTAAATACAGCATCAGATAGGAAATTTAAATTTCATTTAAATTGAAAATGGTTCAACTGGCCTGTCAGTTGAGCTGTAATTCCTGTGTCAGATCTTTCCAGGGGTCTGGACCACCCATTCTCAGGGCCTCTTGAATGTGCAAACACTTCTTGATCAGGCAGCACTTATAACTTCCAACTAACCACACCAGCTCCCTCGGCCAGTGCACTTTAACTTTTCACACTCTGGGAGAAGTCTTTGGAGGTAATGTCTTACTTTCAAGCATAGGTCTCTAATTTAATTCCACAGAAATCTAGAGAAAAATACAAACATAACTGGCCAGTTGTACCTATCAACCCAGTGTATACATTTGGTAGGGCAGAGACATGGGGATTGCTACAACTTACTGAGCATCATCTTAGCTTCAGATACAATAAAGACCATGTCTCAAGGATATAAGAAAGAGAATGATAAAGGAGAATACCATGTCTGGCCTCCCTGGGCATGGGAGTATGTTACCACACTTACATTTACACAAATAGCAACACATACACCAGGCCCAGAAGTAAAATCCGTTAGAGTCTATCCTACAAATACAATTCTAAGCTAGTGTTTTGGGTGATGACCAAAGAGGTTTTCCATCCAGTAAACAGCTCCTGGTAAGGGAGAATGGGGCATCAGCCTCATGGAAGTTGTCTGTTCCATCATTCAGGATGACTCTCCACCAAAGGATGTTTTCAACTTTATTAAAAAATTCCAAATCCCTGTTTCTTTTACTTTTCAAACGTCACATCTTTTGTGGTGCTTTCTTATTAATGCTATTGTTTTAAAATGAGACCCAGAGATTCCTGATCTCAGCAAATATCTTGGTGAATACACTTTTGCTTTGGGGCAACTACAGCTTAATATTCATAAGCCTTGGGATTGCAGAGGCAGCAAGTGCAAAGAATCATTTCAGTTCCCAAGCTTTAGGTACTGGGGCTAAATAGCTGATGTGAACAACTTATCAAGGGATTGGCAACATTATTAAAGTATCATGTAAAAGCCAAGATTGCTCCAAGTTTCAAAAAATTCGAGGAAAGGAAAATTCTAGTGCGAGCTGACATTTCAATAAAATATAGCTAAGGAGAAAATACCTAGTATCAGGAGATCTCAGAGGGCTAGCTTTGAGCAAAACAATAAAACAGAGACAAAGCCATAACATGAAAAGCTACTCCAGTTATAATGGGTGATACTGGGATCAATTAGGGACATCATGAAAAAAATCCTATAATTAAACAATTCATTTTGGGAGACATTTCAGTGAGAATCATGTCAGCGAGGTACCTGGATGTGTCAGCGCCTTTCTTTACAAAGCTTGACTGTTCACTGTGATGCTCACCATATCATACAAAACACAGGAGAATTTCTTCAAAATTGGGTTTTCTATTTCATGAAAACATTATGTAGTATACAACACAGAATATAGCTCATATTTAGTATGGATGTGGGTTTGGAGTTTTTTGGAGTGGGTTTTTTGGGTTTTTTTGTTGTTTGTTTTTGTTTTTTGAGAAGGTAGAAATTATCTCTTTATTTTAAATTCATAACCAAACAACAATAAAAAACACTAAAAATATATCAGTCAGGGTTGGATACTCCGCAGTAACTTGGTCTGTGTATTTGGATTAGTGGATCTCTGAAATAGTCTCAATCTGCTACAGAAAGAAGTTTTCTTGAGGAGAGTTGAGAGCCACACTGACATCATCCAAACACATGTGATATTCTGCCTCCACTAACTTATTATTTGATCTACTTACTTAACAAATATGGTCATTTATTACTTTTAAATTTACATAAAGAAAACATAGAAATAAATTTGCTTATGCCAGAACATTGAAAAAGGTTTTTCTATGTGTAAAGCAAAAGGATAATTTTGAAATTTCAAGGAGAGGCTGGAGAGGTGGATCAGTGTGGAAATTGTCTGTGCAAGCATGAGGACTCAAGTCTGGTGAACCCAGAAAAAAGGCAGGTACGAAGATGACACATGTTAATAACCTTACTGCTGGAGAGACAAAGACAAGCAGAGCTCCACAACTTGCTGACTTGCTGACTAGTCACTTTGACCAAAACAGTGAGCTTCAGGTTAGGAAAGTTGCATGAGGAAAGAAAGAAAGAAAGAAAGAAAGAAAGAAAGAAAGAAAGAAAGAAAGAGAAGAAAGAGAAGAAAGAAAGAAAGAGAAGAAAGGAAGAAAAGGTCCAAAAGAGTTACTTGTAAGAGGCAGACAAAAATAAAAAAAAAAACAATTCATGGAAACTAGAAAATGTACACAGAAAATAATGACATAAAAGAACAAATTTTAAAAATCTACTCTGGAAAGAATAAGAATATAATATCACAAGATTTCTCTTCTATACAGTTGATCCAAACATTAATTTTAATGAAACAACAGCATTAAGAAAACATATAAGAGACAACAAAATTGAATGAATGGTCAAGATAAGAGTTAAGGAATCACTTGTTTACTGAAAAGCACCATCACAGAGTAAGCTGCGTTATATTAAGTTGTAGCTGTGCACAGGACGACATCATAAGAATGTTAGGCACTTACAAACAGGATAATTATAAGTGATTGAACGAGGAAAAAGATACTGAGATGATAGGAGCTAAGAGCAATCGTAGGTAGGGACAAGCAATATATAAACAATTTAAAAGTCCGGCAAAGGAAAATTAATGTAGCTAAACCAGGATAGACAATATGGAAAAGATTTTAAAACAAAGAAATGAATTTCAGGTCCAAAAGGCTTTTATCAGCTTGTACCATGAAAAATACTTATAAGAGTGAGCTCAGTTGCCCAAGGAAAAATGTACTTGCCGTCAAGGCTAACAACCTGAATTCTATCCCAAGGACTCATATAGTGAAAGGAGAGACTCATTCCCACAATTTGTCCTATGTTCTCCTCCCCACCCCACCCCCACACAGGCACAGGGATACATTCACTTTTTATGATTAAAAATAATCTTTCTTAGCCTCCAAAATTTAAAATTTCATCAGCATTTGGTTTTTATTTTGTAGATATGTGAATAAGCAATGAAACAAGAATACTTAACTGATCTCAAACATCTACTAAACCAATTCAGTAATAGAAGACGTCACAAGAAACTGAGCATCACTAACATTCACCATGTCCTAGTAACTAAAGATGACTATGGACAACCACCTTTTTAAGCAAATATTAGAAACACAGGTAAATATTTTATAAATGAGAAATAACTACAAGTAAGCAAATTTCAGGGAATATTCATCTGAGGTAAAGTGCTAAGGTAAAATATAAACACCATTTGTCAGCACTGAACAATGGTGGTATGGTAGCAATAACACAATAGGTAAAGTAAGCAGTCAGGCAGGCACACAGTGTCCCTTCACACTGTTATCGCTCAGAGACTTCATGAAACCCTGTGCCTAGAACCCAGAAACAATGATAAAAAGAACTAATAGCATGTTTTTATTTCACTGTAACAAAGAGGCAAAAGTACAAAAATAAAAGAAAATTTGTATTAACAGATTATATATACATATATACACATATACATGTATATATATGTATACATACATATATACATACACACACACACACACACACACACATATATATATATAATTGGTTCACAAACTTAGAAGGAACTAACATTCTGGAGGATAGCTGCTGTGTGAATATGACACGGGACTTTAATTTATGAAGAAAAACTTTCACTTCTCATGCCTCCGAAATAATTTCCTGCATGTGAGTTATCAGTCATGTCAAGCTGTAGAGATATTGGCTGGTAAGCAAAGAACAGGAAAGGCAAAATGTAGGGAACCATTCAGGTAGTTGTCTCTCATCCTTCAGCAGACATCATCCCTCGAAAAAAAGCAAAATCGAAGCAGCTGAGATGTATACTTTGTACATCATTCAGGAATTAGCATCAGGGTGGTAATCATTTCTTATCTAGCTCTCAGAAGTTTGACTAACTGTATTTCAGCTTTCATATGCTTTTAAGATACAAGAAAACTAGAATCGACATCTTTGTCTTACAGAAAGCATGGCATTGCTGTGAAAACATGTACTTATCCATCCACTGTATGTCAGTATATATTGCCTTAACAGACATTCAATTTTATTAAGAATGGTTACCAGGGATATTTAGATTGTTATTACATGTGCATGTTGGTTGATGGTTTAATATTTGCTCCATTCTTTTTAAAAAATAAATAATTCATATTAAAGTACATTTTAAAAACTAACATGGAAACAGTAAATGAAAGAATGATTGGAATGGGAATTGCATTAGAATCTATGCCATAGTTGAGGGTAGTATCTAGATTTAATCTCAAGAGCGAAATCATCTAAAAACAGCCTACATGTTAAGTTTGGTACCTGTATTTGGACAAAATAACAAAGAACATAGTCCCAGACTTATATCTTAGCTTTCTGTCCCATATAGGGTCTGCATCTCAGTTCAGCTTCACAGGTCACTTGTGTCTTTCTTCACCTGGGCCCAGCATCTCCAAACATTGTCACATGAAGTGAATGAAAGTTATCTCATCTTGAGATAACTTCCCTCTCAAATCCAGACTTTCTAGTGTTGCTCATACCCAACTTATAAAAACAGAGAGCATTAAGGAATGGTGATTTCCCTGAGGGAATGGACTTCCTGTGCACATTCAGCATAGCCCCTGGACCCACTGCATCTCTTTAGATGATAGAGTAACTGATCCCTGCCTGGTTACATGATGAAGTGATATTCATTTTGAAGTTTTTGTATCATGTTCTAAAACTAATGTGAGAACAGTGAAAAGTTCACAACCAGAGAACAACCTGATTTGATATAAGAATACAATTCTTATGGCTGTGTAGACAATGGGTCAGAGAAGAACAGGAATGAATTGAGGCAGTTTATTAAGAATGCTACAGGGGGAGGAGAGGCCCTTGGCCCTGAGGGTGTTAGATGCTCCAGTATAGGAGAATGCCAAAGAGGGAAGAAGGGAGTGGGTGGGTGGAAGGGTGGGGGAATACCCTCATAGTGGCAGGGGGAGGGGGGAATAGGGAGGCTTTAAAGGAGAGATCTGGAAAGGGGGAAACATTTGAAATGTAAATAAAGTATGGAAAAATAAAAATAAATAAATAAATAAATAGAATTCTACTGTCATTGCACAAAAGATACAGTGTTGGTTTGAACTAGCATTGTGGCAGTAGCCATGAAGGAAGAAGGACTACTAGACTTGTGTATTGTAAGACATAGATATAGGTGAAAGAGATGTCAGAGTATGTTCTAGTTAGCGTCAGCTGTCAAATTGTCACCCCCCGCAATGTCATGTGAGGGAAAAAAACTTGCATGATTGCATAGATAATATTGGTCTAAGGCCATGTCTATGGGGGAATGTCTTCACTGACGGTTGAGGTGACAAGACCCAGCTCACTGTAAGTGCTACCATCCATAGGCAGTATATGAACAAGTCAGAGAGTGTGGCAGCAAGTAGCATTTTTCCATGGTTCCTGTCTAAAAGTTTTTTACTTGCGTTCTTAGGCAGACATCCTTCAAGGATGAACAGTGGCTTGGGAGCACAAGCCACATCTCCTTTCACTCCATGTTGCTTTTGTTTTGTATTTTATCCCAACAAAATAAAACTGGGACAAGGAAAGTACTTAGAATAAAAACAGCTTCTAGGTTTGCTTGTTGCCTTCGAAAAAACCACTGAATGGATTTGGTAATATTTCCTGAGAGGAGTAAATTAGTGAGGATTAAATCAAGGATTCTTTGCAAGATGGATGTTTCTGGGAATGCCGCTTAGTTCCTCAAGTGGAGATACCAAATGGGTAGAAATACAGAAGACTGGGGATTTTGTAGAAGCTGGGCTTAAACTGCACCTTTGCTATGCAATTGCATGTAAATTATATCTTAAAAGACAACCAAACTGGATAATATCATACAACTGTTCAGCAGGGCAGGGAGTAGGAGTGGAGGCGCAGGCCAGGATGAGACACACATCATTTACAGTTGGGGGAGAAACTACCAGAAAAAGACAGAGTGTTATATAATCAAAAAGGAATCCAGACTGGAAACTCATTCAAGAAACAAAGCGGAGACATCTTTGTTGAAATAGTCTATGCCCTATATGTTTAGAGACAGACAACAACAACAGCAAAAAATATAGTGTTTAAAGCAAAGGAATTTGTGGCTCGTTAAAAAGCAACATATGACTAATTTCTGTAGCCAGACTAAAATGAGGTAGTTAGCACACCAGAGAGGGAAATAGATTTCTGACTGTGGTTAAATATCTAATCAAGATATGCATGTAATCACTATGGGGTTTGAGAGATAACTCAGTGGTTAAGGACATGTACTGTTCTGCAAGGAAAGACCTGAATCCAATTCTAGGCATCAGTACCAGACACTCACAGCCACTTGTACTTGCAGCTCCAAGAAATCCAATTCTTGTGGTCCCTGAATGTACCAAAACTCACATGCACATGCCACTCCCCAATACAATAAATATGTGTACACATAACTAAATATTTTTAGAAGATATATTGTTATTAATTTGAAATAAGAGTAGGCATTTCATTTGAGACATAACTAGCTACTTCCAGATTTAGGCATAGAGATGAAAGATATATCTATGATTAATTCAAGATGATAATTTCTGCAGTTATGTACAATATGAAAGAATAACTGTTCTTATCGGGGTTTATAATAATGTAGAAAAATTTAGATGAGAGAAAATGAATGAAAAAAAATTGGGGCGGACGTGTCAGATAGTAAGTCAGTTACTGTCATCCCATTAGAGAATGAAAATGGTAACAGAGAAGGCCTGACATCAAAGGCTGTGTTTGAGGGGAGAGCTGTGGGTGGACTTTAGGATATGTCAATAAGACTGCAAAGAAAAAGAATGCAGTCTTACGTACAACACAGGAAGGAAAAAAGACAGAGGGAATACTTTCACAAATTGGATTATCAAACAGAGATATCTCTAGCTGTTTGCCCAAAGGAGAGGCAGCTGATACGGAATCTTGTTGGTAGAAGCATGAAATAGAAGAGACATCAGAGGCAGCAATAAAAGGGAGCACTTATATGGTGTGCTGATTAATTGTGACTGTCAACTTGACTGGATTGAGATGTACCTAGGAAAACAGGAAATCACACCTCTAGATGTGCCTAAATAGCTTTTCAAATGATAATTAGGTCACAGTGCTGTGACTTAATGAATGGTTCAACCCATCAATGGCTTCAAAATTTGAATAGACAGTTGAGAGTTTGTAAAACTGGAAAAGGTACGTTGCTGGGGTTGTACCTTTGAGGGCTACATCTTTACTCTGATGATACTTCCTATAGTCCTTTATCTTCCTCCTGGCTTCCTGTGGGAAACAGCTCTCCACCTGATTGTTCTCCCAGAATGCTCTGCCTATGGGATGGGTTCATACAGGGCAATCAACTGACCATGAACAGAAATATCTAAAATTGTGAGCCCAAACAACTGTTCCTACTTCATGCTCTTTCTTTTTGGTATATGAAACACCAATTAAAAGTCTAACTAGAATGCTCTCTGTTCTAAAGTCTAGGTATGGAGAGAAAGAGGTCTGGTCCACCTAAAAGTGCAGTATGACATATGAGAACACAGAGTTCAATAGGAATATAGATTTCATTCATTTTAGAATTAAGAGGAGCATTCTGAGTTACTGAGCCCACATCTCCAAGTCCCAGAGGACACAGAGATTTGTGAGTAAGAGAGCCAAGTAAAGAATTGGCGCTCATTATAAGCAATATGTAACTGTACCATAGAGAACACAAGTATCCTGGAAGGTCTAGACTTTTCTAAGTGATGATAGCCACCCAGAATATGAATCTTTCAAGTAACCACCCCTTGTACATACCATTATAGGTTAACAAAGTGTGAATGTGCACCTTATATCTGTTCACCATGTAGTGGTAGCTATCTTATGTTAGTTCACCATACAGTAGTAACTATCCAATGAAATGTCTCATAAAATTCATTGAATAATGGATAGGTTAAATGATAGAGAATGTGAAAAATAATTGTGAAAATATTCAGATTCAGTTTTTAAGGTCAAGTCCATACAAAGACAGTCTAGTCACTAAGGTTTACCTTTTTGCTACAAGGAGTGTGATAGTCAGATGTGCAAAGGGTCAGGTGTCTTCTTCATAATTTATATTTATGCCACTATTCTTTTAGGCTTTATTTGCATAATGCTATCTTTGCAGAAATATTCACTTACATATTACTTAAAATGAATGTCTAGTTAGAATCCTTGGATAGAGGTTAGGAGCACAGAGGACCCAAATTCAGTTCCCAGAAACTACATCAAGTGGATTACAACCACCTGCTCCTCCAGTTCCAAGGAGAAACTAATACCTCTTTTCTTTAATACCTGCATGCATGTGAATACACACACACATAGTAACACACATGCACATGCATATACACATACTAGCACTCACACACTAACACACATGCACACAAACATACATGCACACATGCTAACACACTCAAACACACACATACACACAAATGCACACACATGAACACACACACACACACATATATATATACATTCACACATATGTGCACACACATTAACACACATGTACACACATACACACACACACTAACATATACATGCAAACAATCCACACACACTAACATACACACACACATATATACACATGCACACAAATATGCACAGATGGGCTCACATATACATATATGCACACACATGCACATGTATACACTAACACACACATGCACACACATGTACACATATGCACACACAAATACACACTCATGAAGCTACACATACATTAACACACACAAGTACATAAATAAATCATAATACTCACATTACGGAAACTTCTCTTTGCAACAGACAGAGACTATTACAGAAAACAATAATCAATCAAAATGCAGAGTTGTGGAAGCTAGTACCAAGAGATACAATATATGTGCAACTCCCAAGACTCAAGAATCATTATGAAAGAGAGAACAGAAAGTTTTTAAAAGCCAGAGAAATATGGAATTCCTGCAAAATTGTACCTCTCATGAATGTCAGAAGCTACATCCATAAAGTTTCACAAAACCTCAACCCTAGACAAAGACTATCAACTCAGGAGTGCTAAAAGCAGGATAAATAATCTTCTAATTGACAGCATTGAAAACATATACATGCAAGGAACATTATACAAAATGAGCAGGATGTATGTATATAACAGCAAATAATGAAGAAAGAGACCATGATTTGAAAAACAGTCAGAAGATTGACATGGGAAAACCTTTGGGTTTCCATTCTGGGGAGACAGTGGGAAAGGAGAAATGATATAAGTATATTATAACCTCAAATTTTAAATAATTTTAGGAGAATAATTTTTTAAATATATTAACTTTATACTATATATTGTGTGTATTTAAATTTAAGGTGACTAATATATTATTTTGATACACACATATATACTGCGCATACACAAATATAGATATGAATAAAGATAATTTATAGATCTGACAGTTTATCTGCTATATCTATGACTCAAACCCATATTGTTCTATCATAACCACAAATCTTCATATGACCTTGTTGCATTAAATCTCCAACTTCAATAAGCCCATGCAAGGAAAACGCAACTCAGTTATATATTTATAAACTGCACGCCTATACTGGGCAGATATGCCTCAACACCACTTTCTTCCCCAGCTATGAAATTGCTGCTACTTGCTGTTTCTCCAGGCCATGTGCTTCTATTCCATCTTCCTTCCAACTTCTCTCCATCTGTCTTCCTCTGATCACTGACACCTCTAACTCCTCTTTATTCCCTCCTTTTCCTGTCTTATCCAGAAAACCCACCTCCACATTTTCACCCAACGATTAGCTGTTTGTCATCTTTATTAGCCAATCAGATAATTAAAGGAAAATTCCTCTACATGACCTTCTCATGCAAAATGGTTCTCCGTGCTCTCTGAGAGTTAACATCTAAAATAAACAATATCTTTTATATCCTTGGTGTCATCACTCAACTCTTTGCCTGTCCATTCTACATCGTGAGATCATTCAGTTATACAAAAAGAGATTGGCTCAGAATGGAAGAGACATTTGAATTTAAAATTTTAAAATATTGTCCACTTTAAAATTATCTCTCTCCCTCTGTTTCTGTGACTTCCTGTACTACATATACAATTTTTCACATAACATTCTAAACATAAGTGGGCAAGACAATCATTTGAACTTAATATGTTAACTAATTGTTACTAGTAAGTAAAATAACTTTACAACTTGCAAATAGGATGCAATTTTAACAAAACATGCTGGAATATATTAAGGAAGAAAGGGAAGTAATCATATCATTAAGGAGACCCCACAGATATTTACATTTTCTGTCATCCTTCATTGCATAAAATTAGGTGATATGATATATAACTTTTTACTCAACATGTTTTAAGTTTCTCCAAGGTAAAGAAAAATTTATAGCAAATTTTCTTCTAAAGAATTAAGAACCAACACTATGTTGTTATGGTAACCAAAGTTATAAAACAGTTAGAGAAAAGGGGTTCTTCAAAAGTTTCCATAATCAATCATGAACAATGCCATTTGTTTGAAATCTACTCATTGTTATATGATTATAATTGTCCAGATTGCTCCAAAGAATGCCTAAAATGGCTCAAAGTCTTTGAAAAAATCAACAAGGCAAATATTTATTGCTTTATTAAGAAAATTATTCATTTTTGAAAGTAAATTTGAAATTAGCTTCTAATTAATGAGTTTCCATAAGGGTTTTCATAAATCTTTAGTTTGATTAATCCACCCACTACCAAAATTACCCTGCATGGAAGGACAGTGTCACTTCTAGAAGACATGGATTATTAAATGAAAATTGCACTAGGGATACCTCCCTAGGAGCTACTGATCAGGAAGTACCCAGAAGGGTCAAAAGATACACACACACACACACACACACACACATACACACACACACACACACACACACACACTATTAACACAGTCTTTGGTTGCCTATTGTGGTGGTTTGCGTCCAGGAAATGGCACTATTAGGGTGTATGGCCTCAGTGAAGGAGTGTGTAATTGTGGGGGTGGGCTTTTATAGCCCTTCCTCCTAGCTGACTGGAAGCCTGTCTTATGTTTCTTTTCAAAAAGAGATGTAAAACTCTCCACTCTTCCAGCACCATATATGCCTGGAGGCTACCATGCTTCCTGCCTTAATGATAATGGACTGAACCTCTGAACCTGTAAGGTAGCCCCAAACAAATGTCCTTTATAAGAGTTGCCTTGGTCATGGTGTCTCTTCACAACAATGGAAACCCTAAGATACCTACATAACTGCATAACAAGGACATATTGCTGAAAACATTTTGACTGCAAGACAGAGAAATCAAATCTCAAACTTCCTTTCAGGTGGCTAGCTTTTATAGAGTTCAAAAGTACTATACAATCTATTGGAAGAGAAAATACATCAGTGTTCTTACCTAGCCTTAGACTCTATGAGATGCAATATGATTCTTGATAGGCAAGATGTGCCTACTCACTAGTACAATAATGGCATAACTGTTATGGGGTAATTAACTGCTTTCTGATTGGAATTGAGGTCTTTTCCGCAGGAGAGACTTTCATGCTTGAAACTGTAACATGGTCAAATACACATGGCTTGGAAGGCCATCAGCCCTAGGTTAGAAGCTACTATTGTTATTTTACTAAACGGTCATATTGTCAAATTTCCTTCTAAGTATTTGTCCTTATGCGCAAAAACCTAGGTTGCTCTCAACCTTGGTCATAGAAGCTTTGCAGTGGACAAAAATCAATGGAGAGATGCATGACTGATCCAAGTGCTGAGAATTAGAGACCCAGTGCCCATACCTAAGTAGGATATCTGTATTAACCCTACTACCAAGACTTGGGGAATACTGAGGAAGAGAATATGGATGATATGTAAGAGACAGCGGATGGGGAGGAATTCTGTGAACTTGTCTTTTATACATGACATGGCTAATACAATCATGAACTTAAAGTAGCCATGGTTACCGATACAAGACCTATGCAAGATCTAGCCAGCCAAAAATGCCAGATTAGACAGAATATATGATACCCATGTTCAAGCCTTAGAGTGGAACTATTGGTAGTGGGTATTTGCTCAGGGAAAGGAAAGTGTTTGTTTTAATTTTTAAGAGAAGGTCACTGGTAGTTTTTCCATGGTTAAGTAAGTGACCACATACCCATAAATATAAAGAATTACTTAATGGAAAAGCATATAATTGGGAAGGGGACAAGTTTCAGGATACATGCGGAGAGTTGGAGGTGAGAAAATGGGAAGCAGATATGATTACATTTTATTTTATATGTGTGTGAAATTTTCAAACAGGAAAAAATAGAGAATATGCTTAGAAGTAAGAGTTTATAAATACTCATCAGTGAGCATAATAATTGGAGCCTGAATGAAGAAAAAAGTCAACATTTTCAATGATTCTTATCCTTTATTGTCTATTTTGATGTCACAAATGCAATATATATAATTTATGGAGAAATTGTAATTTACAGCACATTATACACTTATGTTAATATTTGTTAATTAGTTCTACTCTCAATATAAAAGTAATATTCTAGTCTAGTAATCTTGATATTTATATTATATCTTTAATGTATGTGAGATTTAGGGAATGCATCAAACTACACATAAACTCAATAGAAATATTTATACTTATTCTTGATTTCCTGTCACCAAATACAACAAACAATATAACAGACTAATATAGTCATTATCATCTATACCCATGAGTCCTTTTCAAGCATGGATTTTAATTTTGAAATCCAAGGGATTTTAGTTCCACAAAGAGGAATAGTTTCCTCATTATTGTTCAGGTTCCTAAGTGGCTTTCTGTATGATTATTACTATGTGAGATCATTCAGAATAAAGGTGTGAGAAAAGAAGATCTTTCTAAGGTGTATAAACATTGCATAGATGTAGGATGTAGGACAATACGAGGCATTTTAATCTTGTACAGAACCATTACTATTTCTAACAATACTTCAAAGCAGCCTCACAAATAACTATCCTTTCATCAGATGTCAGTAACATCTGAAGAGACGAGGTTTTAAGATCAGGAAGGAAACTGATGGTGAGCCTTCCAAATGGGGCCAGAGCCTTGCTATTTCACTCCAAGGATGTTTACATTTGATGAGCTCAACTTTACTCAGCAGTTTCTAGAGAATCAGTCTTGATTGATGAGATAGGCTTTTCCATTGAGGCTGGACCATGCTGTCCTTGGGAATACAGCTGTGCTCTTCAGCTTCCATCATGCTATCCTGGGATGCTGATTGTCATGATAAGCAGTCTTGTATCAATCCCTTCTTACCAGGAGTGGCCTGAAATCTACTATGTAGTCCTGGGTCAAAAACACCTAAGTAATCATTTGTTATACTCTGTGACCTGTCTGTCTCCTAAATGGAACTGGAGCTTCCTCTCATTTGCTAATCATTTCATTGGTCAACTGGTTAACTCTTCTGCCACTGTCAAGAGTCAGCCTCAAGTTCCCCAACTTATCAGAATTATTACTCTAGGGCAAGGGCTCATAATGTGGGTTACTCTAGTTTAGCATTTTCTGAAACAAAATGTGTATAATATTTTGTTAAAAATATTTATGTGGTTTAAGGAAACAGCTCAAATTGTACAATGTGTTTTGCACAAATAGGAGGACCAGAGTTTGGATCTAGTGCTTTTGTAATTGTCAGGTGGGCATGACAATCCTCCCGTAATCCCAGACAAAACAGGACTCCTAGAGCAACCTGACAAGCTAGGCTGGCTAACTCGACAAACTCTAGGTTCCACGGAGTGACCCTGATTCAATATATAAAAAACAGAAAGTGATAGAAGATACCCATCTCAACCTGGGACCTCCCTGTGCATGGGCACATATGGTTTCACATCATGCACATATACACTCCTGACACCACACACACACACACCCACACACAACAACAACAACCACAACAACAACAATAACAGCAAGAGCAACAACAACAACAACAACAGTGTATTGTTTCCAATAAAAGTCAACACAGGAGAGTGCTGTGAATGTGAACCAATGTGTAGACAAAGAAAAGATTGAAACTGTACACTGGAAGCTTCTTAAGAGCTGCCAGCATGCCGTCTAAGATTCTTCCATCAGGGCATTCATGCACAAAGACTGAGTTTCCATTCTGGACCCCATCACATCCATGGCCATTAAGTCACAGATTAACTAAAGAGCTTACACATAAGTGCCCAGGATTTAATAGGCACCAGTAGTTGTTGAATTAGAAGCAAGAAATCAAAAACAGAGCCCCATCCCTGACTCTTGTGTACCTTTGCTTCCTCCTATGGAGATAATATGAAGAAGTGGCAATTTCACACTGGCTCTGCTTAAGAAATAATATCAGTTAATAGTATTCTACTGAAAGATTAAAGATCAAATCAGTGTGCTTAGCATCAGTTGGATGTGAGATTTGGAACTAAGAAATAGAACCAAGGATGGGAACAAAGCAAAGGAGGAAAAATAGGCCAGACAAGCTTTGGGTGAGGAAATTAATCACTACCAACATGGCTGTATGGATTCCCAGAACATCCCTCAACAACCACAGGATAGCAGAAGATAAACCTGAGAGGAAAGGAGACTGGAGTAAGGGGGAATGCCAGGAGAGTGGGAGCAGAGGGCATCTTCAGGTTTCTCTAAGAAATACACCTTGACTTCTTCCCAGTTAAGATCACTAGGAGAATCACTAGATTTATCCACTCAGAGAGATAAATCTTGTAACATAAACCTTTTGATTTTTTTTCCTGCTTTGTCTTACACAGACCTGTGAAGAAAAAAAAACAACAAAAAAAAACGTACAATGTGGAATGTTAAATTTCACCTGAAGCAGCGACTGTCTAAACAGACTAAACAGAACCTCCTTTCATTTTGGGAGCTGTCCAACCCTGTGACAGCCACTGAAACATATGTGAGGATGAAAATAAACACTTTTAGGGAGATATTAACAACTTCATAACAATGGCAACGTCAACAATCACCCTTTCTGCACCCTGAGACCCTTAGAGCACACAGCTGATCTCAGTATTAACAGAGTGTTTTCAAGTGTCTGTTGATCCATTTTATTGACAGGCTCTTGTATTATGTATTATTTTTAAATTCTGGAAAACAAAAGAATAAGGTAGCAGTGAAAGCATAGGATTTAACATACTGCCTTTCTTTAAAGTAACCATGTAGTCAGGTTTGGTGGTACACACCACTAATGTTAGCACTGGGAGGTTGAAACAGTAGGATGGCTAGTTTGAAGCCAGTATAGATTAGGAAGTGAAATCTGTCTCAGAAGCAAACAAATACAGCTTCAAAGTTGATAGAAAAAAATGCTCCCGGAGACTGGATCACCAACCAAAGAATACACATGGAGTGACCCATGGTGCTGGCCACATATGTGGGAGAGGAGGACCTTGTTAGCCATCAGGGGGAGGAGAGGCCCTTGGGCCTGAGGGTGTTATATGCACCAGTATAGGAGAATGCCAAGGAGGGAAGACGAGAGTGGGTAGGTGGGTAGGTGGGGGAATACCTCCATAGAGGCAGGGGGAGGGGGAGGGAATAGGGAGGTTCCAAAGGGGAGATCTGGAAAGGGGAAAACATTTGAAATGTAAATAAAGTATCAAAACTGCATGCTAAGTAAAAGAAAACATGAGAAACTGAAGCATTGATTCATTTTTTTTACATATCTGTTTGCAGTTCAGTGTATATTGCAATTTGGGTAAGTTTGTAAAATATTACCTTACTAGTGGCACTTTAGCCTTCTATCAGTGTGATAAAAACAACAGCCAAGGTCACTTATAAAAGAAAACATTGAATTTGGCCTACAGGTCAGAGGGTGAACATCTATGGTGGTAAAGCAGGTTTGAGCACTCATGATAGAACAGAGGAAAAACTGAGAGTTGGTGTCTTGATGCATAAACACAGGCACCTGTGGTGGGGTTGGGTCTCAGAGTCTTTGGAATTCTCAAAGGCTGCCCCCAGTAACTCACCTCTTCCAACAATCTGTCTCCCACTCCTTCTAATCTGTCTCAAAACAGTTCCAACAATTGGGCTCCTAGCACTCAAATGAGCCTATGGTGGTCAGTTCTCATTGAAATCCCCACAAAGAACTTTAGGTCAACACTTGAGGATGTGTATTAAGTAAGACTAGGCCTACTAGGCTCAACCATTTGAATTATTAGTCTCCAGGGAGTTGACCAGTTTGAAAGGATTAGAAGGATAAGGAATTGTTGTAGGAGGTGTGTCACTGGAGGCATGCCATGTCCAGTCTCTCTCTTGACCTGTGTATCAAGATCTCTCAGATACTGCTCCAGAGCCATGCATGCTGTCATACTCCCTTCTACCATGATGGCATGACTAAGAGGGTATTAGACATGTTATAACAATAAGAAAATGATGCAAAAAGATTTTTATTGTGTTTTTCCAGCATTTATCATTACCATGTAATTGTGTTGATCAAGTTTAGTTGCTGTGATAAATGTCTGACCAAATCAACTCAGTGAAGGAAAGATTTACTTTGGGTCATTGTCTCAGTCCATTGTTATTGAGCAAGATAGCAATATAGGGAGCAGTAATCTGTCATATAAAAATCAGTCCCATGCATACCTACTGCCTCTGTATGTCGTAACAGCTAAGATTTTCCTTGATCAGATAGTTCTAGCAAAAGGTTTTGCTTCTGCAAATACCCAGAGAGATTCTCTTAGAACTACCTCGGCATGTGCCTGTAGAGTATCTATATAGTTTGCACATCTGTTTAGAACAGACTATCCATCTGTAGTCAAGGTTGACTGGGTTAGTTTTAATATTACCACTTTAGAATTGGGTAAGCTGATCCTAAATGGAGGAGAGTATGAATAGAATTCATCAAATGAAATTCAGAGCTCTTAGTTACAGATACTGAGAAAGCAAATAATACATAACTACTGTAACATTGTCTTTGCATGTGTGCTGTCCTTAATTTTGGCAAGATGAACTTGATTTTCTATCTTACTAGATGTTCCTTTTTCTTAAGAATAGTGCTTTGCTACACTTGAAAAACAATCTTGAAAATATAAATTTCATCTTTTTTACATGAAGTTACATATTGGTGTAAAGAAAATGTTATAACATTGACAATGGCCTTGGCTGTGTTTTTATGAATAAATTTAAATTCTCTAAATTAACTTTTTAAAAGATAAATTTTATGATTTTAAAACGTTTTTATTAAAATAAGGTTATATCCCTTTTCCCTCTCCATTTCCTTCCTACAGACCCTCCCAGGTACTCTTCCTTCAAGTCCTGCAATCTCCTCTACCCTCATGTTGATAACCTCAGTTATTTTTATTATTATTATTGCATATATATCAATCTTTACTTTTATCAACATTATTTTTAACCTGCTGTCCTTCATTTTAACTTACCTGCATTTGTCTAGATTTTTATCATGAATGTGATAAAAATTTCCTTAAAATCAAGTTTCCTTTGGTTTTTATCTTTTCTTTTAATTATGGTAAAACAAAATAGGCAATAATGTGAATGTTTAAGAACAGCTGTGCAGTGGATTCATCGCTGGATATTATCTAAGCATCTTATTTATTTCAACTCTGTTGCTGAAGAGTTTCCAAGGCTCATGGGACACATCCATACCAGGTAACAACAGTTTCATCAACTTCAAATCAAAGAATGACAGTTTCATGCAAAAGATAGGAAAGTGACATTCTTATAAAGGGACAGTTTAAAAGTCTCTGGGCTGTCTGCTTCCACCTATGGAGGGAGACCTCTGCCTGGGCCACGAGGCCTCCAGTGCCCGCCGGTGCAGAGAGAAAGTGACCTGCCCACTTGTGCGGAAAAGCCAGCAGAAGCAGGGCTCCAGATGCAGGGACTGAGGAACAACCAGGAAAGAGAACTGGTCTCCAAGGAACACTGACACCTGGGCCTGTAGGAAAGACAAGCCGCAGTCAGAGAGAGAAAGACCAGCTAACACCAGAGATAACCAGATGGTGAAAGGCAAGGGCAAGAACACAAGGAACAGAAACCAAGACTACTTGACTTCATCAGAACCCAGCTCTCCCACCACAGCCAGCCCTGGATACCCCAACACCAGAAAAGGAAGACGCAGACTTAAAATCATTTATCAAGAGGATGATAGAAGACTTTAAGAAGGAAATATATAACTCCCTTAAAGAAATACAAGAGAATACAGGTAAACAACTGGAAACCCTTAAAGAAGACACACAGAAATACCTAAAAGAATTACATGAAAACACAATCAAACGGGCAGAATTACAGGAAAACACAATCAATCAAATGAACAAAACCATTCAGGAATTAAACACAGAAATAGAAACAATAAAGAAATCACAAAGGGAGACAACCATGGAGTTAGAGAACATAGGAAAGAAATCAGGAGTCATAGATGCAAGCATCCCAAACAGAATACAAAAGATGGAAGAGAGAATCTCAGGTGCAGATGATATCATAGAAAACATGGACACAACAATCAAAGAAAACACAAAATGCAAAAAGCTCCCAACCCAAAACATCCAAAATATCCAGGATGCAATGAAAAGACAGAACCTGAGGATAATAGGTATGGAAGAGAGTGAAGATTCCCAAGTTTAAAGTCCAGAAAATATCTTCAACAAAATTATAGAAGAAAATTTCCCTAACTTGAAGAAAGAGATGAAAATAAATATACAGGAAGCCTACAGAGCACCAAATAGACTGGACCCAAAAAGAAATTCCTCCCATCACATAGTCAAAATACCAAATACACAAAACAAGGAAAGAATATTAAAAGCAGTAAGGGAAAAAGGGCAAGTAACATACAAAGGCAGACCTATCAGAATTACCCCAGAATTCTCACCAGAGACTATGAAAGCAAGAAGATCTTGGGCAGATCTCATACAGACTCTAAGAGAACACAAATGCGAGCCCAGGCTGCTATACTCAGCAAAACTCTCAATAATCATAGATGGTGAAACCAAAATATTCTATGACAAATCCAGATTTGCACAGTATGTTTCCACAAACCTAGCCCTACAAAGAATAATACATGGAAAATGCCAACTCAAGGAGGGAAACTACACACAAGAGAAAGCAAGAAAGTAATTTTTCAACAAACTCAAAAGAAGATAAGCACATAAACAACATCAAAAATAACAGGAAACAACACTCACTATTCTTTAATATCTTTTAACATCAGTGGTCTCAATTCCCCAATAAAAAGACGTAGACTGACAGACTGGATCCATAAACAGGACCCAGCATTTTGCTGAATCCAGGAAATGCACCTCCATGTTAAAGACAAACACTACCTCAGAGTAAAGGGCTGGAAAACAATTTTCCAAGCAAATGACCCCAAGAAACAGGCTGGAGTAGCCATTCTAATATCGGATAAAATTGACTTTCAACCAAAAGTCATCAAAAAACATAAAGAAGGACACTTCATACTCATCAAAGGAAAAATCTACCAAGAAGAACTCTCAATTCTGAACATCTATGCCCTGAATGCAAGAGCTCCCACATTCATAAAAGATACTACAATGGACAGATCTTGGAAACATAAACTAAACAGAGACATGGTGAAACTAACAAATGCTATGAACCAAATGGATTTAACAGATATCTATAGAACATTTCATCCTACATCAAAAGAATATACTTTCTTCTCAGCACCTCATGGTACCTTCTCCAAAATTGATCATATAATTGGTCACAAAACAAACCTCAACAGATATAAGAAGACTGAAATAATCCCATGCCTCCTATCAGATCACTACGGATTAAGGTTGGTCTTCAATGGCAACAACAACAACACAAAGTCCACATACTCATGGAAGCTGAACAATGCTCTGCTCAATGATAACATGGTCAAGGAAGAAATAAAGAAGGAAATTAAAGACTTCCTAGAATTTAATGAAAATGAAATTAAAACTTACCCAATCCTATGGGACACAATGAAAGCAGTGTTAAGAGGAAAACTCAGCTCTGAATGTCTCCAAAAAGAAACTGGAGAGAGCATATACTAACAGCCTAACAGCACACCTGAAAGTTCTAGAACAAGAAGAAGCTAATACACTCAAGAGAAGTAGAAGGCAGGAAATAATCAAATTAAGGGCTGAAATCAACCAAGTGGAAATTAAAAGACTATACAAAGAATCAACAAAACCAGGAGCTGGTTCTTTGAGAAAATCAACACGATAGACAAACCCTTAGCCAGACTAACCAGAGGGCATAGAGACAGCATGCAAATTAATAAAATTAGAGATGAAAATGGAGATATAACAACAGACTCTGAGGAAATTAAAAATATTATCAGATCCTACTACAGAAGCCTATACCCAACAAAACTGGAAAATCTGTAGGAAATGGACAAGTTTCTAGACAGATACCAATTACCAAAGTTAAATCGGGATCAGATAAGCCATCTAAACAGTCCTATAACCCATAAAGAAATAGAAGCAGTCATTAAAAGTCTCCCAACCAAAAAAAGCCCAGGACCAGATGGGTTCACTGCAGAATTCTATCAGACCTTCAAAGAAGACCTAATACCAATACTCTTCAAGCTATTCCATAAAATAGAAATGGAAGGAACACTACCCAATTCATTCTATGAGGACACTGTTACACTGATACCAAAACCCCAAGAAGACCCAACAACAAAAGAAAACTTCAGACCAATTTCCCTTATGAATATCGATGCAAAAATACTCAATAAAATTCATGCAAACCGAATCCAAGAACACATCACAACTATCATTCACCATGATCAAGTAGGCTTCATCCCAGGGATGCAGGGATGGTTCAATGCCTGGAAATTCATCAATGTAATCCACTACATAAACAAACTCAAAGAAAAAAACCACATGGTCATTTCATTAGATGCTGAAAAAGCATTTGACAAAGTTCAACATCCCTTCATGATAAAAGTCTTGGAAAGATCAGGAATTCAGGGAGCATATCTAAACATAGTAAAAGCAATATACAGCAAACCAGTAGCCAACATCAAATTAAATGGAGAGAAACTCTAAGCAATCCCACTAAAATCAGGGACAAGACAAGGGTGCCCTCTCTCTCCCTATCTATTTAACATAGTACTTGAAGTTCTAGCTAAAGCAATCAGACAACAAAAGGAGGTCAAAGAGATACAAATTGGAAAGGAAGAAATCAAAATATCACTATTTGCAGATGATATGATGGTATACTTAAGTGACCCAAAAAACTCCACCAGAAATATGCTACAGCTGATAAAACCTTTGGCAAAGTGACTGGATACAAAATTAACTCAAGAAAACCTGTACCCTTCCTATACTCAAAGGACAAACAGGCTGGGAAAGAAATTAGGGAAATGACACCCTTCATAACTGTCACAAACAATATAAAGTATCTTGGTGTGACTCTAACCAAACAAGTGAAAGATCTGTATGACAAGAACTCCAAGTCTCTGAAGAAAGAAATCGAAGAAGATCTCAGAAGATGGAAAGATCTCCCATGCTCATGGATTTGCAGGATTAATATAATTAAAATGGCCATCCTCACGAAAGCAATCTACAGATTCAATGCAATCCCCATCAAAATCCCAACTCAATATTTCATAGACTTAGAAAGAGCAATTCTCAAATTCATATGGAATAACAAAAAACCCAGGATAGCAAAAACTATTCTCAACAATAAAAGGACTTCTAGAGGAATCAGCCTCCCTGACTTCAAGCTGTACTACAGAGAAGTAGTGATAAAAACTGTGTCTTATTGGTACAGTGACAGGCAGGTAGATCAACAGAATAGAATCGAAGACCCAGAATTGAACCCACACACTTATGGTCACTTGATCTTTGACAAAGGAGCTAAAACCATCCAGTGGAAAAAATACAGCATCTTCAACAAATGGTGCTGATTCAACTAGTGGTCTACATGTACAAGATTGTGAATTGATCCATTCCTATCTCCCTGTACAAAGCTCAAGTCCAAGTGAATCAAGGACTTCCACATAAAACCAGATACACTGAATCTAATAGAAGAGAAAGCGGAGAAAAGTCTCAAACACATGGGCACAGGGGAAAAGTTCTTGAACAGAACACCAGTGGCTTGTGCTCTAAGATCAAGAATCGACAGATGGGACCTCATAAAATTACAAAACTCCTGTAAGGCAAAGGACACCATCAATAGGACAAAACGTCAACCTACAGATTGGGAAAAGATCTTTACCGATCCTACGTCCGATAGCAGGCACCAGAAAAAGCCTAATGCCAGATGCTTTCTGAGTAACTATCACGTGGTTCTCACTGGGCTTTTTATTTTTAATCATTTCTTTTTAAGCTATATTGGCAAAAGCCACCAATTCATCAAAGTTGGACTTCTGTATCCTCAATGTTGTAATACCAACATTTTCATCTTCTAAATGTAAGTAATCTTACAACAGTGTTTGCTCCAATGTAGTGGGGGGGGGAATCTAGGGGGGGGAAGCCTGTTGGCCACAGCTGGCATTGATGGTGAGTAAATGGGGAAGTCCAAAGATGAAAAACCTTTCACTTCCCCACACAGTCTGACAAGAGCAAAAAGGAGGTTAATTTGCAAAGCAGCATGACATTGACCTTGATGGTGCTTCAGTGCATTAATCTTGTGCCTAAGTGGCAGACTAGGAAAACCTTGTCTCCTGCACCTCAGAAGAGCAGTACATAAACAAACATGAAGGAAACTTCTGGAATCGCATCTAGTGTTCTATGTGGCTGTTGAGAACAGATCTGATCAAACCAGACCTTCTGGGTTCAAGTCTTGGCCCTCCTGTAAAGTGAATCTGTGATCTTGTGTAGTTTCCTCTTCTTTCTAAACACCACTTTCTGAATGTGTAGACTAGTGTACTGTAGAACCTCTCTCTTGGTCTCAGGAACGTATTAGGAAGGTTGAATGAGTTGGGTATCCAGAGCTCTCTCAGACATGTTGTGGGAGAATAAGGACTGTACTTTTGGATTTCTTTTTCCTATTCATCTTTTTATCATTCTTTTGTGTCTAAGTAGAGTCTCCAAACATAGTTCAAACTAATCTGGAAATTAGAATTCTCCTGTCTCAGTTTCTGGAGTGTCAGGATTCTGTATGCATCACTGTGCCTGGTAAACATTTCATTGATAGTAAGATTACCATTTTGGACGATTGAGCTACAAGGCATATTATCTGGATGTTAACAACAGGGAAGCCTAGACCCTGAAGGACATCTGAAACAAAATAGGTGCCAGGACTTCTGTCTTCAGAATGGAGCTGTACCTTTGTCTTCAGAGAAGTGTTTCAGAAAGAGCAGGGGCTTATTGCTTTCTCATTCCCTACTGGCTCTCATCTTCTTATCTCAAATCGATAGAGTGGTGAATTCAAATTTCTGAGTAACCAATCAGGTCATGTGGGCAAGCATAACTTCCTGGTCCAAACCAGATTGGTGTACAATTCTATGGGATTCTCAGATTACCTATCCTGAGGCATGGCCTCTTCTGTTCCCTAAGATCCATCACTCAGCTACTTTCTTTCTTTACTAATCATACTTGACTGTGCACTCTAGCTTCAAAGTGGCAGAGCCAATCTGGAAAACATTGCTGTTTTACTTGCACAGTGCATTTAACAATTTGCCTAGGATTATTACAATTCTGATGACCATGCAATTCTGCAATGGCATCCATGACTCTGCTAAGAAAATATACAGGAAGAATGCAGTGGAGTTTTATAAACTACTCTCTATAGACATTCTTGTCTGTTCCAAAATTAGGGAACTATAGTGAACTTTTAAAAACTACAATTCAAACCAAGCAAGGTAGCCCAAGAGTTAAAAGGGTTGATACATTGCCCCTGGGTGTTTAATTCTATACATGATAATTGATGCTTTATCATCATCATCTTCATCATCATGAATCAAGAGATCTAGAAGAACAAAGAAATTCTCCGCCAAGAAGATTTCAATAGCCTTAAAGGAATCCTGTTGTAAGAAGAGTTTGATACACTATAATCTTGACATACACAGTTGGACCTCACAATAAATGGAAGAACTTCAGCAATTCTCTTGCATGTATGCAAAATGAAAAACATCTCTACCTGTTCTGTCCTGAGTCTCTCAGATTCCTCTCTACATTTCCTTTGATCATCTGCTTTCTCATTGGCTCAAAAAATTTCTCACTGGCAGCCTTTCATAGCTCCAGACTGACTTGGCACAGAATCTTGACCCATACTTCAGTTTATTCTATTTTGACTTGGTAACAAATATTTCAAGTGTCCGTTTTAGTAACAATTTCCAAAGCACACACTACCTTAACTCGGTGAGTTGTCTCCAGCATTGTCTCTTGCAGTTCAAAGTGGTCCTTAGAAGTCTACTGTTAGAGCCATCAAAACAGCTGTAGGAAAACCCAGTTGTATCTCTGCGGTGCTGCTGCGCCACCCACCAAAGGATCACCAACATAAGGTTGGTGAAATATGTATTGACTGAGAACAATGGAGCCTACTCTTAACAATCCTCTAGCTGCTTTGGATCTTTCCATTAGAGTCCCAGTATGACAAGGGCATTATTTGAGTCTACTCATTGTTGTTCTCAAGTAGTTCCTAACATGCACTATTTTTAACAACTTCATCAAAATAATGGAAAACACACACACACACAAAAATACACACACACACAGGAGAGAGAAAGAGAGAGAGAGAGAGAGAGAGAGAGAGAGAGAGAGAAATACTTTGCCAAACAACCTCACAGTCTGTGACATAATACATAGCAATTCATCAGTAACAGACCCTTGAATTATATATATTACTCTCTTGAGACATGCCTTACATTTTTGATTCTTATAAACTGAGACAAGAATCAACTAATATAAATATAATAACTTTTAAATTAAGGTAGCAGCCTTGTTGGCAATAGCTACATGAACAGACCATTACTAGATGCTTGAGACCATGAATATACAAAATGCTGCTTTTCTGTATACATACAAGTCCATAGTAAAGTGTGGTGTGTGTGTGTGTGTGTGTGTGTGTGTGTGTATTAACCAACGAAATTGTGTCTTCTAGAAATGTCAGAAACTATCTCATTAAGTCTCACCAACATGGCTTCCTAAATATAACCTGAACAAGAATGGCAACAGCAGACATGCAAGTGGGAAAGCTTCTGAAGCCTCAACCCTGGACAAACAATTACAGGTAGCTAAAGAACGCTGAGAGATGGAGGTATAGCTGTCCTCATGAAAGAGCATACAATTGTCTAATACCAAATGGCCATTCCTGAACACATATACATCAATAACATTTAATTTATGTATTTAGAATAGTAACAAGTTAAAAAACATAATTAATATCAAACCATAATGATTACAACCATGTGTTATAATAATAGTTATGTTAATGTGGTCTCCATTTCAGAATATCTTACTGTTAGTTATTCATACTTCTGTATTTGAGATGTGATATAATACACCATAGCAATTGTTGATAACTGAAATATAGGAGAGAAACCAAAGGTAAGGGAAAATTACTGTGTTTTCTCCTATCCACTCTAAGTGTTTTACTTTGTTTAGATTATTTGTCCACAGATTTTGTTTTGACATTTTGTAATCTTTTTGTTAACTCATTTATTACCTCTTGATTTTTAAAGTTCTTTACAAGTTCATAAACTTTCAGCTTAAAATACAGGATTTAAGTTTACAGCAAGTGCTGTTAATATCAGTTTAAAAATTTAACCAAGCCTATCTCCCTCGTGTTGCATTTACAGATGAGGAAATGGGGTTTGGTTGTGTTATTTGATGCACCATAGACAATGTTTTGTCTAATGGCGAAAACCAGAAGTGAGTACTTAGCCTCCCTCTCAGGAGTTGTTACTTCTCTTGTATGAGAAGTTGATTATTTCGGTGTGTTAAAAATGTGGTTCTTAGCCTTAAGTGCACATCAGCACTATCTCAGAAAGTTTATGAAACCCCAATACCCAGGTCACATGGTTCATCAATTATTCAGAATCAGTATATGTAGAATTATCTAGTATATTCTAAAGTGCACAAAATTGAGGACAATTGTATATGTCTGTTCATGCATATGTGAAATACCGATATATAAGAGAAGGTCCAAAACTTGAGCTTTATTTTAGGAGCAAATGAAGAATCAAGCCACATTTTAGAAGACTTGTACGATAGTTGGTTGGTTTTATGCAGAGGATGAAGGGACTAGTTGCTTCTATATCATGAAATAAGAGTCAACAAAGACCTGGTTTCAGGTGGCAGCAGTGACACTATCTGGAGAACACAGAGAATGTCTGAAATGTTTATGAAAACAATTCTACAAGACTAGGAAACTAACTATATATGACAGCTATTGGGGGAGAAAATTTCCAAAGCCTTAAGAGTTGTTCCTAGCCCAATTCTTGGAGTAATTTGTTGCCCACATGTGGTAAATTAACACTTTGAATGACAGTGTACCAATTTGCAAATTACTTCTTTCAGGGAATTAATGACTGCAGAGAATAATCACCATGGCATTAGTTTATTGGCATTAACATTAATAAATATTTCATGAGCCACCAAAAATTAAAGACACAACATTTTGAAGAATAGATATTGCTCCAAAATATGAAATCCCAACTTTTAGTCTCTCACCACTAAAACCCTTTTTTCTAAATATTTATAAATAAAATAACAAATCATTTGAGTAGCAGATTAATTAAGATGAGCTTCAATTATATTTAATGTTAAGTAGTTTTGTTTATGTAATTATGGTCTGAAGGGCTTGAGGAATCAAGCAGCATGATTTTTAGAGCAGTTTAATTGTAATGTTGGAGGCTTCAAAGACTCTCTATGTCTCAGTTGTCTTACCTATAAACCAAACAAATGCTTTATATTATGACAACAATAGTCTGATGAAGACATCCCATTTAACTGGGTACTACAAAGTCTTACCCTTTGCATATTGTTGGTTTGTGGGACTCTGTGTTAATTACCCCCTACTGCAATTAAAACAAAACAAAACAAAACAAACAACCCAAGTCCTTCTCTGGTAAGGACTGGGTCTTGTGCTGATATACAAGCACAGCAGTATGCAATTAAAAGTCATTTTCTTGCCATTATCCGTTAGCAGAATAATAGTATTAGATTTTCCCCTAGGTATATGACCTATGTAGTCTCCAGTTAATAGTCATTTTGACAATGTCATGTATGAGTTCCATCTCACAAAATGAGCTTAAAACCAATCAAAAAGTGACTGGTTACACCCATGACAATTGTGCCACTATTGCACTAATATATCCTGAAGGCAGGTCTCTGCTGTAGGTCATAGGATCTGTAGCTCCATGAAATTGGTGATTACTTTTCTCCCTTTGGTGTGCAAAGCACCTTGCAGAACCATAAATGCTACTCAGTAGGGGTCCAAGCTTCTAGTTGTGACTGACTCCAAGGAAACAGAATCTTCCAGTCACAAGACTGATACATATATGAACTCACAGAAACTGAGGACATGAACACAATCTCCATAGGTTCAAAACAGACAAACTCTCAGCACTGAAAAATTGAAGTGGACACAAATTCCCACCCATAATCAAGAAGCTATTTGCAACTGATACCTGCTAGGTAAGAGACTCTGTTTTCGCCAATTGAATGTTACTGGGGATATCAAGCAAACTATAGGGCATACCTTTTGCCAAGGAGTAGTTAGCCAATACAGCAATATTTTGGATACTTTTTGTTTCATGTTATTTTAACATTTTTTGTCTCATTAATTTTTTTTAGTTTATTTGTTTTAATTTTTTTTCTTGTTATTCTTTCTGTATTTTCTTTGTGTGTGTGTGTGTGTGTGTGTGTGTGTGTGTGTGTGTGTTGAAAATAGATTCTTTTGGTCAAAGAATTCAAGAAGGTGGCATCTATCAGCATGCTCCATGAGCCTTGGGACTGCTCTAAGGAGCCTGAGAGACCCATGCTGGGGAGGTGAAGCAGAGAGGATGACCCTGTACAGTATCTCCAGAACAACATGAGAAAGGCAGGTGTTATACCTTTAAAAAGTGGTTTTGTGGAACTGGAAAAAAGATGACAGAATGGAGCGACACTCAGAGGAAAGAAAATGAACCAGAGACACCACTG
This sequence comes from Rhynchomys soricoides, assembly GCA_019843965.1. NCBI lineage: Eukaryota > Metazoa > Chordata > Mammalia > Rodentia > Muridae > Rhynchomys > Rhynchomys soricoides. The sequence continues at coordinate 10,774,214 of JADRCH010000027.1, read as the reverse complement.
TAGCTGAGGCAGAAAAAGAATTATGTTGTTGATAAATTAAGCTGGTTTTTGGGCTGCTGGGATGCTCAGGCCATGAAGCTTTACCTAGTCCTCTACTGATGCCTGATATTGTGCTACCACACGATCCCTAGTGGAGCCCCTGCTTCTGCTGCTTGCCCGCCTGGGGAAGGAAGTGTGTGGTACCTGCCATGGGCAGCCAGTGTGATGGTCATGCCCTGGGTATTAGCAGTGCTGCCAGCTCCAAGGGCAGGGTGGTGGGTGTATAGTGGCTTGAAGCTGTCTCAAGTTCTGCCCCTAGATACACTGCCCATCCGCACAATCATCCTGATTGTAAAGAACAAGAAAGCTGAGATGAATAGTTTGTTGTCTGGATTAAGATTTCTTGAAAGACTTCTGTGTTCCCTGCTATTGCCAGAGTCCATGTTGATGTCCATGACCCCTGGGGAAGGAAGCTTCTTTTGCAAAGGTATGGATGATTGCAGACTGGTAACTGAGAATGAGAGACTTTGAAGGCTTCTGTGACACAAATCCAATAAAACAACAAATGAACAGACAAACAAAAACCAAAACCAAAACCAACAAACAGTGTAGACAGGAAACTATTAAAGGGAGTCTTTAAAAACTGTGAAAAAGATGATGAAGTATGCCTCTTCACAGTTGGTGGCTTCTGGTGGGATTGAGGTAAATTACTCAGTTTTAGTTAAGGGTCTGACCAGTGCATGCTTCTATGAGTATATGGGACCACAAATTAGACATGGGTTTTGTTTGGTTTGGTTTGGTTTGGTTTGGTTATTCTTGGGCAGTGTGAAAAAGGGTAGGGGGTTGGACTTGAGAGGAATGGGGAGTGTGATCAAGGTACATTGAACACAATTCCCAAAAAGTTAATATAAATATTGTGCTGGGAAAAAATGTCCCACAGGCTGATGTAAAAATAATATTCTTTTATAATAATATTCTGATTATAATTCCCTTTCCTCTGCTCCTCCCAGTTCCTCCCCCACCCCCAGATCCACTCCCTTTCTGTCTCTCATTAGAAAAGAACGGGCTTCGCAGATACAAAACAGCCAAACATGGCAAAATAAAATATAATAAGATGAAGCAAAATCTTTAATGTCAAAGTTGGAGATGGTAACCCAACAGTCATAAAAGAGTCCCAAGAGCAAGCAAAAGAATAAGAGACCAACTTGTTCTCACAGATAGGAGTCTCATAAATATACTAAGCTAGGTCCAGAGATTCACCTGCCCCATGTCATGCAGTATAGATGGGGAAAGACACCCAGAAACCCAACTGCCTCTACAGTAGTACTGAGGAGCAGAGGGCACTCAGAGTCCAGCCCACTGGCACATTGCACAGGTGGACTATAGATACAGAGAGGCCTGCCTGCAGCCACACCACATGGTGCTGGCAGATTATAGACACCTAGAAGCCTCCCACCACTTAGCAAGGACAGGTGGAAGATACATAGAAGTCTGCCTGTTGCTACCCCACACAGCACTGCCACATAGCTCGGGGGCATAGAGAACACCTAGAGTCCTGCCAGCCTCATGGTCCACTTGCAGTGGGAGCCACTACAATGTCCAAGTATGTGGTGCTCAGATGGGAGAGAAGAAGAAGCTTAAGAGTTTAAGCTTTAGGAAGAGAGGCAGAACTGGAGATGTAAGGGGTGGGAAGGAATAACCTGATGTGAGGAGCCTGCCTCGCCACCGGAGGCCATAGTGAAATCCCAGTCCAAGCTGCTGTTAAGGGCTATGTCTGAGTCTCCAACCATGTAGCAGTAGCGGTCTGTGTCAATGTCTGTGCTTCATATTACCACTAAAGACCAGACTTCCCTGGTCTGAAGAGCCATCTGAGACCATGCAGATGAACAAGGGCTTTGGAGAGCTGACCCCATTTCTCACCAGCTGCAGCACTCAGGAGAGTGGACCTTGTACCTTGCCTGAGCAACAGGAAATGCACCAGTAAGCAGCCAGAGGGTGTGATAGCTGAAGAGCTGTCCCAGCCCCTCACCAGCCATAGCACTGGGAAAGTGAACCAAGCACCTTGACTGGGCAGCACCGTAGAGTTCTCTCTGGTAGAATGGGTGCCAGTGAGCCAACCTCAAGGGCATGAGAGCCAGAAAGCTGACCATGCCCCCTGTTGGTTGCAGTGTTGGATGAGTTAGGGCTGAAGAGCTCATCCCAGTGGTATAGGTACAGGAAAGCTGGTGGAATCATCAACTCAGCTACAACCCAAGCCCAGATCCGGGACTTTGAGTTGGCCCACCCCAACATCTACCTCGTCTATGAACTGCTGGTGAGTGTGGAAGGGTTGGTCCTGCAGTTCCAACACTGCAGGATCTCCATGACACAGGGTAACAACTGGATAACTGAGAGGAGTACAGGTGAGAATCCAGTAGTGATGCAGTAGCAAAAACCAATGACGGACCCATTGAAACAAGCATTTGCAAGTAAAGATGTGTGGACAAAAGTGTTTACTGTGGGACACACTGCTGCTTTCATGACAAGATGTTTTCTCTGTCTTGCTTTGTTTCGGTTGTTTGTGTTGGTTGTTTTATTTTTGTTTTTTATTTTCTTTTCAGGATAAAGTTACAAAGGCAGATATGAAGGATGAGGAGATGGGTGGAACTGGGATACATAATGTCAAACTCACAAAGAATCACCAAAAATGTAAAAATGATACTAAGCTGATAGCTGTAATATATATTCAGAGGGCCTGCTGTAGACTTCTGTAGGCCATGTACTTGCTGCTTCAGTCTCTGTCAACTCACACATGCAGGTCTTGCTTAGTTGATTCAGAAGACCTTGTCACTCTGGTGATTTCCATCTCCCCTGGCTCTTATAATCTTTCTTCCTCCTCTTCTGCAGGATTCTTGAACTCTGAGAAGAGGGATTTGGTAGAGACATCCAATTTACAGTCTCTCTCTGCACAATATCTGGCTGTGTATCTCCGCATCTGTTGCCAGATGAAGTCTCTCCGATGGTAACTGGATAAGGCACTGATTTATGAGTATAGTAGAATAGCATTAGAGTTTTATTTATTGATTTTCTTTTCTTTTTAGCTACATTTGGTTTTACCCTTCGTCTCTGGACTACTTAGTCTCTTTTTCTAGGCCACGCAAGCTGTGTTGGGTGTGCAGTGGCCCTTAGTCAAATCAGACATTGGTTGGCTACTTCCAAAAGTTCTGCGCCACCATTACCCTAGCACATTTTCCAGGCAGGACAGATTGTAGGTCAAAGGTTTTGTGGCTGGGTTAGTGTCTTCTTCTCTCTTTTGGAAGGCTACAGAGTACCTTCTTATACCAAAGAGATTAGAAGTCTCCATGTAAGCACCAGCTCGACTTCTCCATGTCCAATGAGTTGTGTGGGTGTTGTTCACACCAAAGGAGGCTTGCTATCATTTTAGAGAGGCAAACTTTTGTATTAGAATCAGCCTGAGTTGTTTGGTGATTTGCATGGCACCCCCTTGTCTAACAACTTAAGTGAATACAACTCAGCTCTTCCAGTGGAAGCCTTACCTGGCTTTGAGACATAGCCAGTTGAAACTCCATATCCCCCATTACCAGGACTCATCATTAGGATCACTATTGTGATTTCAGGAATTTTCCACAATACTAGGTTTCAACATAGTGCCTCAAGTACCCCCCAATTTAAGCCATTTCTCTTCACACTCTCCTTCCATCCCATCTCCCCATACTTAATCCCTCCTGCTCCCATCCCCACTGCTCCCAGTCTACCTGCACTATCTGTTCTACTTCCTCTCCTAGGGGAGATCAGATCATCCCTACTAGGCCCTCCTCTTTACTTAAGCTCTCTGGGTCTACAGATTGCATCTTGATTATCATTAACAAGTAATAGCCACTTAAAAGTGAATACATAACATTTGTCTTGTTCTGGGTCTGTGTTACCTCACCCAGGATGATTTTTTTTCCTACTTGCATCCACTTGCCTCCAAATTTTATTATGTCAACTTTTTTACCAGCTGAGTAATACTCCATTGTGTAAACATACCACATTTTGTTTATCCATTCCCTGGTTGAGAGACATTTAGGTTGTTTCCAGTTTCTGGCTATTATGATAAAGCCACAACAAACATGGTTGGGCAAGTGTCCTTGTGACAGAAGAAGCATCTTTGAGATATATGTCCAATAGTGGTATAGCTGGGTCTTGAGGTAGATCACCCAGTGCTCAGAGGAACTAACATATTGATTTTCATAGTTGCTGTACAAATTTGCACTTCACCAGCAGTAGGGGGCCGTTTTCCTTGCTCCACATTCATGAGCTGTCTCTTGTGTTATTGATCTTAGCCACTCGGATAGGTGTAAGATAGAATCTCAGGGTCATTTTGATTTGTATTTGCCTGACTGCTAAGAATGTTGACCATTTCTTTCAGTGTTTTTCAGCCATTTGAAATGCCTCCATTGAAATTTCTGTTCAAATCTGTACCTTATTTTTAGTTAGATCATTAGGTTTTGTAATATCTAGTTTCAAAAAATGAAATGTGATACTCTATGATCACTGACTTCCTGATTCTGCTTATATTTTTATAATATATGTTATGGCATGAATGCTCATATATTCCCAAGACACATATATTGACATTCTAGCTGTCCAGGCTAAGATGTCCATAGATATTAAGTAATATTTTTGAGAACTAATTAACTCACTAAAGGAGAATTAGTGACCTTATAAAACTCATTGCTCCTTCTTAGGTGTGTCTACACCAGGACGGTATCAGCTATGAGCTAGGAAACCTGTCCGTACTGGCCACTCAGTCTATAATGCCTTTGACAGTATATGTTCCTGTCCCCCAAACAGACAAAAGTAAATTTGTTCATAGATTATGGTGTTTTATCATAGCAACCCAAACAAAGACAGTGTGAGAATTCGATTAGTAACATCCCATTTTCTTTCAAGCATTAGAGATTAAAATAGGTATCATGCCATATACAACTTTCAGGAAGTAATACCATTACAAGGTATTAGAGAAATCAAAACATTGAATTTCCAGCACGTTGAGAAAATAGCCATCTGGACCTAAGAAGCAAAGAAAAGGGTCAGAAATCCCTCCTTGAGCCTTTCTTCATCCAAGGTTGTATAAAAACCCCCAAACGTCAACGTGCCAGCCTAAACCCTTTCTTTAATAGTTTTAGAATATTCTTAGGCTTGTTTCCATTTTCATATTTACAGGACCAGGAATTTCTTTGATAGATTTAAGAGAAATTTGCAAAAGAAGTTTTAAGCTTCGCACAAATGAAAGACACTCACTACAGAAAGCGGCTTTTATTTTATTGCATTGTTTTTCCAGATCTCCTTTACACAGTGGCCTTATAGGCACACAGGTAAAGTGAATGAATGATTCAGTAGGAGTGACCTGATGATGTGCAACACCAGAGGCCAGCAAGTATGAGAATGAGTCAATCCTTTATTTTAAGTCCTTCTGGTGTTATAATCACAGAGAAATAGCCACTGTATCAAGAAGCCTATGAGCAGTGCCTCCTATCACTGGAAATGATTCTGCCAGAGTTCTCAAGGAATTATGAAGTGAGCCTGACAAAATAAGCTGAGCTATCAAACATCAACAAGACAGGTCTGAGTGGCCACTGAGCACCGTTTCCCAGACACCTGCCATTTAGACAAGCAAGTTGGGAGACTGTGTAATATTTAAGTGCAAATGACAAAATTACTGCATCAAGAACCATCAGGGAGCTTAACCACCCTCGTTAGGGCACAAGCATAAAAAAAAAAAAAAAAAAAATCATAGATTCTTAAAGGTACAGTATTGAGGTCTGGTTTTTAAAATGTCAAAGTTACGTGTCAGAAATAGTAAGAATAACTAACTAGTCATGTGATTTGTAGAAAAGAAATTATTTGAGCTCCAATTTGCCTTGATAGGACTCGCATCTTAAAGCAAAAGAGCATAATGAACATAGTGAATGAGTTAGTATGTTGGAAGAGAATTTGTGATTGAAAAAGGAGATCTAGAGCAAGAGTCTCCAGCTTTAATTTTACTGAGAGGAGAAAGAAAAATAGTGGGGATAAGCCTCATCTATAAAGTGATGTGTGAACAAAAACTGGAGAAATCTGAGAGCATCAGCCCATGTGTACTGGGAAGGCAGGGTGTAGGCTTAGCTCTTTCAAAACCTACTTTAATTATCATTCTTAAGCACTTCAGTCTCCCTTCTAACCCACTGACCAGAGGTCAGCTTCCAGAAAACATCATGTGACACAACTGAGTTTCCAAAGACATCAGAAATTTCCATTTCAGCAGAGAGTGCAAAAGAGCCAAGATTCTGCAAAGACAGAGTGAGTTCCCTGGGAACAGCAAGGGATGTGGTCTAGATGAGGGATTGCGAAGCACTGAGTAGAAGAATATACTTCAACCATGAAGGTCAGAAGGTGGAATCGGAATAAACAGATCACGTGATCAAATCAGGACTAGAGGCTGTCTTAAAGACTTCAGCTTTGTCTCTGTGGTGAAGAAATTACATAACTGTCACAAAGCAAGCAAGACATCTGTGTTAAAAGTCATCTAGAGGGGCTGGAGAGATGCTTTGAGGTTAAGAGCTGGTGTTGCTCTTGCATAGTAATGGGGTTAGGTTCCAAGTACAAATGTCAGGCAGGTTACAACTGCCTATTTATGCTGCTCCAGAAGTCTGAGGCTCTTTTCTGGCCTCCTCAGGTACGTGCTCCTGCCCATACCCCCTCCCACACACTGAATAAAAAAATAAATGAAAGAAAAATAGGCATACAATTTAAAAAGCTAACCTTGTAGAGAGCTAAGTACATCTCGGATAACGAATGTAGCAGAGCTGTCATGGAATGCCTTCTGTGGTATGTTTCTTATACCTGTTCTCCCAGCTTGTCTTGTATCCAAGAACACATAAAATATGGTACATCTTCTGAAAGGGAGAAAATGTTATCCAAAGTCAGAAATTCCATTCCATTATCTTGAAGTTTCCCCTCATAAGAATCACAGTATTTTCATTTAAATCCAGGCTCTTGTTTTTCCCCTTGGAATTTAAAACCATATCACCATAACCTTACTGTCACCTGGGCTGTAATTCCTTGCCTCGAAATCCATGCCAGTTTCCATTTGGTGATGTGTGATTTTTCTCAAATCAGTGTTTCCTATATTTAGCCTGTCAACACCCAATTTAATTGTCTCAGTCAAGAGTTCACAAGTCAGTCAGCTCCTCTGGACTGAAAGCAGAAGCCTCTCTGGTCGGCAGCTTTTTCTCTCATCTGCCTTGGCAGTCTTTGAAGGTTCTAATGATTCCTCCACAGCATCTCTCGTATGCACTATATCTTCTGTTTTCTTCACCTATCCCTTAAAATAAAGCACATCCCACTCCTGTGCTGCTGAGGTAGTGTCCCAGCAATTACCTCACCAGGGTTGCTCCTTCTTACCTAAAACTAATAAAGAAAGAACATTCTCATTAATGTATAGAGTGTTTAAAAGAACAAAATAGAAGCTGTCCTTCAAAGAGAAGAAATGAAAAATTTGGAAATATTACTTGAAAGGACCAAAGAATGATATCAATACTTTTGATTTGATGAAAAATGAAATTATGTTTTTTAAAAATACAGATGAACAAAAATATTGACAAAAGAGAAGAATGAAAATAAGCTGATTTGTTTATGGGTCAAAAGTTTGAAGTAATTTTTGTTGGGCTAAAACTGAGATGCTAATAAGAGCACATCTCCCTTTGGACCCACTGAGGAAGGATATGGTCCTTTTCCAGCTTCCTGGGACATCTATACTCTTTAGCTCACGGATTCCTTCCATCTCCAAAGGCAACAATAGTCTGACTAGTCTTACATTTTACATTCATCTTTGATCCTTCTTCCACATTCAATTCGTCTTTCTATTACACTGAGCATTGAAGGGTATTCCCCGCTTCCAGAACAAGAAATTTATCTCCAGATCAGCTAAGTAGTACTGGTGTTTTTATCCTATTTTCCCTTAACACAAATATATAATTTAGTGACATATTTCACAACATATTCATAGATTTTATATATTAAGGTATGGATATATTTAGGGGCCTGTTATCTTATCTACTATAATGTATTTCAAACTGTTTCAATCTATACATAATTTTATATATATACAAGATGAATCAAATGATAGATATCAATGTCTCATCCATAGGTTGAATAAACCATACTTTTTCATATAATATTTTATCTTTCCTGAATCCAAGAAATGACCATAAAAATCAGGAAAAGAAGCATAGCTATTTTAATGACACCGATTTTGCTATTATATCGATCTGACCATTTATCTATGACTTTTCCTGATCATTTTTTTCCAGATTGACAAATCAGATTTTCACTTGCGTGTTTTTATTTCCGGTCTTCCTTTTCTGTTTTTCTTTTACATGGCTTTCCTTTCACAGATGCCAGACATCCTTCAACATGAAGAGTTTTAACTTCAAAACCCCCTTAGATCATCACAGCTTCCCCTTATCTGAAGTTCTATAACACAGTTTAGAGCATGAAAGTCAACCAAGCTAACCACTTAGGTTTGGAATTTAGTATCTGTTTCTAGTAATGAGATGGGAAAGGCAGATGTTCAGAAATTAGTGACAAAATGCTCCCAAATTGATCTCTGAGGTACCACTTGAGACCTACCTGCTGGCATACTTAAAAATACTAGTTAAATATGCTTCTGGGTTTTGTTTTTTTTTAATGTTTTTTGATTGAAGTCATTTCGATTCCCTTTTAGTTTTACTTTTATTTTCTCAATGAATCACATTTTGTACACAGAAAGAAATGTCATTGTCTTTATCTCCTTGCCACTGAATTCTGAAAGTCATCACATTGTCTAGCCATCACATCTCTTTCTTATTTCCTGATCCCCTTTTCTAGTCTATAAATTGTCACCCATAAGTAAATAAAACTTTCTGCAGCTTTATATCCCCCTTTTATTTACTTATTTATCTTGCTCTGTTAGCAGTCAAGTCCTTTAAAACCTATGTCCCCTGCTTTAGTTCCCAGAATTTTCGTTCAAATTTTCTTTGAATCTCCATCACAGCAATAACACTTGTCTTAAAGGTGACCAATAATGCTTGATAGTCAACTCAACTGTTTCTTCATCTTTTGCGTTGTTTTTGTTGTTTATATCACTATGAGTTTGGTTGGTACAGGGTCTCATAGCCCAAGCTTGAGGGAAACTTTCTCTGTAGCCCATGATTCAACCTGCAATATTTCTGCCTCACTCTCTTGAGAGCTGGACTTAATATGTGTGAAATCAGATTTCACAAGTTAACTAGTTTTGTTTACTAACCTTTTTAATTTATACTTTTTTATTTGATTCTGTTCATGGGTGTTTTGACTGCATGTATTTCTATTCTATATGCCATATGGCTGCCAGGTGTTCCTGAAGTTTAGATCACTTGAGACTGGATTTACAGTTTTGAACTACCTTGTAAGCACTGGGAATCAAACCAGGATCTTTGCAACAGTGACAAATGTTGTTAACTACTTTAGCAAACTGTCTTTCCCTGTGAACTAGTTTTAGACTAGTTTGGTTTAGACTCACCTAGGCATTTAACTGAACTCAACACTGCTGACCATTATATCTCCCTCTTGACACTCTTTCTTGACTTCTAAACTTTTCTAAGTGGATTCTGGTCTTGTTCCTAAGTGGTTATCAGATGCATGCCCCATGCTTGGTACTTGGATGATAGTTCCAAAAAAAAAAAAAAAAAAAAAAGTCATTATCAATGCTACTCTTTTCAGTGATGTGAAAGTCATATTCTGGCAACTAGATACTTACAATGTTTAGGAAAACATACTATATCTGTGTCTACTGTAGTATAGAAATTGAAGTATTAATTATACTTAGTTTTTAACTAACATCAACTCAAACTGTTTAAATGCAGAGTAGCTCAGTGTTGACTATTGGAGTTCTAGAATGCTTGAGTCTCTATTGGCAAGAACTTCTCAAAAAAAAAAAAAATCCAAAGAGCATCTGATAGTTAAAATTATCACTCCACAGTTTTATTTTGTTTGTTCATTTATAAATGCAAGAAACTACTGAGTTAATGGGCTTTCTCGCAAGCATTGAAAGGGTTTGAAGAAGTGATCATTTTTCTTCCTTATTCTTCGAGAAAGATAGACTGAAAAAGAGGACACCAGGAGTCTTGAAGTAAGATGAGAGTACTGCTCAATACTTGACATATCTAACTTCTATCACCCAGGAATTTATTGACTTTAAGATGTTGAAGATGTTAAGGTTTAAGATGTTAAGATTCAGATATAAGAATGAAAAGTTTCTGAGTAATGATTTCAATTATATAAGTCAACATAACATAATAGAAACATATAATTAACTCTACTTATTTAAGATAATATACTTAAGTCACATGGGTAGGTCAAATGCTTGGGGGCATGACCATGACTAAAGAATAAGAATTTTAAATTGCAGGTGATTCCCATGGTATGTGGGCATCGAATTTAAAGTAGAAATTACTTGGTCATGTTCTAAAAGACTTTCCATGCCCTGGTCCTTCCAGTTCGCTGGTTTTATCTTAGATTCCATTACTCTTTTCTCACTATACTTTACTCTACTTGTGAAATCATAATAAACTATTTATATATAGGAAATCCTATTCATTAATAATTTATGTGCCAGATACCTGTTATGTATCTGTTCTCTTCATTTTTACATAGTTTTATATGGTGAGAATATCTCACTTTCTCACCACAAGTGAGTAGACTCACTTTCTACTTATAAAGGAATCGAAGCCTTAGTTTAAAACATTTTCTCATTTTTGTTTTACCAATATTTACTATTTCCTACAGAAATCCTAATTATTCAAGTGCAACAAATAAATCCTCAAAACTTGATCAGATTAGAAAAATATATAGGTAACATAGCATGTAATTCTAAATATGCACAACTTCATTTGGATTCATTTAGCAGACTATATGTGATGGTGCTTGATTGGGGGGAGAAAGGAGAATGGAATCTGAATAAACAAATGGACAAATAAAATTTAAAATGATTATACTATGGAAGAGCCTACTGGTAAAAGAAACATAGAGAAGCTGAGAGAGACTGAGACAGAGAGAGAATCCCACTAGCATATGACTTTGTTAATTTGAGCAATTGTGACCCTTTTCTTTCTGTGTTGTTTTAAATACAATGCTAAGAGTTTCTGTGAAACAAGTTCCTCAAAAACAAACAAACAAACAAAAACCCCAAAAAACAAAACAAAACATGAGTTGTTGAAAGTGGGCATTCAGCAGCAGCATCCTTGGTGTTGCCCGTAATGTGTTCAAGCTACAGTAGAGAGCAGGGGTTTGGTGACTATTGGAGCTGTGCTTGCAGTGGGGACTTTTGCCAGCTGTGCTTTGCCCAGTGATTGTGTACATCTCTTCATTCCATATTTGTTTTTGAACATCATTTCTTATAAAACCAAATTCTGTATTTAAAAAAATGAAAAGAAAAGGAAAGAAAATAATTTGTTCTTAATTTTCTTTGATATGGGCCTTAATTTATTCAAGTGACAAAATTATATCTCTATCTTTGTCTTTTAGATCTGTGTCTCAGAAATCATGTTAAGTTCTTTAGTAAGGATAACTCTTTCTGATGGTTATGAGGAATGGAATATATGACCTTCTAAATAGCTAGATTGTTACCATCAAAACTTTTCATGGGTACTGCTGAATTTAGTTCTGATGCCCAGAACAATCAAGTATGTGTTAGCACATATAGATCATTTCAATTATGTAAGTTCAACCAAGAAAGTTTAATCCATAGCTCTGGAAGTCAGAAAACAAAAAAAAAAGAATGATGCTCTGCACAAGATATTTGATCTACATTAGGTTATTTTTCGATAAATTATTAATAGTTTACTTTTCTTGATGTTCATCAGAAATTATCTTTTTCACCAAAATCACTGGCCTAAGGACTAAAGTGATATCAAGTGCAAAAATAATTCAACTCTGTTTTTCTTTGTTGTTGTTGACTAAATCTGGTTCTAATATTAAGAGGAATTCCCAAATATGACCCTGGAGCAAGGCAGAAAGCAAAAGTCAATATGTTTCCCAAGCTTTTAAAGCTATCAGAAAGAAGTTCTAGTATTTCCTTATATACACACACTGTAAAATGAATCAAGATATGATGTCATGCTTTATTGCGATATTTATTTTCATTAAAATTCACACAGTTCATAGAGGTCAAAATGACGCTTGAAAATGTGGGATTTCTCACTGTTTAGAAAACAAACCATGAATTTTTCTCAAATTTAGGGCACAATTCTAGGAAAGAGAGGGTCTCAAAATTCAAACATAAGGGGCAATATTTCTCTTTTTAAAGGTTTCATTGGAAAAAGTTAACTTTTGTAGTTATGTTGAAAAAAAAAAAATGCAAAGACCCGGGCAGACAGTCCTTTTTTCTTTAGAAGTTGTAGAGGCCTTTTTTTTCAGCGGTGTGATTCCCTGACATCCCCCCACTCTGCCATTCTACTAAATTTCCTCTTACATCTTCTATCCACCCCCTCCCACATACACAGGACAGAAGCCGAACAAGTGGAGAAGAAAATGATGAGAGTAATGCCGAGGGAAGACAGCAGCGTGGTTAACATCACAAGATCAGAGGAAGCCCAGAAGCAGAACCTAGAAAAATCCTTTCACAGCATGCAATATAGAACAAAAATCCCCAGAAAACTCAAATACTACTATTATCATGTTTCAAAACAAGAAAGCTAAGAAAGGCGACAAAAGGACCCAAGAAAGGAGCGGACAGACGTTCAGCCACCTATGTGTCGGGGGTGGGGGTGGGGGATTCATCAGATCGCTTTAATTCTTTCCTTTGATGTACAAGCCCAATCAAGACGATAATATGTCCTTGAACCAAAATGACTCTTCTGTGATAAACTATCTCTCTAGGTGATAAACAAATCCTTTAATGACATAACCTAGCTCCGTAGGTGGCCTTCACTCACTCCAAGAAAGCTTTTGATTAAAATAAAAAACGTATGTAGGAGTAGAGTTGAAGGAAGTCACACGCAAAGTTTTATTTTATCTGGAAGACATAAACACAAGAATAAGACCTCTTTAATATCTCCACACAGGTAGACAGATTAATCAAACTAGTCAGGAAGTAAAAAGGGAAATCAACTTCCACTGAACAATCTCAGTGTTTTTCAGTTTTAGGAGCATAGCCATCAAGTGTTGAAGAGCTTCTGAATAATTCTTGCCTGCAGTGTTCTCAAACTTGCTCAACAGCACATAGCATCTGCTCAATGGGCTTAGTAAGAAAACTGAAAAGCAAACTTGACTTAAAGGAAGTTTGTGACTCCTGACCTAAATGCAATCTATTTTGAGGCGGCCTTCTCGGACGGACAAATACTGGAGAAAGCCAAGAGAGAGCAATCAAAGGGCAGGGTAGAGATGGAAGAACAATGGGAAGAAAAACCAAGGATCTGGGGCCAGATTTCAGCATGAAGATCAAACATTCTGATGGGAAGGACAGAATTTCTTCTCACGCATACCTAGAGACGGTTCCAATAAAAACAGAACTGCCAGCTGTCAAGTATGAATGGAAATATGGAGACGCTACTTTTTGCCCAGTATTTAAACAAAACAAAGGGAAGTGTTGGAATTATGACCCTCTTATCGTTCTGTTAGGCATATGCTGTACTGTGAAAAATATGTTCGAGAACAGGTGGAGGCAGGCACAGTGACTAGCAGAACAGCGCTCTCTCTCTCTTTCTCTCCCTCCCTCCCTCCCTCCCCCCTTCTCTCCCTCCCTCTCCCTCTCCCTCTCTTGCTCTTTCTGTCTCTCAGATTTCTCAGCTCAACTCTTTTGGTAAGAGAAATGCCAAACTGAGGGCACTGTGAGTAAACCTGTCCTTTAAATTCTCAGTATGACAGAGTATTTCAAGAAACCAGAGAACAACAGCCAACCAAAACATTCACTCAAGGTCTCTTGAAGCTCAGCTTCTTAAACAGCTACAAGTGAGAGGGAACATGACTTTGCTGAAATTTGGGGGAGGGTGGCTCACTATTATATATTAAGGAAAAGTGATAAAAAAATTAATGTAAGCCATGAATGAACAGCATTTTCTGTCTGCCACTGTGTTTCGCAGGTGAGTGTGATGATCTGTAGAACAAAGATGTTGCTCTGCAGTTCTCTGAAATAAGTTTTCACACAATGCCTTACTTCCCCTTGAAAACACATATATTAAAAATTGGAACATCAGAAAGTACAGATATGTTCAAATGCCTAGGTGTAAATTCGGTCCTTTGATGGAATTTGAAAATTAAATATTACCTTTTCATTTAGTATCTTGCACTGAAATAAAAATGAACATAATTAGAAAATTGAACTCAAATTCTTCTGCAGTCCTAATTATCAGGCCAATCCTTCAAATTGTGTGCAATCAGAAATTAATAATTCCTGATTTGTCTTAATAATAGAGGACTAGGGTGGAAAGAATAACTTAAATCAATACAAATTACACAAATCTATTTAAAGCCATGCCTTTCATTTTTAATTTATCAATTAATTTTTATCTTAAAAAACCGAAAGTGTTAATAACTATAGACACTTATAAATATACTAACAACCATTACTGTGTGTGTCTACATGTTATATAAAATATATTTCAAGGATGAAAAAGCAGTAAAGGCTTGGGGAACACATCAAAACCATTTATCATTATTTTGAACTTATCAACTTAAAACTACAAATATTTAGTCTGTAAACATGTTTGAAAATCGTTTCCTTTCACAAAATATAGAAACAAGAAAACTGACTGAGAACATTTGAGAGACACACGGAGTGGGGGTAATGAAAGGGAGAGGTGGATACAGAGGTAGAGATAGATAGATAGGTAGATGATAGATAGATAGATAGGACAAAAATAGATATTAACAATGATTTTAAATAAAAAGCAATGACTTCTTATATGAAGGACACATTTTGGCTCTTCACAATGTTGTTGTCACATTTTTGCAGTTAGTCATGTTCTCTATAATCTTGAGGGTTTTATGTGTTTTGCATTCAGCCGTTAAAACTTTTGTGATTATAAATCACATTTTTATACAATTTCTTCCATTGTGTTTAGACCTAAAATACCACTAACGATTTGTAATAGAAAACACAACTCTGTGTAGTTGTGATCTTTGGAGTAATAATTCTTAAATACTTAAGTTTTTTCTTAAGTATTAAGAAATACTTAAATTTTCTTTACGCTGGAAAATTATTGAGAATTCCCAAAAGGAGTTTGAGAATTCTGATACATCGTAGTTTTTGCAGGAACTGGAACATAATGCTAATAGTTTCTGTGTGCTTCTTCTTCTCCTCCTTCTCCTCCTCCTCCTCCTCCTCCTCCTTCTTCTTCTTCTTCTTGTTCTTTTCACTTATTTATTTATTTATTTATTTATTTATTTATTTATTTATTTATTTTACACTCCAGATTTTATTCCCCTCTCGATCCATCCTCTGACCATTCCACACTCCATACTTCCTCCCCGCCCTCCTGTCCCCACAACGATGTCCCCACCTCACCCCACCCCAACAGATCTTTAAACTCCCTGGAACCTCAAGTCTCTTGAGGGTAAGGTTCATGTTCTCTGACTGAACCCAGTCCAGGCAGTCCTCTGCTGTATATGTGTTGGGGCCTCATATCAGCTGGTGTATGCTGCCTGGTTGGTGATATAGTGCCTGAGAGATCTCAGGGGTTCACATTAATTGAGACTGCTGGTTCTCCTATAGGGTTGTTCCCCTCCTCAGCTTTTCCCTAATTCAACCACAGGGCTAGGCAGCTTCTGTCCGTTGTCTTGGTGTAAGTAACTGTATCTGACTCTTTCAGCTGCTTGTTGGGTCTTTCAGAGTGCAGTCATGATAAGTCCCTTTTGGTGAGTGCTCCATAGCCTCAGTAACAGTGTCAGGCCTCAGGGTCTCCCCTTGAGCTGGATCCCACTTTGGGACTGTTGCTAGAGATGTCCTCACTGTTAACTTCTTATATGACATATTCGTCAGTACCAAATAACCAACATTGATACATAGTTATTCACCACATTCTAGACACTGGGTTTTGCCAACTGCTCAGTTAAAGGCTTCCTTCATTCAAGTTTGCATTCATCATGTGAATGCTAGCAACTAAATGAGTCCTATGTAAGAAAATCTTAACCACTGAGCTGTCTACCCTTGTCTCCTCATCATCTCCAAAGGCTAATATAAGTCTCATTCCTTTTCCAACAATAAACATAGGAATGTGCATTTTCTTCTACATCCCAACTAAGATTCCATTTTACAACAGATTTAGAACATAAGCGGCTATGAAGCTCACTCCTGTATTGAACTAGACAGTTTTGTGACAGTATAAAACAGTGCGATCTTTCTTGAAGGGCTTTGTTTAGGATGGGTTGTTTATGACCAAAGCATAAGATTTCTTAAGACATTGTTCTTCCTGTTTCCACATGAACCAATTAACTGGCTTTACCAAAATCTGTTTTAAATTTCTAGTAGGGAAACTATGGAAAGCTATAACCATCATAAGAGATTTTTGTTGTAGTTTACTTTGCTGAAGCCATTTGGGGATCTGAATTGTTTTTTTAACCATCTTAAGCATTTGTCCCTTTCAAGGTCTTTTCTCTGGTCTGCCTGGTGGGAGGAACATTCTTCTCCTAATTAGTAGACTGCATCTTTTCCTCACTTCTTTCAGGTTCACCTCACCAGAAATACCTTCCTTAACCATTCCAAAAAAGAATAATTACAATCCATTTCACTACAGTAGTCCTTACTCCAGTCATTCTGCTTATTTAAAATATTAATTTTATCGGTTTGCGCACAGGCGTTTGTGTGTGTGTGTGTGTGTGTGTGTGTGTGTGTGTGTGTGTGTGTGTGTGATTGCAGGAGTCTGCAGAGGCAAGAGCAGAGTGTTGGATCCCCTGGGGCTGAAGTTATAGGTGGTTATGTGCTCTCTGTCTTGGATGCTGAGAACTAACTGAACCCCAGTTTTCCACAAGAGCAGTACATGCTTTTGACTGATGAGTCATTCCTCTACCCCAGCCCTCATTTTTGCTGCGGATGATTTTTTTTTGTTTTTTGTTGTTGGTTTGACTTTTGTGGATTTTTTCTTTTGTGTTTACCACCACAAGCTAATCTGTCTACATGTGCACCATCTTTTTCTCCTAGAGTACAATTCTCTAACAAATATGTTTGTGTAAAAGTCTTTTATCTTAACATTATATCTTTAGTCAATTTTCTATGTATGTTAAAGATTCTAATGATGAGACTAGTTGTGGTGGAGACTCAGAACAGCGTCAAAAGACTGATCCATGGTAAACAATGCCTTGGGGGAACTGTGAAAGAGGCTCCAGGGACAAGACAGAGGACCCTTTACCTCAGGTGCATTTTGTTCTCTGGATTGTTCTTGGATGTGATTTATATCTTCTATGACAAACATTTAACGTCAGTTTATAAGACATGTTTATTCTTGTTGGATGTCAGCTCATATCTGTTGAATCCAAGCTGGTCAGTGTAGCCTGAATCTGAATATGGCCTTCAGCCTTGCTTTCACACTTTCCTAGATCTAATCTATAGTTTGCACCTGGCAATTGTGTTTAAATTGGTCGGTCCTGAAAATGTTCATGGAAAGGGCTGCTCTGTCAGTATTTATCATGTGCTTATCGGAGGTTATTTACCTGTTTTTCTGATCATGTTATCCTAAACGGTAACATCCTTCCTTAGGTCGTTGCTTTCTTGTTATATTCATGTAAAAAAGTACTGAAGTACTGAAATAACATCCTCTACAGCACCAGACTGTAGCCCATCCATTTTTTCTGGTCCTCGATCCTAGGTCAAGCAGACACGATCTGCACAGGTTGGCTGAAAAATCAACAGTAAAGTATTCCTCTCATTCCAGCTCCAGGGCACAGAGACATAAGGATCGTATGCAATTCTTCAAACAATATTGTTTTGACATCTATAAAAATTAGCAGGATTTTTCAAGAAAAAAAGCAGACTTAGAATGTATAATATTGAGGTCACACATCTCAGAAAAGAAATACTCGGCATTCTCTCTTCTATGCATAATCTGATGAATAATATATGAGTATATGTGAACAAAGGCACACTGGGTACAATATAATATATAGAGAGAATATAACAAAATTGCTAAATATTAGGGGTTATATAAAGATGAAATGTGGGTAATGGGCATATGTTGTGAGAAAGGACTTAACTCTTTTTTTCTAGTTGTGTTTCAGAGTTTTTGGTTTTGGTGATGGGTGAGTACATCCAGACAGATTTGATAGTGTAAGTACAGCAACCAGGGCGAAGCTCCCCCACTTCAGAATGCTATTCTAACTATACAAAAGTTCACTGAGATACATAAACTCTGGGTCTGGTTAATTTTCTGTGCAATGTTTATTTTACTTGCCAGGTTTTTCCTAATAAAGTTATAAAAATATAGTTGAACATACTGTCCATCCTCAATATTGTTTTGTGGAAGAGGGTAAAGGGTCAAAGTATCCAACATATTTGTTGAAAGTGGCCATTTTACGTTAGATCTAATTAATACACACCCACAAAACCTAGATGATTTCAAAGTAAATAAAATTTGAGAAATCCAAAGTAGAATAATAAACATATAAGCTTCTAGAAAAATGTGTAATTTAGTAGAACAGAACTGCATTTCAATGATTACAACCGCTAATGTGAGTTTTATTTAAAAAACAGCTTCACTGGTAGATTGTACTAACTTTTGTCAAGAGTCTCAGGTTGAATAAAACCTGTTTATCCCAAAGAGGGCTATTACTATGTTCACACTGTACAAACACCTCCAGAAAGGACTAGGATGAGATGCTTGCTTTTTTTCCCCTGAGTAAAAATTTGTTGAAGGATGTATCTTTGCTATTTTTCTAATTTATCTCTAACTTGCTATTTTGGTCTAATACACACACACACACACACACACACACACACACACACACACATCACATTACAAATAAGTGACAATCTGAGAGAAAACACACAGTATTACAAAAGAAAGTCCTTCAAGGTCTGATTACATTGTCCTTCACTAATTGTGCTTAATAATTCATTCAAACTTTAAAACATTTTTTTAAAAAATTATGCTTTACATCATTTATAAATAACAGTAGAAAATTAAAGTCTACATGTCACATTTTTGAGTCAGAGTACTTTTAAAAAGACATATAATTTTTTTAAATGCTTATAATGTAGTCGATGATTTAAAAATGTTTATTGTATTCTAGCTATATTGTGTTATTTCTTACTTTTTAAAAATACTGGATTCTTAGGTGGCTAGGATTGTCTCAAATAAAAATAAAATTTTACTTTTGTATTGAAAGAGCTGATGTACTTCAAACTTAGCTTACTAATTACCCATCCCTTCTACCTCTAACATGTCCATCCCCCCAACCCCCACAACTCTCTTGTCTCTTGCTCTAGGGAAATTTGGAATCTGGGTAATTATGGCCTATATATCAGACAATAATATTTGATATATTGCAAAAATATGTGTTTTAAAGTCACTGAATTATTGGGTCATGAAAGCAAATTCTGAGGTTGGATATATAACCAATAGTGTCATAAAATCGATAAATCTACTCTCTAAATAGAAATGAAGATCTCAGAATGAATTCTAAAATTTAGCTGTCTTGTGAACCTCCATGGCTGAGCCTTACTCTGTTTATTTCCATGGATCGCTTAACTGTGTTTTTATTATGATACCCTTGTATATCGTCAGTTTATTGTTTTAAACTGATTATTCTATTCCAAACACATAGCAATGTGGAAAACCATACATAGAAAGAAAATGCTGGTGCAAAGGGAAAAAAGAGAAAAGAGAAAATGAGAAAAGTTGTTTACAAAGCTGAAGAAGGAAGGCAGCTGTGAGACAAGGCAGCTTGGGTTGTACAGTAAGTTCCCATCTAATAATAAGACCTTGTCTCAAACCATTTCAAACCAAAC
The DNA here is from genome assembly GCA_019843965.1 of Rhynchomys soricoides. Classification (NCBI taxonomy): domain Eukaryota; kingdom Metazoa; phylum Chordata; class Mammalia; order Rodentia; family Muridae; genus Rhynchomys; species Rhynchomys soricoides. The sequence goes on along the minus strand of JADRCH010000027.1, from coordinate 10,754,254 downwards.
TAAGTGGCAAAATAACAACTTAAGTCAAAACAGAACAATAACAACAGCAGCAGCAGTAGCAACACCAACAAAAACCAAGCTAAGTGACTCTGCAGAAGAAAATGGAATGAGTCCACAACATTGAAAATGAATGTGGGAGGAGCTGCAATTCCTCGTTCTTCAGATGCAAGTGAGGAGAGCAGAAACTTCTTTTATTTCAGAAACAAGATTTTATCCAATGTAGAAAACTTACCAGAACCTCCATAGTTCCTAACACAAATTTCTGGACTGTTTTATATTCTCTGCTTCTATTATGCACTGAAAATTACTGTGGTCCTTCACTTGGGATCATGATTGGCTTAAAGATACATACTTTGAGAAGCAGAAGGAGGTCAAGAGCAAATCCTATCCAGTCACTGACTTTCTAACACATCATGGTATACGAGATTGTTTCTATAATGAGCACCACTGGACACAGATGGCATCTCCTTCTGGAGCACAGACCATTCTTATTTATTCACCAATAAGAAAGTTATCTCCTGTCAGCACAGAAGTAAGACACAAAGGATTCCTGGAACTGTAGGAAACTCAACAGTTAGTGTGTACAGGAATTGCTTGTCTGTCTTCATAGGAATCTGAGGTCAGAGAACTGATACAAATTCTCATGCTCTAGACAGTCCTACTATTGATAGTCGTAACTTTCTGTCCCTAACCTAGAAGCTTCTGTCTTCTGTAGTATTTATGATATTGTAACAGACAAGTATTTAACTTGAAAATGCACTCTTACATCCTTCATCATTAACACTGTAAAGATATAGAGGTGAATTTGTAAGAATTATATGGATAAACCTCTCATACATACTGTTATGGGAAGAAAGCCTCAAAACTACACATATATAAGTGAATAATACATATTTATATACATTCATGCACACGCACACACACATATATTGAATGTGCACGTATAACCACATTTGAAGATAACACATACAAATAACCACATATAGGTTTAAAGAAAGTTGTGGAAGATTATACACCAAACAATTGTGCAGAATTGCTATTCTATTGAAAGAGAAATATGATCAGACAGTTAGGGTAGAGGTTGGGGAAGTAATGAATGGGGAGTGGAATAGAATTCCTGCAGCTGACTTAAGGTCCATTCAGCCTATGGTTAAAAACCAAACAAACAGATACAAGCAAATAATATCTAAATACAAGTAAGTAGGTCTAATCTCTTTGCTGAATGGGTTTTCACACAAATAGATTAATAATATTTGCAGGGAGGAAGGAAATGTATCCACAGAATTTCCTTGGCAGGATTATTTCCTTGTGAAAGGATTCATCACTCTAAGTAGATCTGAGATTTATGAGTATCTGGGAGTACAGTATAGAAACTCAAACATTCTTTAGTATAAATGGAGAAGTCTCACAGTCTAAGTGCTTCTTCTGTAAAGTTGCTTTGGAAGTCCATATTTAGGAACATCTAACCAACTACTGTAATGCAATTTTAGTAAATTCTTCAGTATATCCTGTGCATTGTTAATTAGGACTGTCTTTGTTTCTGTCTGTGGTTCTTTTATCTAGAGTCTACATCACTGGTGCTTCTTGGCTACATTCTACTTCCTTAACCAATCTCCATTTACTGGCTAATTTACATGCTTCCTATTGCATACACATGCTACTGTGTGACTCTGTCTCCTGTTCCATGTATAACATCAGGTTAGAGTAAGCCAACCACCACAATTTTGAGCCAGATTTGAAGCAAGCTTTAATTAAATGCTGGCTAGAATGAAGGAGTCTGGCCAAGACCATTTTATTGTTCCTAGAAAATAATGACAAGTCACATTTTGTAGAGGCTTATAAAGGCAAATTCATAATGGTATATATTTCATACCAGGTCCAATCGGGGCAAGCATATAGTCTTTTGTACTTGCCAGAATACCTCTCGCACCTACATCCAATCAGGGAGCAAGCATACATCTTGACGTATTTCCTACCTATGTACCTCCCACCTTTATAATATGATATGTGATCAGATCAAGCAAATTCAATATCGTTGGGTCAAACAAACTTGTTTAGGGGAGTAACAACATGTGGCTTGTTATCTTCCATAAACAATAGTCTCTGGCATTTCAGAAAGTGTCTGTCCTTGGGACAGAGACTTACAAGTTAGAGTCATTTTTGTTTTATGAATGTCTTAGGCACAGTAATTAAAACTTAAAACATAACTTTAGGTCTTACACCAGCTTCCTCAATTCATCTCTCAGTATGTCCTTCATATAAACTAAATGTTCTTGGTTTATGGTCATCTTTGATTGCAGCATTATTCAATGCTAAAATAATCCTCAAATATTTCAGATTTGAATTTCTCGTGCTGGCCTTTCTCTTATCCCACACCCCACCCCAAGTTCATATTGCATATCAAAGTGGCACTAATATGGCCATTCTTGCATGTATTTCAAATGGTTTGTGCCTGTGTTAGTCAGAGGTCAACTTTGGATGTCTTCTTCTATCATTCCTTCCAGACAGGATCATTCATTGCATAAAAGGCTTGCTGGCTGCCTAGGTTGGCTTTTCTCTGAGCTCTGAGATCCACAGTGCCAGAATATAGAAGCACACCATTTCATCTAGCTTTTTTTAGGGGTGCCAGGAATTTCAACATAGGACCTCTTGCTTGTGAGCATGCAATTTACCCACTGAACATTTTATTTTACTTAACGTGTCTGATGCCATTATCGTAAGGAAGATCACCAAGACGAAAATAACAAAAATCAACTGGGGTACACTTTTGACTCTTTCTGTTTCTTTGAAGTCCCTTTCCTTTGGCTTCAGCTTATCTACAGATTGTCTCCTCTTCTGCTACATCCACTTCTTCCATTCCATCCATTGGCACAGCCTTAATAGCTGGTGCTAGACACCCCCTTCTCTTGCTACAGTTACAACCCAAACTTGGTCCTTATTTTTCTCTTCGTTCCTAGTGTCTTCTACCCTATATTCATAAATGACCCCACTACCCTCACTTCTTGATCCAAGTTTATTTTATTACTAGAATAAAATCTGAATTATGTCACATTAAATACCACAAAATAACAACAAAATTCAAAACAAAAGCAAACACTGGGCTATTTAGGCCTTGCTTGTGATCTATCTCTCTGTCTCTCTCTGTCTCTCGGTCTCTTTGTCTCTCTGTTTATCTGTCTCTCTCTCTCTCTCTTTCTCATCCTGCCTTCTTGTACAGTTGTTTGTCAGCCAGAGCATATTCAGCATTTTCTGGTCTTAGCTCTAGTCTGCCATGTCATGGATTTGTAAATACCGTTACTTCTCTCTTGTTTCCACTCGAACAATCATTTGAAGACTCACTCAGATGATATTTCCATCCTGATTCTTCTTTTAACCAACCCTCAGCTTCTTGCTATTCTAAATAGTTTTCATGTTTCTCCAGGTAATCGCACCAAATCTTTTAAGGATTTTTTTATGTGGGCTGGAGAGATGGCTCAGAGGTTAAAAACTTTTTTGCTCCTGAAGATGGTCCACTGAATTTCCAGAGCCTGCGTGGTAGTTCACAAACATCCATAGCACTAGTTAGAGGATCCAATGCCCTCCTCTGGCTTTTGTGGGTACCAAGCACACACATGATGCACACATACACACACACATTCACACACACAAACACAAACATGTATACATGTGTGTATGTGTATACAGGCAAATTATACATATGAAATCAGATGAATAAATTTTATAAAAACATAAACTTTTTCATCATTTATTTCCTTCAGTCTACAGTATCATAAGTGCCAGAGCCAAGCCAACTAGTTTTTTTCTCATCTTCCAGTGCCTTGAAGGAAACAACGTCTTAAAAATTGCATGTCAAACTGAATTGACAGATCCTGAGGAAGACCATGAAGTAGATGCTAGACACAAGTGCAGAGAAGGCAGTGGTGGACTGAAGAGATCACAGTTAGGTAATTTTAGAGAAATGGAAAAGAAATATGTGAAAATGGAGGCTTAAGATGAGAAGTCATAAAGACAAAAATGTCTGTAGACAGAATACAGAGCAAGAGGGAACCCAAAAGATACAGAAAGCCAAGTTCAGACATATTCCTAGAGTAGAAAATGAAAATGGCCCATGAGTAGCCAGTGCTACATTTTCGAAGAACTACCATGGTTGTATTTTCCAAAGAATTACCATGGTTAGCCTATTGCATTTTCAAAATTAATTTAGTTCACCATTTCAAACTATTCTCTCAGAATTATTGAACGCATAAAGCTAAGAAGTACCCATGAATTTCAGGTGATTTACATGTCACTCTGTCTCTGGAATGTTTTATGAACTGACATTCCTCTTGAAGGATCTTGGTGCTCAAGGTTTGTTACACAAGAAAAGCGTTGAGCATCAGGATTTTTAGTTTCTCATATTTTACCTGATTGGAAAGCCAGAACTCAATGTGTAGTAGTATTAAGCTGCCCAAAAGACTCAGAACCTTTCACAAATAAGAAAATCAGCATGCTTCACTGCTCAAGCACCTTTAGATGGAACAGTTCTGATTTATACTGCTAATTGCTTTTGCCTGGCAATGTAGGCAAATGGAGATGATTTGGAATCCTTTTTCATTTTAATAAATTAGAAATGTTGGAGAGATAACAGACTGTTATGCTGTCCCAAATTTCTGAATTGCTAAGGAAAGGGAGATGTCTTAACTCTAATAAAAGCCTATTTTTCCTCCTGAGCACAGTGTACCCTCACTGCAGCCTCACAATACTTGCTAGTCTATTGTGCTACAATTTGAGCTTCTGTGGATTTCTTTCTTCCCCAATATACTACCAATGGCCTTTGACAGTATTTGCTGAGCACAGTATGATCACTTTTAATCTGTTCTCTATCTGCCCATGTTCTCTCTATAACTGAGCTGTATTTAAACACAGATCTCATCTCTTGGGAAGAAAGAATGAGATTTCTCACAGCAATATTATACTCACATATTTCTACAGAAATACCGGCAAACTTTCTTCATATCCATCATACAGGGCAGGTCCTGGGATAATGTAGGTGGTAACAATGAAACAAAGGTACACACACAGATGTGTGCACATACTCACATAACTCATCCAGGAGGGATGGAATTTTTGTTTAGTGAAGTGGAAAGAAGATTCAAAATGACTGTTAGAAAACGTTGTAAGCATAACTTTTGAAGTAAATTGAATAATAGTGACACATTGCAAACATAAGCTTGGATAGCATGCTTTTTATTATTTACTCTTGATGAAATTTAGTGTAAGATATTAATTTCTTATTTATATATATAAATATAAAAGTATGTGTGATCACACACATACCAGTTCTTCCTGTTACTTTATAGGAATTCCTGGACCATGAACTATTCCTGAGAATTGATTCCACACTCCCTCAAATATGACTTTTTCATAAGGCAGCTCTTTTAAAAATATAACATTTCATATATTTCCCAGACTACACGTCGAATCAGTTGCACACAAACATAATACTTCTACTACTTTCTTACTGCCTGGTGTTGAGAGGGAAAAATTCAATATATCTGTATGATATCTACATTAATGTAATGGTGGGATATTGAAACTGCTTTTATCTGCCATGTTTCTCAAATGAAAGCAGCAGCTAATTTTTATGGTAGTTAAACTGTTAACCTGGCTCACAATCTTGCCTCTGTGGCTGTGCCCTATGGTATTATTAACAGTAGTCTTTATTCTTCATCTTAGACTTTCAAAGTTGCTATGGATATAAGAAGCCTATCATGTGGCCATGTCTTCACCGGAAAATGTGTGCAGCAAATTCTTAATAGAATTCACAGGCCTTTCAAGAGATTGCAGGACAATTTCCTGGCATTTTTAAGGGATGATACAGTGAGTTTGCCACACTCTACCTGTTGCTTGTCTGACGTGCTATATTATAACCCATGTGTGAATTTTCCTTCTGGTGGTGAGTAAAGCTTTCATTCAGATTTTGAGGTAAATATGGCAACAATAAATCTTTCATACGAAGTTACTGTTAGCGACAAAAAGGACATGCTGATAAGCAAACTTCCTTTGTGAACACATAAGTGGCTGGAAAGAGATTAGGCTCAAACAGTCTTATGTTTTTATGTCAGCTGAGTATGCCAGATTCCTTGCTGCAATGCTGATAAACTCCTTGCTTATCACCGACAGTCAACAATATCTTTTCTTTAGCTGTCCTGATTCAGTGAGTGACATTCACTGTTGGTAAATCCCCCACAGAGTAACTTGAGCTCACATGTGCCTAGCCACAATACCAGTAATGACAAGATCCTGAGGGGATTTGAAACCCTACCTCAACAAATTTATTTCTGTTTTTCAACATATATTCAAAGCAACAATTTGGCATTGTAATGTGATTCCTGACAGGGTAAGGTAAATTCATCATGCTAAACTGAAATGTTTCTGGCAGATGTCTACTCTGTAACAATCAAATTGCATGTACTGTAATATATGACAGCCTCTGTACTTCCTCTAGTTGTAAAACTTACAAGTACAATACTTTATTAATGCAAACCTGGAATGCAATTACATAATGCATTATTGCACCATGTTTTTTTTTTTTTTTCATTTAGAAAAAGTTTTTGCAGACAGCTTGCCAACTTACAAACAATGGATTTTTTTTCTTTTTCTTTTTCTTTTCTTTTTTTTTTTTTAACGAATACAGGGAGAAAAAGAAACCATAACCTTTACATTTCAAAGATATTCAGGCATTTTGATACTTTTCAAAATCATATGCCTACTGAAATTTAAGAAAGCATAAAAGTGAAATGTTTTCTCTTATTAAATATTAACTTTGCTCTCCATGGAAAAAGGCATATGTCCCAGATGAATGCTCTTCTTTAGAGAAGAAATTATTAAAATGCCAAGAATAAGCACTGAACTCTTAAAAGTGAATAGTTTTTGCAATAACCTAAATATGGACACCATTTATTTATTTCAACACAATTTGCCTTATTTTACCTTCAAGCACCTAAAACATATTTTGCTTATAAAAAGATGTCATCCAAAGAAATGGCACCCTTTTGACTCCCTAATAAATTCAAAGGCTCAGCATATGACTTGGGGCCGGGGCATGTTCACTCAAAACAAAAGCACTCATGGGAGCAAAGCACAAAACCCTTTAAGTGTCCACCACATTTAGCTATATCCATGTTCCAGTTTTCCGACAGCAACAATTCTTGCTGCCTTGCTTCCCATTCTTTCAGTAATTATTTCAAAATATGTACTTGCATGAACAAATAACCTGCCAGTTCCTGTTTGATGACCCACTTTCCAGAGGTAAGTTGAGTTTCTGCCAGGGAATCTGAGTTCTGAATCCCTTCTAGTCTCTGCCTCTCTCAGTAGAAACAACTCCTGACTCTACTCCCCATCCAAAAAGAAAAAAACAAAAACAAAACAAAACAAAACCCAACCAGTTGGCTTTCTTTTGCCCTGGTAACTCCCTTCTTTTGCTTTTATTATTTGTGTTCTCCAAAGACTTCCTTGAAATTCCATGGATATTTGCAACTCAAATTTAAATATTTACATTTGAAGTTAATTATTTAAAAGTATTTAAATATTTACATTTAAAGTTAATTATTTTTTAAAAACCCACAGCAGCAATTCATTCAATGTCTTTTTTTATAATTTAGTGTGAAAGTTAAATAGTTAAAACAGGTCTGGGGCATTTTATTAGAACTCAGGAAAAATAAGATGATGTCTGGAACTCAAGGCAAGTTAGGTAACTTCTCCTGGGCAGTAAATACCCTCTCAGACAAACATGAAATTGAGACATCTCTAATTGAGAACTTGAATCAGGTGGTGAAAGAAGACAATGATTGGCAAGAATATAAAGTTGGAAACTTGATTCACTAATTTTATTGCTGCTGGAAGCCAAGCAATGATTTGAGTCAGAGAGTACCTAAGGCTGATGCCTGGAAATGGAACTGCCCATTGCATTAGTTACAGAATTATTTACTTAGTCAATTGATTAATTACCAGTAGATGAATGGTTGGTGATTTGCTGACTTAGTTTTAAAAGGTCAATCTCACTTGAAAGTCACCCAGTCCCTAAATTCACCCCATCCCTGCACTTTGGCTTCCAGGGAACAGTAGCCGACTAGAGAATTGGAGCTCTGTATTTCAATTTGTCTCTAAGATCAAACCCAGACCACTACATGTGCAGCCATGGTCACCATCCAAAGTCAGGAATTTTGGCAAATGTTTCTACCAGTGGTAAGGCTGCTTTAAGCATCTTCAAATCCAACATGTTGAGAGAAGCATAGCATTCGTGTCTTCAAGACATAAAAATGTTCTTTCAAACTTTTCTGAATTCGATTTTATTTCCCATTCATATAATTCATTTGAGAATGCTGGACTTAATACTTAACAAATCTCTTCACCTAGGACATGCTCTCAGTGATCACAAACCTTTCACAGGAGTTTAAAGGAAGCTGTCCTGCTTGTGTCTCTGAAAAGTCTTGATCCTTGTTTTTACCATCATTTGGATAAGTAAATCAAACGTAGAGTTTTTCTTAGTTGTGCTTCATGGCTGCCTCCAATCCTCCACCCATATTGCTTCCTTGATAAAATGCAGGAAAATACAGATTTGTGCTCCTTTGTCCTCGTTTAGAATCTTCACAAGCTTCATGCATATGCCTTGCAAGAAGGAGTCCAAACATTTCCAAAGAGCATTCACATTATCATCTAGTGTGCCTCTGTTCTGCTTCTCACCTCTATTCCTTCTCTATCCCAACTGCTGTCATGTTTTCGGAATACACTGATGATTGGGAACTTTCTCCAGATCCCAGTTGAAATATTTTTCCTTGGCAAAACATCTTGGTAATCAGAGGGAGCCTATCATTGTCATCCCTCTACTCTGTGGACACTCTTCCTCGCTCTATATTAATGTTCTTCTTCTCTCTCTAAACCCAGAACTTGACTAATCACATCACAGGGTCATGCATGTGCAGCTGTGTGTGCAGGCCAGAGGACAACTTCTGGTACTGTTTTTCAGGCATGATCCACAGTGTTTTTAAAACAGGGTCTGTAATTAGCATAAAACGTGCCAAGTAGGCTAAGCTTGGTATCCAATGGCTCAGGTAATCACTTGTCTCTTGGTGCTATCATGTCATTTTTTGCTTCCCAGTGTCTTATGAAGATGATTAATAGATGTTCCTTAACTAACTTTGTGAATAACTGAGATGGCAATAGATCTGATACAAGTTTACTTGCCTAAGAGTGAACTGATACTGGACCTATTTTAGTTCAAGAGGGATATAGTCATTAAAGGCAAACACATATTAAATTATTTTATTACCATTGGTAAAACTATTTAAATAACATCAATAGACCACTTCTGAAAGATTAATTTCCAGACTAGGATTTCCTCTCTAGATCTTTTATGTGTACCAGTGTAGAAGCACTTCAATTTGTGGAGAAAAGTAAAATTCTATTACACTTATGGACCCTCTTTGAACATTTTTTGTAAACCCAGATGTAAGCTGAACCATTCTGAGTAATGATGTTCTCCTTTTTGCTTCCTCTAACCAAGTTGTAATAGTATCAAGTGACAGTGAGTGATCATTAAAAGATGATTGTTGAGGAGCCATCTGGAGTGTCCAGTGTTACACTTTGCACTTACTCTACGATATTTCACTAGCTGTCCATAATAAAGATGCACAAACCTCCAAGGGATTCTCAGTATGGATGTTTTGAAAGAAATTTAGAAATACACAATAACATGACTGGATTCAGACATGTGCTTTTGCACACACACACACACATATGACCTCATGAGTCAGGACACTGGCAAAAAATAGAGGGCCCACTCAGGGTGTAAGAGAAAGGAATTTTATAAGAGACTATTTGCAGAAGAACAATCCATTGTAAGAACATCAACAGAGGGATTGAGGTGTTAGAAATCAACCAGTCAGAAATGATTACTTCCAAAGCCTAGAGATGAAGCATGGAGTGTTAGGAGTCCAAAGAAAGGAATCCCTGGCCAGAAATCTTATAGATGGAGTTCAAACCACTACCTATCAGAAAGGAGCCCACATCTAGAATGTGAGTTAATAACAATCCTTCTTTTCCTATTTTTTTGGTTTCTATCAGTGTCAACCATCAACAGATGCCCACCAGAAAGCAAGCACATAAAAAAGACAGAGGTGTTAAAATAGATATAGAAGGGTAAAACAAAGAATGAACGGCATGATCTTAAAGACATCAGCCACTTGACTAGAAGAGAGGCACAGCAGGATGCCTCAGTTTAGAGTTACTGTTCAAGATAACAATAACTTCATATAAACAGCAGGGATCTTATATCTTGTTGAGAATCTAAGGCAGCTTAGCCATTCAAGGTAGGAAAGATGGGAGACAAGACCCATAACCTGTAAGCCTTCATGTCTTCATTCCATGTTGAAGCAGAACAGTGGTGATCAACTCTCTTTTTTCTACTAAACAGTTTGTGGGATTTCATAAAACATGGGCTGATGTAAAGAAATGATCCAAGAGTACAGATTAGGTTTCCTTGTTTTATCAGTGAAGTAAGCATCATTCTGGGAAACAAAAATTTAGTAATATGTCCCAGTTTTTTCATCTGTAAAATGGAGGTAAAAAAAAAAAAAAAGTAGATCCAAGAAGAACTGTAGTGTTGAGAAGATCAAATAAGAAAAATGGATTTGGTTTGCTTTTGAAAAGCTTAACAAGCTCTACAAATGTCAGGCCCTATCACTTCTGGATGCTATCTCCCAAAGCTGGTCCCTAGGTATATGCTTGCCAATCATCATATCCTGTCTTTTGGACTATCTCTCCCTAACACATGGAGCACTTCACTCAACTCCAACTGAAACATCACACACAAAGGAAAGATAAGCGGTGAGGAAATCCAAATGCGTTGGCAATACCGCTGCATGGCATGTTAAAAAGAAAGAACAAGATTCCCGTTGAACTTCATTTCTGCCATGCCTAACTCTTCTTTCTATAGGTTCCATTAACTTCAAAGGGAGCTCCGTGCATGTAAATGATTATATTTATTGGATGCGCCAACTCCTTCTTATCCTCCAGGCACAATTAGAAATATCATAGAAAATGAGTGCTAGAGACTTGGATCCATATTTGATATTCTATGGGAAATTTCCCATCGTTACAGAAGTTAAAAATCCTGCCCAAAAGTCCAGCTCTGAATTTGAGGTATTCACCCTTTTATATAGCCTCAAAGTTTGTTTTTTACCCCCTATGGTTTTTGATTCCTCTTCTTCCAATAAAACAAAAATTATTTTCTTTATATCTATATAAACTGGGATAGTCTTTGGCAGATATCCAACTTGGTCTATTAATACAAATTTAGACTGCATAGAGAAATTGTTAGTGCTTTCCTAAGATTATCTCATAAACACAGAAATTCTGTTCCAACTTCTATTTCACTCTGGGAAATGCTATCAAATCACAGTCCAGGATTTAAATCCAGGATGCTCAGTTCAATATTCCATTCACTAAACTACAGTGTGATTTCAGGGTTCAATGTAAATTCAGGCATTATCACTATTCTTGTTAGATAGTGAGGTTTCTCTGGTAAGAATCTCTTGAATCAATGAAAACCCCTTGGTGTATACAGAGCCCTGGGCCTTTTACAGTACTTCGTTGTTTATCCACTCTATATTCAGGAGTCTTATAGCTTATAATGAATGGATGTGTCTCTGAGGCTGACTGTGGCAAACAACTTAATGTCCTCATTCTGTTCTATCAATAAATATAAAGATCTGATAAGTACTACAGACATCTGGCTTCAACAATATTGTGGGTATGTGTTTGTGTGTTTACAAATTCACTGAAAAGGACAAGTTAATATTCAACTGTACAATCTTTTAACGTGTCACGTGGAGGAAAGTAATGAGCCTCTCAAATTAAATAGATTGAATTACTATGAGAGGATGATATATTCACACAGTGAACATACCTGTACTGAAAGATATGTACATATAATGACTCTTTACAACTCACCTTGCAGACCAATAAATAAAGCTACATCAAAGTAATTTAGGCCCAGCTTGAATTATTTGTAATGAATAAATAAGGAGAGTCTAGCTTTAGTAAATATTTATAAAGCAAAGTAATCTGAAGTCTACATAGCAATCAAATTTTTAGTGAAAATATGTGTAAGTGGGTTTATTTTGAAAGGAAACGTCCTACTCTGAGTGTCATAACCAATTAAATTCTCCAGGTAATGACCCCATTTGCATAGTGAGCGGAACCCACAAGTGGGAATTTTAATGGGTACACCACCTGAGTACAGTAATTGGGAGTGACACAACTTGAACTAGTTTTGTGCTTACCTCACTGAAATTCTACTCAGATTATTTTGAATGTCAAGCTACAAGTCAAATTCCAAGATGATGGATTTGTTCTTTTTTAAGCACCAAGTCTGAATAAAAAGAAATGCATGGCGTATCTTCGCTTTAAGTCATCTGTGTCTTTCTCCCCATTGCTTCCTTTTCTTCAGTGATTGGAATTTAATTTTATTCATTAATTTGTGAATAATTAGATAAAAAAAGAAATAATGTCCCCAGCAGCTAAATTGCTTTTGGATTTCAAGTTAATATACTTTTATCAGAATGTGTATTAGAAAGTTAAACTAGCATAACAGTTTACTAAAATGTAATTGTGTCAATATGCTCAATTATTCTTTCTGATGATCTAACAAAATCTAAGGTAATGAGTATTCCAGGGTATTTCACTTGTCCCTTACCCTGATGCTGATAAAACACACTTTCCGCAGAGCTGATCAGAGATGACTTGTCACCTGAAAGTGCTACTTCTAAGATATTCTCTGTATCTCTCGGGCACTATTCATGTCCTTGAAAGAACTGTGCACTCTGATTGAGGGATCATATGACGGCCACATTAAATTATATAATAAAGGAGATTTAAAAACTCTTAACAGTCAGACCTATGATGAACTGTGCTGTCCAGGTTTTGGAGGTGACATTTCAAAACCTCTTTTGTTTCACTCCAAGACTGCTTTCAGTCCTGTTTGTAGGTGTTTGACACAACTCAGCCACATCTGTAATTGGCGTAGCATCCAGCAGACAGGCTCTGTACATCTTTACACTGCAACCTACCAAGTTAAGAAATGGATTGGTTCAATATAAAACAGCAGGCTGTTTTTAGACATAGTTACTAGTGCACAAGCTTTAATATGGCTTGGCTTCATTCTATAATGAGATCTTTTGGTTCCCTGCTCAACAGACTTTTATTCCTTTGGAAAAGGCTATGAACTATGTCAAGTGGCTCGGAAGCTTTTGTCCACCCCTCTTTCTTGGCTTTGGAATGGAATTCCTTTGCTTCTACCCCTTTATGCATCAGACAGAACTTAAGAACCGTTTCAGTTTTTTCAAGTTAAACTTAGAATTTCTGTGCTTGAATTTGCTGTTTGCTATTAAATATAAAAGAGAAAAGAATAATTATGTTCTCAACTAAATTTCACAAAAGGGGGTGGCTTGGAGATAAATACTTAAAACTGTAAGGCTCTGCTTTGCCTTTAACAGATGGATCTTTAGCTCCAGATGGCTAATGTGTCAAAGGATGGGTTTCCTAAAATGATTTCTTCACAGCCAGCTCACAACCAGGTAAATAATTCTTGGTTTCTGTTTCTTGAATAATGCTATTTGGTAGAAATATAAACAGATATAAATAATGTACAAACAAGCAAGAGGACTAGAAATGTGAGCTACTGTCCAGTTGGGGAACATGTAACTGCTTATTTGAGAATTCTTGCTTCTGAGCTTTAGTTATGGCATTAGTGGAAAACATGTTCTGTCTCAGTATGGTAAGAACAGTATGGAGGGCTGGAGAAATGGCTCAGAGATTAAGAGCACTGACTGCTCTTCCAAAGGTCCTGAGTTCAAATCCAAGCAACCACATGGTGGCTCACAACCATCCGTAATGGGATCTGACGCCCTCTTCTGGGGTGTCTGAAGATTGCTGCAGCAAGTGGGACTGGAGCAGAACAAGCAGGGCCAGAGTGAGCATGGCCGGAGCATGGGGTGGGAGAAAAAAGAAACAGTGTCTGAAGACAGCTACAGTATACTTACCTATAATAAATAAATAAATCTTTAAAAAAAAAAAAAAAGAACAAGATGGAACAGGTCTCTGAAGGATTCTGGTCTGTAACTAGGCTCTGGTCATGGTTATGATTTTATTTCCAGATTAGCTACTGATATCATTAATTTTTGATCTTCTGAGTAATATTTCGAGTGATAGTCTTTATTTTTAAAAATCTATCTATCTATCTATCTATCTATCTATCATCTATCTCTCTATTTGTGTGTACCAGAGAAGGGACCATGAAATTACATGCACCCTGTCTGTATAGGCATCCCAGGAGGGCCAGAAGAGGGTGTCAGATTCCTTACAACTGGAGTTACAGGTGACTGTAAGTCCCCTGATGTGGGTGCTGGTAACCAAACTCAGATCCTTTTGAACGTGTATCTTCTGCAAGAGCAGGAGTTGCTCTCCAGCCCGAGTTTCAGATTTTTAAAGTAAAAGGTGCTGCCATTGTTTACTGGAAATTTTGCAATGGGAAGATGCAGGGTCAATTTAGTAACCAGTGACCATTCCTACTAAACCAACTTTCATATGAGGGCTGTATCACAATGCCACTCTGCTTCCATAACTTTTTTTTCTATTTTAAATCAAACCTCTAATAATATCCTAAAGAGTTAAGCAACAAATGCAAGCCTCGGTGGTAGAGTTGTCAATTCTTCTCTGGAGATGGCAATCTTCCTCCTTGGGTTGAAACTTTCTGAGCCTCATGTTATTTCCTTGGAATACCTAGTATCGAGTTAAGCACATAAAAAAACACTCACAGAGATGAACACTGTGAGGACTGCCCAGCAATACAAAACCATGGTTAAAAATGTAAGGAGTTGTGGAGGAAATCCTAGCAATATTACCCATTGTTTGAAAAAACTGGTACGCTACTGCATTAGCATAAGGGGAGGGTAAATTAACATTCAATAAAACCTTAGTCCTGGAGTATCGAGGGGGATCACCAACCAAAGAATACACATGGAGGGACCCATGGTGCTGGCCACATATGCGGCAGAGGACGGTCTTGTTAGCCATCAGGGGGAGGAGAGGCCCTTGGGCCTGAGGGTGTTACATGCCCCAGGATAGAGGAATGCCAAGGAGGGAAGACAAGAGTGGGTGAGGGAATACCCCCATAGTGGCAGGGGGAGGGGGTAGGCAATGGGGAGGTTCCAAAGGGGAGATCTGGAAAGGGGGAAACATTTGAAATGTAAATAAAGTATGAAAAAAATAAAATTAAAAAAAACTTAGTCCTATGGACCTACACATCACAAGTAATTGAAAGGGAGTAAAGTTTTGAATAGTGATAAACTAAAAATAATCTTAGTACTAATGTTATTAATATATTACCAAATCATTATTAGTAAATGGTTGATTAGGAAGATGGAGAAACACAACATTAGGTGAGGTTGCAGAAGGCAATATAGTTCCTTGGACAGAGCTTTGGCTCTGTTAGGTAGTGATGTGTAGTGGGTTGAACTTCAGAATCTAGAGGACGGAGATTTTATGGATAGGTAATGGCGAGTTATTATACAACTCGCCATTGTTGCTTTGGCTGATCTAGTCAGACAACACCAGCATTTTAGGTGAAGAAAAGGTTTACAGCAACCCATTGTGAACATATGAAATAAAGTCATTTTTTCTTAAACAAACAAACAAAAAAACCCCAGAAAAACAAATAAAATAAACGAAAACCAAAAATCTTCTCATGAATAGTTATACCATTATTTGTGTAAAATCTCAACTCCAAAGCATCTCTAAATATTTGTTTTGCCATTGCTGTCTTAGGTAGAAAGAGTCCTGACAATGGAGTTGTATTAAAATTTATGAAATGTAATATATACTTTTATGACTTGGAAGACTTTTGTTTGCCACTCAATGTCAGCATATACAAAAGGTTTTTTTTTGTTTTTTTTTGTTGTTTTTTAAGTTTTATAAACTGAAACGAATTCCTTAAGTAAATAAATGAAATCAATCTACTCAAAAAGGTGAAAACTAGTGGATTGTTCATGACTAATTCCTGCTCTCGGGTGGCTAAGGAGGGCGATTGATGTGAGTTTGATGTTACCTTGTGATTCTATACTGAGGTGCAAGCCACCTCTGAATACTGTTAAGTGGGATTGAAATATGTGAAGAGGGAAAGAGAGAAGAGGTAGAAGGCCAGAAAGAAGGGAGAGGATAAGGAACGAAGAGGGACGGCAGAGGTAACGAAGGAAGTGAGAGAAAACGCTTGTATTTTTTACCTGCTGTGAATATTTAAAAGAGCACTGCATTTTGGTATCATAGGGCAGCAATGACTTGCAGACAAATGATTTCCATATATTTCTCAGTTCATTAGCAGGCATGAGTCTTGTTCTCTAGTCAGAGACTTGGAAAGAGAGACTAGGAAATTTTTCAGGAAGACATATAAAAGGGTAATGAAAATCTTCATGTTTTAAATTATTGTTGAAATTATTTAAATACAAAGCAACTAATAGATTATTTAAATACAAAAGGATCTTAAAGCACAGTAAGTAGTCATATTTGTTTTTTATTTTAAAATAACCAGGATCCAGTTTGAAAATATGCCACATTTAAAAAGAGACTGAATGTCTAGGTGTAAACTATAGCAATTAGTCTTGACGTTCATAAGATTCAACAAAACACTTTACATACCAAAATTCTAAAATATGCTAAAACTGTTTTCACATTTGCCTATTTTTCTTTTGAATTATGTAAGATGCCTTAAGGAATGGCTTGCCTGGAGTAGAGAGCTGAAGAAAAGTCCTACACGTACAACTATGAAAATTAAATTCTGGTATTCACTAATGCTCTCTATTACAGAAAAACATTTCTAATGCACTAACATTTTCATTGCAAATCATAGCAAGATATATTCAATCATCAGACAAGTCTCTTGGTTAAACAGTTTTACAGGATAATGAGGCAAATATTTTACCAATCATTAGGCGGCTTATCCATAAACAGATGGCTCTTCTTCATCCTATGATATAAGCACAGGCTAACATTGGGTATATGGAAATACTAAGGTCGCCCTTATATTTGACGTAGAGAAACAAAGCTTCTGCTTCAAAGACAAGGAAGAAGGCAGCCGTACATTAGCATCACATTTAAAGTATATGCACATAAATTGCACTAGAAAGGAGACTCACTTGCTTTTCTTTTTCAAAGAATAATTAAAATAATAATTTAATTATAAGCTAGGCTAACTTTCAAAGGAAAGACACTGGTGATGTTGCCATTCTTCATGAAAAAAAAAAATGTTTGGGTCTCCTATAGGTCTAGGTTGGCTAAAGGCTTCCTAAAGCTTCATTATTTCTAACAATCTAATATTCATTCAGAACTAGAATGAACCACTGACAAAAACATACTCTCAAGAGCGTACAAGGAATTAGTCAATTTAACCAAATTTCAAATCTGGAGAGGAAACAAAAACACATGGGAGGATGTGTGTGAAACCAACCTCTCCCTTCCCCATGGGCTGACTCCATCACTACAGTCTCATCGAGAGTCACTTCTTCATACTTTAGTATCTTTATAACCTGCCACTTGGCATAATTTCACACACAGTTAGAATCCTAATATCTGGTGATGGTGGTGTACTTCTGAGGTCCTCCTGTATTGGATCCAAAATGTATATACTTATGAAGTACAAGGCTAAGACTACAAGCCAATGAAAATAAATCGACCCCCACACCACCCCTGCATAATAAAGAACTAAATCTTTCCAAATATAAGTCAGCTTTGGAAAAACCCCAATGAATACTGGAATTTTTTTATCTTAAAAAAAAGCTCATTTAAATGAACGTTGTTAAAAAGTGTTCTACATTTATTTTTTGGTAAAATATAGTTATGTTAACAAGGTATCATGTTTTCATTAAAATTTATAACACTTAAATTATGTGTAGGAAAGTGCATATTTGCATTAGTTCAGATTCTACAGTTCTAAGAATGCTGTGGTGCTGCAATGTACAATGAAGGCACATTCTTTTCACTTGTTCAGAGTGTAGACAGTTCAGGCCATCCACCTTCAACTTTTTCCTAAATTTAAGTAGCTCATCCTAGGGCACCCATAATGCCACATCCTCCTCCAGGCCTTCCTCAGTAACTCGTTATTCGCTTCTGTTTGTTCCTATGGTCTCTTGCCTGTACAGTCCTGAAGGCAGTATGCTTTGCAACCTGGCTCATTCTTTACAGCTTCCATCATGCCCTCCTCCATGATGCTTTCAGCTGCTCTGGATGAGAGCAACATGATCTTCCTCATTTGGCTCTGGGCAGAACAACAGGTGGAAAGCACAGAGCAGACCAACACAGAGAGTCCCACATCTGTTTACGGCTCTGCCCAATGTTTGTGCTTACTTAGAATTAAAAAAGGTTTGCTTTTAACCTCTATAGATAAACATCAAAGTGATCTGGTTTAAATACATACTGAGCAATGTTGTGTTTAGACAAAAGAGTTGCTCAGAATGGTTAGGGAAAACAGACATGTCAACAGAAAGACAACATTTAATATTTAAGGCTGTGTGTGTCAAAATGGCTTCCAATTATCATCATCTACGAAGAAGCTTCAAAAACCAGTTAGTTAAAATTTCACATATTAAACGGCATACATCTGGTGAAAGAGAAAGAATTTCAGAGATTACTTAAAAGGAATGAGTTAAACAGTGCAAATACTGAGTTGCTTCATGGGAATCTTACCATGTGCTTTTCTTTCCCCTACAAGAAATATTGTAAAGTTGTCTCCAGTTTTAGTACAAACAAGAGATAAATCTTTATGAAGGAAAACAGATGCCACAGCATTCCATGCAGATTTCTAAACAGTCTGAGGATTCACAACAGGCATCCATGATGCCACAGTCCATGTCACAAGGGCAGCTACAGTCATCTCCCATCTCGTCGCCACAGCAGCAGCAGCAGGCTTCAGAGGTGCAGATGCCACAAGAAGCTTGTCCCAGGACAATGTTGCAGAGAGTCAGGAATTCACAGAACAAGCATGCCAGGATACAGTGGACACAACAATCTTCATTCGCAGGCCGGAGGGGACCACATAGTGAGAGAAAGAAGAGACGCAAAATACACATGTTATCCAGAGACTGGGTAAAAACTGGTTCAAGTTACAACTCAAATGATATTCAGCCCTACACCTCTGTTGTTGATTGTAAGTTAGATGTACAACAAGGAGGTCTAGTTCAATTCTACATGAGTCATCATCTCTAGACGTAGAGACTAGACTAGAAAATGGAGCTCTGATCAGGTGTATGACTGGGCATTGGTGTTGGATTACTACTCTGACTCACTGTGTCATGGCTCTTGATCCCAGGTATCCCTTTTCTGTGTATCTTATCAATTGTTCCTACAACCTACTGCTCTCCAAAACAACGTGCTAAAATAAATTTACTAAATAGAATGTTTGTTTGTTCCACACAAAGGCTTCAAAACTGGAAAGAGCAAATAGGAGATATTAGATATGTTAATCATTAATTCACAACTTAAACTAGAGTCCATTAAACCATGATCTACATGTCTTTTCCAATCAACTCAATCTCTCTCTCTCCCCCTCTCTCCCCCCTCTCCCCCCTTTTTCTTTCTGTCATAAAACCTTTTATAGACAACAGTTGGGTCTAACTATAATTACTAGCTTTATCTACTTCTAACAAAAGAGATAGGAAGCACCAAGTATGACAGAGTAGCTTGCCCATTTCTTGATGGTGGCAAAGTGGTTCAATCTCTACCATTTCTTCATGTTTTCCTAAATAGCTCTTAACATATTTTACAAACTGATGGGAAAAAAATCAAACAGCCATCTAATGTATGTATTACACATGCTGCAAAAGTCTTTTTAAAAAAAATATGACAAATGAGAGGACCACCTGGTGGAAATACTTATTTCTCAATTCCATAACACATGTCATAGAGCCATGTAACTGATGCTTGAGACATGTGCCAAGATCAAGGATATGTTTACTTTTTACCATATACATTTTAGGTTATTTAATGGATTTTTTGTTGTTGTTGTTTATCAGTTTGTTTACATATTGTTCAATGTAAGTTATACTGTCCTAGGGATCAAACTTACAACTTCATGGTTGCCAGGCAAAGTGCTCTACACCTGAGCTACACCACCAACCTTCAATAGAGTCTCAGCAAATTATGTGAAAACTGAAAGATAAAGTGAGTCTCCTGACACTCTCGACAGAAATTTTGGATGGCCTGGCTATAATAGTGAAAAGCATTCCTCGCTCAGCCATGCTGTTGTTCTGCAAGCAGCTATGACCAGACAGTACTATTCCATCACCATTGTTCCAAGGGTTTCTGGTGAGGAAAAGCAAGCAGTAACTTTTCACTTCCACAAACCTATCACTAGGCATCTTATCAGCTTCCCAGCTCCTGGAGCCTGTCAGTTTGTCTTCAGTGGAGAACGTAGAGGGTGGCAAAACAAAGGGTGAAGCACACAGACTGAACATCATGAAGGTGAAGGGGTCAGAACACTCAGCAGATAACTACAGAGCTGTTTGTGACACTAAGGACTAGCCACACATCCCTGTCCTTTTTCAAGTTCCAAACCCACTCCCCCATACAAATGCTGATGCAGAAAACTAAAAAAGAGATGGGGGTGTTGAAGAGCTTAGATGTCTCAGTCTTCCCCCAATGTGCTGGCTTTTGGGAGTGCCCAAATATTTTGATGAGCTTCTCTGTTTTTGGTTACCAAAACATCTAAAGAAAAATGGTGAGTCAATGTGTTTTGACTGTGTGAGTCTGAAGACTGAGTCTGAAGACTGTACGACTCTGAAGACTGTGTGAGGCCCATGGCCTTACAAGATTCCTGGTTTATAGAGCATTTGGGGGTGGTTCCCCTGATAATTCTTCTTCTACATCTTCACTCCAGTTTCCATTTGATATTTCTTTGTTCATTTGAGAATTTTCAGGGTGATATTAGCATCGTGATTTGTGAAACATGTGAAAAGTTATAGAGAACTACTTTATTATTAAGAAAATAGTGTTGAAGGTTCCATGTCATGCTGAATGTCTATAATCCCACCACTTATCAGAAGGAGGATCATAAGTTAAAGGCCACTTAGTGCTACATAATCAGAAACTGTTTCAAAATTAACATAGTGTGTAATTGGCAGCAATTCAGCCCTTTTAAATGAATCTTCAAACAATTACCCACTGACCAATTTCAACAACATTTCACTGAGAACTTACTTTCTAATTTCTATCCTAGGTAGGTAGAATGTTTAAATTTCAAGAATGAGAAAAGGAAATTTCTAAACAGTATTTATTTCACTGAGTATTCCTAAACACTAGAGCACTGCTTAGGCATAGAGATTCCTTATATATGAGTCATAAAATATGCCACAGGAAGAACTATTTGTATGTGATAAATCTTTCAAATATAAGGAGGAAAAGAACATTTGTCCCATTGAACATTATAACTAGAGTTAGGTCAAACATGGTTGGGTCCTTACCTGTAATCCTACTATTTAGGAGAGTGAAGTAGGTGGGTACTCATTACCAGGCCAGCATGGACTACACAACGAAGCCCACTCTCAAATAGAAGGCACATGTTAAATTAATAGCTGTAGTATATTGGGGTTAGGGTATGCATATATTTAATATTATTGGGAAGTGAAATTGGAAAAATTTGCCCAAAGCAACTGCTCCATTGGTCATTCTAACAAAGCAAGAGATCATCCACATCTTATCAGTCACTGAAAACTGTCTCACGTTACCACATGACAAGTCATTGAGTTTGACATAATCCTACTCAAAGAGGTATATTTTTACATTTGCTAATACAGACTGTTTTCATTTCTGTTGATTATTCAAGTTTTCTCTTCATTGGAATCTATTTTCACTGGCTTCATACTGTTCTCATGTTTGCACTGTTTCCTCATTGGTATATACATTTTATAAATTCAAACTACAAGTCCATTGTGAAATGAGATGGACGTTTCACTGTATGACATGTGTTGACTAAAATAAAGCAAGAGAATGGGGAGTTGACCTGATATTCAGACTTTGAGCATTTGAGGTGCTGAGGACTAATTCTAGTCAAATCTCAGAGCAGCTGTAGGTACAGTATTACTTGGTCAAGGCAGTGAAGTGGCCTCAGACAAAATGAGAAAACAAAGAAAGAACAGAAGAATAGGAACTATTACTAAGACTTTGTAGAAGAATAAACTGGTAACTTTTAGTGTTTCTGCTTTACTAAAGAGTTGACAGTAAAGGTGAACCTTCAATCCACACTGAGTTGGAGGACTGATAAATAGCCAGCCCCATTGTTGAAACAAATGTAAGAGTGAACATTGGAGAGATGATGCCTCACTTAAAGAAATGAATCTGCAAATCTACAACCTAGAAATCTGTGCCCGCATATATGCACAAAAACAAAGATGTCACAAAAGAATTCCAGTGGGAATATCTGAAGACAGACTCCTTAGAAGATGAATTCTTTACAAGAAAATTCACAAATACTCATCATCATCTGAAAGAGATGGTTCTACGTGGTTTACTAGAGAGTCATTGGAACTAAGAGAATAAAAACCCTAAACCAAAATACTCCCAAACACATTGGATCCCTCTAAAACAAAATTGAAGAAAACCAGTGTATTAACAAGTACCTAAAGAAGCCACAAACCAAAGTTGTAATGATTACAATGCTATCAGATAAGACATCTACACAAGTGCGTTCATTCTTTACTTATTCCCCATAGAGAAACAGAAGAATGGGCCCCTACATCCCATCACATTCTAACACAGTCGTATTTATTACTTGCCAATTTTTTTTTTTGCATTTTGTTTTGTTTTGTTTTCTGAATTCTGACTCAGCATAATGAAAAAGTTTACAGACACTCAGCACAAAGATTTGTTACAGATTTTGGGCTTACCACTAGGTCTAGAGGAGTCAGAGACCACAAATGACATTAAGGTGGTGGAGATGTGTGAAGCCAAAATGGTTTGTAAGGATTGTCATGTCAGTATGGTAGAACATGCCAGCAAGTACCACACTAGGGAGCTAGAAGCAGAAAGAGCACGATTTCCAGAGCAGCCTTGACTTTAGGAGAACAATGCTGCAAACCAACAAACAATATCAACAGCAAAAAAGGAAGAAAATGTCAGGTGAGGTAGTATACATTATAATGCCAAGAAGGAGCATCTTGAATTTGAGGCCAGTATGGGCTGTACAGAGAGCCTCTATCTAAGAGAGAGGGAGAGGGAGAGGGAGAAAGGGAGAGAGGAAGAAAGAAAGAAAAGAAGGAAGGAAGGAAAAGAAAAAAACCTAAACAAAAAAATCCAAAATAAAAAAAAACAAATTTGGGAAAAAGAGTAGAGAAACAACGTTTTAAAAAGTTGAGCTCTCTGCCTGTATGTGGTTCACTGTCCAAAAAAAACCAAAGAAAATCCTTTTCCCTGGGTCCTTGAGGTTTTCAGTTTTTATGGGTTTTATTTAGTCATGATTTGCAGTTTTTACCAAAACTGTTTAACCTTTAAGAAGCCAACTGGGTTCTGGGAAGGATGCCTAACCTAAACTGGGCCAAGCAAGAACTGGGCAATTCAGTGTCCTGAGAGGCGGACTCAGCACAAGACAAACAAAGGCACACAGCAGCAGGAAAGAACTTAGAAGAATGCATCAAAAGAGATGCTTAGCAGGATTTTAAAAGCATCAGCAAATAAAAACATACTGTTATGAATTGTCACTGTCCCAAGCCAAGGCCACCACTGGTAAACCTGTGAGGTAAGCGGGTGCTGCAGGCCATCTGAGGGGCTTGCAGCCCCACCATTCCTAAAGTAACAACCCAAATCATAAACAGCCCCTTAGCCACTGGGGGGAAATTGTCTCCGACTGATCTCAAATTCTCTGTTTTGTTGAAAATGAAGCTGAAGGTTTTGTTCGGGAGAATAGCCAGTTTATAATGAATGTATCCCAGACTGATTTATTTGATCAGTATGTTGCCAAACTCACCAGGAAATATTGACATCAGGGAGGCAGTTTGTTAGAGCAAAGAGCTGATCAAGGGCCATCAAGAAATAGTTTGAGTGATATACTCAGGTCTACAATAGACAAGTCTCTTTCTTTCATTTCTTCTTCATAAGATGTGGTATGACAGGTACTCTTAATTTCTTGGAACAAAGATACCCGACACAGGAAGTGAAATATAGGAACAGGCAGAAAGCAGAAAATTCTCAGAATCGCCCACAACCCATTTTGAGTGAAGAAAGATGTCTACGCCTCTTATCTTGACTAATCTCTAATAAAGTTTCCTGTGACTTAAAGTGCACAACCCTATTTTCCTTTCTGGGTAACAAGCATGTAAAAGAGATGCTGAGAAGTAACAAGGGACATTAGCACTTGGCAAGTCTAGGAAAGCAATGCTGGATCTGAACTTGCAGAGGCCTACATCATTAGTGTTTGAGAACACTGCTTTGAGATTAGTTTTACCATTAGGGTAAAGAGGACCCAGAGTTACCAATCTATCTGCTGAGTGGTGGTGGACACTACACAGGAGAGGGACCTGACTGGGGAGTGAATTCCTGAAGTCAGATATGACATCACTGCATTTGTTGTTTCATAATAGACAATGGAAAAGCAGGCCAGAGGTACATTTTACTTATTCCAAGTCACAGCTACAATGGCTGAATGTTTACCCTTTGCAAAAATCCAGCTGGTAGGGCCTGACACAAGCATTGCCCAGGGAGTTCTGCTTTTCAAGTGTGTGGTGTGGGTGAGGCATATTTATGAATTCTACACAGTAGTTCAGCTGTGGGCAAATGCCTGACTCAAGACAGGGGCTGCGCAGCATTCCTGGCCCCCAGCCATAGACTGACCACCTGCCGGAGAAACAGGCCTGGAGGTCACCGCCTACACAGAGCCTCTGGCACATGGCAGTCCCTAGGGCTCTGGGCCATGGCTAGAAAACAGAGGCAACATTTTCCTAATGGAGAGGAAAGTGAGCTAGGTCAGTCAGGAGGTTTTTAAAAAAGAAAGTTAGAGAAGAGTTATATTTTCCATGCAGAGCTGATTTTGGGGAAATGAACAATCGTCTTCATTATCATTTTTCTCAACAAATTCAGAAGAATATTAGAAAAAAACCACCCTGTCCTCCTGCACTCACCAAGGGACTCCTCAGTGGCTTCCGTACCCCATATCTAAGCCCTGGAACCCACCTGGTCCAATGGAGAGGTTACTGTAGGTCACAGGCAGATAGTCTGGCATTGTGTTTCTCCCCGCCCCCCACTCTGTTCTTTATTCTGTTGCCAGCATTGCACACAGCTAATGCACTAAGTATTCCAAACTCTCCCAGATTTGATCCAGAACTTGGTCTCAGCTACAGCACTAATCCAAGAAGTCTCTTTGAAGGGTCATTTTACAGTCTAGGAAGACAACATTTATATCAGAGGAATTATTGTTTCATAGAAGTTTAACACAGAAATCTGAAGCGGCAATACACTTCAGGTGTTAGGTACGCCTCTATGAATCACTATGTTTTTATTGTTTATTTATAGTGTATAATATATGTTGTGTGTTTGAGTAAAGGCTCTTTTTTTTTTTTTTAATTTTTGGCACAGTTGTGCATGGAGGTCACAGGACGACTTACAGGGATCGTTCTCACCTTTTAGCATATAGATCTTGAGGATTAAACTCAGGTCACCAGGCTCAGAGGCATCCCACCTTTAGGTCTTGAGCCATCTTGCTGTCCCAGAGGTACTTGCCTAGTACATGTTACATGTAAAGTTAAGTCAATATCTGAGTTGAGAGTCGCTAAAGTATCAGTGACGCAAATTATAGCAAGTGCTACTGAATCATTTGTCATATTTAAGATGACAAATTTGATAGAATGCCACTGTCCTCAGGGACATAATGAACACTAAACAAATACAGAATTAACAGGTGGCACTTGCTAAATACTAGCAGTTGATGCTTGTGGTGTTGGTGGTGGTGGTGGTGTTGATGGTAGTTGTGTGGTGGTGGTGGTGGTCGTGGTGGTGGTGTTGATGGTAGTTGTGTGGTGGTGGTGGTGGTCGTGGTGGTGGTGTTGATGGTAGTTGTGTGGTGGTGGTGGTGGTCGTGGTGGTGTGGGAATATGGGTCCAGAAGGACTACAACCCTTCTCCCATGTCCAGCCAGACTCTGTAGTATAGCAACAGGGCCACTCTCCTCAAACCTAGGAAGGCTTGGGACAAAAACTGCTCAGACACAAAAGAGGAGAAAGCACTAAAAGTAAGCAATTCTAAGAGACAGACACTGCAGAAGAGTGAAGCAGAAACCCAGCCAAAGAAAAGTAATCTGTGTCTGGCTATAGCAGAAGCTTTAAAAATAATAGTCTAGTTTTCCATATTGCAATGATTATCTGTGTTCTTCAGAAGCAAGAAAGTTGGGAGGGAAAAAAAGGTAATATGTTTTTCTTGAATTATTCAGTGCTATTTTTATGTTGATCAATGGTAAATATAATGTAAGGTTGAGTATAATTTTGAAAAGTAAAATCTATGACACTTTATTTAGTCACAAAAAATCATTTTGAAGGCTTTTTATAAGGCTCAGAAGGTAAAGGTACTTGCCACCAAGATACTGACTTAATTTCAATTGCCAGGACCCATGTGGTAAGAGAGAACTGACGTAAGTTTTGCAATAAATAAATAATAAATAAATAAATAATGCATTTATTAAGAAAGCATTGTTTTGCTTGAAAGAGCAATATCCAGCAGTCTGCTTAAGTTGGTAACAATTCCTTTTATGGTAAGAACAAAACAAATATGAATAAGTCCTCTAGTTTTAATGAAAATATGTATTTGAATAAAAATGATGGAAAACTTCTTTCCAGATGCTTAATTTAACATTTTCCCCAATTTTCTTTTCCAAGCTGCATTCATTTCACAGCTAAAATTTTGGCTTGCCTCTCGTTACTTATGTCTGTGGTTTAAGAATTGTGCAAGGCATAGTTTAAACGAACTCAGTTTTTTAAATGGCAAAAGGCCCACAGTGATGTGCCCACTACACTCTATGAAGTGATGATGATAATAATAAGTAAATTAACACACTGGCCGGTTAGTGAAAGTAGTCTATTACAGACACATGGAGTTGGCTAGGACTGGCCGGTTAGTGAAAGTAGTCTATTACAGACACATGGAGTTGGCTAGGTTGCCTATATCCAAAATCCCCATGGCAGAGTGAAGTACACAAACATGCCAAGAGAAGGCTTGAGTCACTTAGGCTAAGAATTTCACAGGACAGGGATCACTCACAGTTCTCTGGACACTTGACTTGCCAGGGCTTAGCAGGAATACAAAGGGTGCCTCTGCCATCCAAATTGTATAAAAGTCCCAAACAAAGCTGTCTCAGCAGCAGGGTACTCTCCGGCAAAGGCAGGAGAGCTTGTCCAGCAGGAGGCACTACGTCCTACAGGGAGGAGATGTCTGGTCTAGGGAAGGCCCAGGATGTGTTCCCTAGCCTTGACAGAAGGGACAGGCCCCAAGCAAAGAGTCACAGCAGTCTAACATACACACCACTCAAGATGAAGAGACAGGCAGAGTGAGCAGCTACCACGGGATAAGACACCAAAGCACAATTCAAAGCTGTGCACAGGAGGTAAATCCTATTATTTATGGAATTAATTTGTGAATCAAGGATGGTTGTTAGTCTTTCCACATCACCCTTTCTCAGCCTGTCTCATCTATTCATGTAATGTGATGTTTTTCAAAGGCACCATCGCAAGCCTCAGATGAGCAAGACAGCATGACACTAAAATTATAAGGTATACATATCGCCCCTTGAATTTAGTCCCCCAACAATTCCGAAGCCAAAACAACCTAAGGAAGTGTTGGCGAGTGTCCTAAATGTGACAGCCATGGTTTCTGGCCTGCTAAACAAGGCGTTTTTGTAGGCATGTGGACTACTTTAAATTGCGGGAAAGGAGATTAAAAATAAAAACCCTCTCAGTGAGCAGCTTCACGGTCCCCTCCCGCACTTCATCCCTGCCTCTCCCCAGCTGAGCCTTCCCTCAGTCATGGCTCATTACTTACCACTGCCATTCATACTACAAAAGGCAAGGTTGTAAGTTTCCAGGTGGTAAAGGCTGTTTGTGTTTGTTTGAACAAGCACAACAGGGGAAAACATACTTGGGGGCACACAGACAAAAGGACTGCAGAGAGGAATCATCCTTCTGTCCTCCCTGAGTGTCCCAGTTGGGAAATGTCATGTAATTTAGGAGGACTGTGATGCTAGGAAGCTTAGGCTGGCTTTCCAGTCTTGCTCTCTCACTAATGGATTAAGAAATCTTATGCAAGTCATTTGTCTCTGGGTTGGTAAGAATAGAGCAGAGGAGTAATAACTGCTGAGCTCTTTTTAAGCACTAGGACTCCATCACCATGGAACCTGTTATCCAGAACAATAGAGTTTTAAATCTAGCTTGGGGTCTTCACTTGACCTTTTCGAGCCATTTTTATATGGAGTGCAATATTCATTTCTCTTTTTAAAAAGGATTTTTTTTTATTTCTGAGAAAGGCATATACACAGAGATAGATAGATAGGTAGATAGATAGATAGATAGATAGATAGATAGAGAAACAGAGACAGAGACAGAGACAGAGACACAGTATGCAGGTACTCCAGAAATCCATAGTACCAGGTCTCCCAGAGCTAGATTTACAGGTGGGTGAGTGCCTCCTGGTGTGTGTCCTGAGAACTAAATGCAGGTTCTCTGGAAGAGCAGCAACTGTTCTAAACATCTGAGCTGTGTCTCCATCAAGTTCCCAATATACATGTTCACTCACAGGCATACCTGTGTGTGTGTGTGTGTGTGTGTGTGTGTGTGTGACTGTATGTATGTGGGGGGGTGAGTGGGTGTATGTTTCAGTGTGTGTATGTGTGTGCACACTCATGTATGTGTGCCTGATAATGTCTGTGTGTCAGTGTCTGGGTGTGCATTTGTTTGTGTGCATGTATGCCTGTGTGTGTCTGTGTGTACACGTATCTCTCTGTCTGTCTCTCTCTCTGTCTTTCTCTCTCTCTCTCTCTCTCTCTCTCTCTCTCTCCTCTCTCTCTCTCTCTGTGTACACAAATGAGTGGCCATGGGTACCCATGAGTGCATACTGAAGCCAGAAGGGAACATCAGGTGTCTTGTACAATCACTCTCCCCTCAATACAGAATCTCTCCCTGAACTTGGAGCTCAGAGTGCTGGAGCTGGTCTGGCTGGTCAGACAGCACTGGTGAGCCTCTTGTCTCCACCCCTAATGCGCTGCTCTTACATCACCACACTCAGCTTTTGCATGGGTGCTAGTGGACCAAATTCAAATCTCATGTTTGTTCAGCAAGCACTGATCAATGTCCCCAGACTCTTACCTGCTAATCTCTGTCCCAATCTTTACTGAGATAAAGTACAATAGAAAGCTAACTAATGCCAAATAAAAGCAGACTAAAATTCGGATAAGCCTAAGGACTGGATAGTCATAATGTGCATGAGCCATAAAGTACCAGAGTCTTCAGGCAGAGGATGTAGGCTTAGTAAAAATGTTGGGCAATCATCAACATATATACTACACTCTTTTGACCACAAGACATACAAGACAGGTAGTACCAGACAGAGAAGACTTTTAAAACTGTCAAGATAGTAGGAAATGTGATAAATAACATGAATGACAGGATACTGTCATCATTTTTCTCAGCAGAGGAACCCAGGGACAAGACCTTGATGGTTAAATTCCATAAAACTTACTGAGCATTGGCTTAAGAGACAGACACTGTTTTAAGTAAACAGACAAATACCAAGAACATGATGTTAAGGAGAGCATAGTGGCAATACAGTATGACAACTGTCATGGTTCACCTAGAGCATATAGTGCTAGGGGCGTGCTGGCAATGCAGGCTGCTATGCCGCCTATGCACTGCCTTGCTTCCTGTTTTCCAGGCACTGCTAGAAATAGTTTACAAATACATCTTCATTAAGCACAGAATTGTATAAGATAGCTGTTATGACTATCGTTAAAAGTGAAATGAATAGAAGAGTCCCTGTTGATTCAGATTTGCAGGATGGAGCTGTGAAGGACGAGAGAGAACAGTGAACACTGGGTTGATGGGGAAAGTGAGATGGATACATGAACTCTGCCTTAAAGAAGAACATGCTAATTGAGACAAAAAGAGGGAAATGTTCCACCCAGCTGTATGCAAAGGAATATAGCAAGGATGTGCTGTAGATTTTTTCTTCTTTAAATAATATGATGACTCAATTTTGTTGGAGCTGGATTAATCAAGAAGAAATCCTTCAATTTTCTATGTCAGAAGCAAGGAGTCACAGAGGACATGCAATCACAATCACAGGATCAGTGGGGTCAAATAGGTAACTTTAAAGAGATATAAGGCATTAATGTGATATAAATTGACATGACACTAGTTGAGGAAGAAATGAAAAGAGAAGAGTCGTGTGTCACTTCCTGGCCTCTCGAGCCATTTACCAATGGAGAAATCTAGATTTGCTATAAAATTGATTTTCAGTATGACATGTTATCGATATGAGACATGTTAATCCTGAAGATACTCAAGTGGGGGTATTTAAAAGGAGCAGATGCTGGCCTGAAGCCTGGGGAGCAGATAGATCTGTAAGGAGTGGACGGCACTACCGTTTTTATAGTGAATGACATTGTGCAGTTTCCCAGGGAAAATGTACCTGGTGGTGAGAGAGGAACAGAGGAAAAGCTGGGCCATCGGAGATGGGTACTGCTGTGCAATGCTGCCCTTTAACTATGACATGGCTACTCACTTCTTGAAATCAGAACAGCTGCAATTATCCCCATAAATCCCTGGCAAGATAGGGCCCACTAACATTCCCTTGTGGAAAGGAGGTGTTGATGCGGCTCTAGTGGTGCCATAAACAGTTAATATTTGGGAGGAAGGGTCTTCCTACATGTCACCACCTATAAGTCACCCATAATCCTCAGTGAGGGTCCTGCAAGCAACCCCAGTGAAACTCACTGTTCACCAAGGTAACTTGACTGCAATTATTTATTTGATCTGTCATGGTGCTCTATCTAGAATGAGCAGAAATTTGTATAAGTCTCCCCAGGAAAACTTACACAAAAGCAGTTAATAAGAACAAAAGCTGGGAGAAGGGAGGTGCCAAAAAATGAAAAGAAAGAAGAAAAGAAATGTTTGTAGAGGTATGTCAGGTCCTCTGGCTGGAGAAAATTCCAAAGACACGACGGCAATGTAGGTGAATAGCTGGGACATAAGGAATGATTGAAAATGGATAGCGCAGAGGTCACGAATGTAAGAAACCTATCTGCCTACGGAACAATAATGAGAAGTGTAAAAGAATGAGCAACTTAGAAAACATCATAAATACACTCACATGCATGCAAACATAATCACATGCATGCACACACATATAATGCACAACACACGTTTGCATGCATACACACAACACTCATGCTCACATGCATGCACACACAATTCATACCCATGTATACACACGTAACAAAAAACACACATGATCATGTGCACACACATGTTCACATGCATACACACAAAACACACATGCTCCCATGGGCGGCACACACGTATTTCTAAGTAGGCACTCATCCCTGGTCCCTAGACCCTGGAAGAGTTCAGATAGAATTGGAGTGACTTCTCCTGGAAAACATTCACTGACAAGAAGTTGGCTACCACAGGAAGACAGGCATCTCCTGCTTTGAAGTAGAGGGAACCTGCTGAGGCTGAGGTTCACATGAGCCTGAAGGGAGTACAGGGTAGAAAGACCTTGAGGAAAAGCTGGTGGCCTTTTCTGTTTCTGTAGAGCAACAGAATGAGAGAGCTACTGTGTAAAATGGGAGCAGAAGGGTCTGTTTGTCTTCCTAGCTCGTTGATAAGTTACAAACACTGAATTCCACAGAACAAGCACTCAAAAATGTGTCAGATGAGACTGCGGCACACATACTCTGTTGAGACGCTGAGAATCCTATTTAGACCCAAGACTACATGAGAATAATGGGAGCAAGTTGAAGTCCATCAAGATTTCTTCAGTAGTGTAGCTCCCTGGAATAGACAGAAGTACAATATGGGTCTCTGGTTTAGAAAGCAGGTACGCCAGATAATGCCAGGGTCACAAGTAAGATTGGAATTTCCCTAAGATGGCCACTATGAATAAAGAAATCAAAGCAGGAGAAGCACAGAGAACAGTTTTAGGTAGGTAGGTAGATACATAGGTGGGTGATAGGTAGGTGATAGATAACAAAATGATGATGACAGACAGACAAGTGGCAGACATATGGATGGATGATGACTGATATTAGATATATAGATAATGATGACAATAGGTGCTAGGCAAATAGCTGATAGATTTTTATCTTCCTAGATAACTGGGTTGAAGAGCTAAGAGTTCCAGATTTATCATTTTAGGGTGTAGTTTTTATTTATATGGATATACCTGTATTTGTGCTAGTTTACATGCACATGCGTGAGAATGCTCCTGGAAAGCAGAAGGTGTCAGCTACCCTTGAGCTGGAATTGCAGATGGCTGACTGCTCCCTAACATAGGCACTGGGATTTGAACCGCTGTCCTCTTCAAGATCAGGAAGTGGTCGTAATTATTGCATTCTTTATTCCTTCTTGCCTCAGACAGATTTCTAAAAGTGTTTATTTTTTTCTTGTATAAGCAACATAAAAGGAGAGTCAGTTGCGTAAAAAATAAGTTGGCACTCCCCATTCCGAGTCTAGCACACAGGTTGACCTTTGGTTAATACCCATTTACTCAAAGGCAGCCATCTGAGTGACCTACATTAAAGTTGGTTTGTAGTTTCACTGGACAGTCTCCCAACAGTCCACAAACACCCAGCCTCGGGAGTTATCTACCACAGATATAGAAATGTTCTTTTGAAAATAACCACTCTATTGTCATTCCAAAAGGCAATTTCTGCCTCATTCCCTCACTGAGCGTAATTGTTAGGAAAAAAATAAACTTCAACTTCTTGTGTCAAGTTTAAATGATGGTGTGCTATTGGGATACCATTCCCCGGGAGGTCCATATCCCTCAGACTGATTTCCCCAGAGAAGCCACAGAAGAAACTTAGGCAGGTTTAATATGTCTCTGGAAAACTGTGAACAATCCATTTTATTCTTTTCTTTCGATTATATTCACATTTCCCCAAACTCTTGATTTTTCAGTCTTCTAAGCAACAATACGATTTACTTGTATGCTTTTATTTCCCTTCAAAATGAGTGGATTGTTTTCTAATGATCCTACCTTGCTCCTCCAATTACCTCCCAAACCCTCTTCTGACCACCTTCTCAATTTCCCCCCAGTGTACTCTGAGAGCAAGGGATGCCAATACCAACTTCCCCATGCTCCGTAAGGGCCTGAGGCCACACTCACTACACACCAGTTGTGATCACATGTGAAGATTTGTCTAAAAGCTCAGAAATGACTATACTGTCAGGTTGTTGATGTGAAGTTTTCCCTATGTTCTCTAGTACTTACCTATAGAGATTTAAATAATGATAACTCAAAAGATATCATATAAACATAACATACTCAATTTCTCCCTTTTGCTATGACCTGGCATTGCTAAGTATGTGTTAATAAAGATATAGCTTGAAAATATAAACATCAAAGCAACACTTAGAAATTTTCTATTTACTGTAGAATTTTAAGGAGACCACCTGCATTTGCCATTTAGTATCACTTCAATTTACTGGGAGTCCCTTCAAAAGATATTTGAAAAGTCTTTTTCTCCCCCTGCCTTGTGAAAAAAAAACACACAGATTATACAAATTTACAATACATGGATGTCATAAAACAAATAATTTTCATTACAAAGGACAATAAGGAAGTAAAAGCATGTGTCTCCATATTGTTTATTATTTGCTTTTTGTTTTTGATATGCCATGGGAAAACATTTTTAAATCTTTGAATTAAAATACACAGAATTGTAGAGATAATCAATGATGTTAAACTACTTACAGTATTAAAATTGAAGGTAGAATAAATGCTTGTTACTTTGTAAATACACTAGGAAGATCTAGTAGGAATCAAATCATTACTGTAATTCCAGAGTAATTAATTAAGGTAAGCAACATTCATGATTTATACAACTGTAATGCAAAATGAAAATTCTAGTGAGAAGGTCACAGGTACTACAAATGCTACAGATGTTTATCAAAGAATTTATAACTGAGGAAAATATTGATTCAATGTAAATTTTAGAGGTTGAGGGAGCTGTTGCTTCCCCCTGCCCCATTTAAGTAATGATCTTCTCACCACTATGCTCACCACACCAGCAAAGCTTAAGATACCCTCACTAAAGACACGTGGGTGATGCTTCCAGATAGTTTTCCAGTACACTCATCTTAGCACTGTATACACACACACACACACACACACACACACACACACACACACACACACCACTACACCAGGAAGTATTCTATGAACAATACTTTGATGATCTTTTTGTTTTATAAATAGTAGAACACCCATAAGTCACCAACCTGTTTTTGTCAGAAGAGTCACTACATCTTGCACATTCCGTATCTCCTCTAAAAGCCTTCCTCCTTAAATGTCCTTGTATCCAGTGCCATTGAAACCACTAGGAAACAACTTTCAGAACTCCTTTTACAACGTTCAGAATCAGAATCATTAAGCACATCTAACTTGATGCCGAATCATAATATATTTTCTTAGGTAGATGGTCTCCAAACTACATGTTTAGTATGGGATAATCTACAGGCCATGTGAAAGATTTCCAGTTAAGAGAAAAGAAAATGTCTCGTATGTTTAAGACATGGCATAATGTAGGTACTATAATAATGTTCTCAAAACAGGACAATTTTTGTAATGAACTAAAATCTGATAGGTATTAACACTAACATTAACACACACACACACACACACACACACACACAAGCTTACAGCACAGTGCTATGTTATGAATAACCCCCACTCACTCATGGAGCTTCATCATCATGCACCATCACAGAATGTACCTTTGAACTGTGAGCCAAAAGAAACCAGTCATTAATTGCTTTTGTCAGGTATGTTATCATAGCAACAAGAAGAGCAACTGATACAAGCACCACCAATGCCCTCCACGAACACGTCTCAATCATCCTATTGGACTTTCGGTTGCATGTGGCATGTAAATACTTATTGCATTTTAAAACACTTTTTTCATTTGGCTGCCAAACTGGCTAGCTATTATTTTTGATAAGCCTACTCAACTGTACTTTTTTTTCCAGTTTGTTTTCATTTGCTGTCTTCTACATAATGAAGCAGCTGCTCAAGGCTGTGTTCTTGAGATATTTCTGTACTTTCCTTCTTGGCAGAATTCATATTAGACTTAAATGGAACGTGTCCAAAGGATGCTGGCTCCTTGGACAAAATGAATCATAGCAAACCCCACACTTATAGCCTGTTCCATGTTCCCATCATCTTAGAGGATGATGACTCAGGCATTATATACACTACACCCTCATGTCCCATAGAAAATATCTCAAACTGCAGGCCTTTCTTCTGAACTCCATCTTCCTGAACTTCCACACATTGCAAACCACCAGTGATATAAATTAGGGGATCTCAAATCCAACAACACCAAAACCAAAACTGTCTTCTATCTCTAGAATCACATTTACTTAGTGGCAACTTCATTCTTCCTCCAGCAGAAACAATGGGAGTCATCCTTTAATCCTTTGATCTCTCCTGTTGAAATCATATTCTTCACCAACCTGTGTTCTCCAGTCAGTGCATATCCACATGCAACTATATCCCATGGCCTCCCATGGCCTCCAGCAATGCTATAGAGATGCTAAGCCATCACTTATCCTTTGATTGGTGCATGGCAAGAGCTCTTATAAAAAGTCTTTTTTTTTTTTTTTTTTTTTGGCTTTTTTGTACTAGTAACCTATACTCATCAGATAAGACAAGGTGATGTTTAAAAGCAGTAAATCTAGATCAGTCATGCTGCAGACTTCCTGTCTCAAAATTAAAACTGGCCACAGTGGTTCATTAAATCCTACCATCAGTTCAGTTCTCCGAAACACTTGATGTTTAAATAAGATATCTACATATATCTAACATTTTTAGTTACCTCAAGAATGCCACAAGAATTAACAAGATGTTTTTACCTTTCCTCATGACTTAGAAAAAAAAAGGAACAACTTTTATGAGATTCTCAAATTAATCAAATAAAACATGATCAGTAACTGTGTAAGACACAATCACAATTACAACTCACAATTATAGTTTAAATCTCAAACTTTTCAAATCTACTCTATGATATTAATTTATGAATAGCAGACCATATTAAATCACACCTTTGTTTGCCTTGTGTAACATTTTTCTTTAAGATTAAAATGACCACACTTCAAGGAAAATCCTTAAACTCAAGGTATAAACAATTCAATAGATTCAGGAAGTCTCTGAAACTGACTAGATTCACTAGGGCCCTTCTTCCCAAGTGTATGTAAGCTGTAAGGATTGCTAAGAAACAGTCTCAGATGAGCTGAACTGCTGGAAGAAGCAGAGAGCATCTAAGCTAAGTAGAGGAGGTAGAACCCAAAATGAGCTGCCTGGAAAGGACCCTCTTGAGCTGTTTTTCTGTTGTGGAGTATGCTCCAAGCCTCTACCGTGACCTGTCACCTGTCATGCTGGGATGGGCTTAGGTAGTATAGCTGCTTTTAAGATATTTCTACTCCTATAAGTAACCCCTCACAAATAGTCTTTTAAGTAACTCCAATAAAACTTACTAGTTCACTAAGTTGGGCTTTGGTTTCTCATTAATTCCCTATCCAAGATGAGTAACAATTGTTCATCCCTCCCCAGGAATAGTATCACACAACATCATTAAACATATATTAAAATCATCATAGTGTTTTCTATTTGTCTGAACTACAATGGCTTTCTGACTCATCCCTCCTATACACATGTTCTAATGCCATAACTCTTTGTTCATCATTTCTGCTTTGTTTTATTGCTAACTATTATTTTTGTAAAACTGACTAAATTGAGCTCGGGACTTCATGAATGTCAGTTACAAGAAACTATCAAGTCCCACAGATCTATGGACCAAGACACAAAAGTCAGAAATGTGAGACTCATAATCATAAGACTCTTTTAAGGCCTTCAGTTCAAATGGTTTGGGTACTTTAAAATGGAATACAAGTGTGGACTTGAGAAGAGGAGCTTTTTAATCAGCCAAGTTTCATATCATGTCATCCCATAAAAGTTGCTCAGAAGACTTGTAGGATTTACCAAGCACACATCACATACACAGCAGAGCCCCTGAATTCAGTGCTTCATTAAATGATTCTCTGGCTGTTTAATGCTCTTGCTTTGATGCTGTTTGTATACTCATTTAATCTAGTGTACTGAACTCAAGATCTAAACTATAAGGAAACTACGTGCTGGTTTGTGAAAAAGTCATGATAATTACTTTCTCGTATCTTCAACCTTTTTCTCTCTCGTGGATCTTTTTCATCCAAATGTAAACATACTCAAATCTTTTCCATCTTGAAACAAAACAATATAAACTCAAGAAAATAAGTTCCCTCCATACATATTTCTGCCCTGGCCTTTGTTTTGTTTGTTGTTTTGTTTTGGATACTTTCCTTTTGTTTTGGTTTTGTGTGTGTGTGTGTGTGTGTGTGTGTGTGTGTGTGTGTTTTATAAGAGTGCTACTTTGTATTTTCCTAGTTTCTAAATCTATTATTTTGGGACTAATCTTATTTTACCTGCAAATAGAACTTGGTACAACCAGATGTAGTCACCTTCGTGTTCTCAGAGCCTTTGTTGTCTAAACTCATGACAACAGACTACAGAGTTTGCATTCTCACCTTTCTTAGTTCCTCCCTACGAAATTGTCTTCCACTTCTCTCTGACTCTGAATTCTTCCAGGCTACTGTGCCATTACTCAGACTTGTTTATCATCTGATTTTGTATCGGGAAAGTCTCACATTGTTCTATGTTTGTTTCCTAAAACTCTGGCACTTACACACCTATGGCACCACATTGGCCAACCTCCAAGGATCTGATGGATTCAGATCCCAACCACCTGACCTTCACTTGGAAAACTCTACTTAAGAAAAGACCATTCACAGCTTCAAATATCTTCTAGTGAGTATAAATATTAGTAAGTATCCTAGGTTTTAAACTTTTTTTCAAGCCTCATGAGTGTGTCTCCAGATGTGCTTGGAACTTCCCAATTGAATTATTTCACACTGATTCCCTATAAGACCAGTCATAACGAGATGCCAACTACATTCAGTTATTCTTCTTGATTTTGTAATTTCTAGTCATTTTCTCAATGACTAGAACTAAGAAAGTAATGTCAGTCCTTCTTAGAATGAGCATGTGACTTCTATTCCTGTTCTACTTAGAAGTAGCCCCAGACAAAGACCAAGACCAAGACCTGTCCATCTATCTGGATCCCAGGAGACAATACTCCAGTGCTTCTACTGTCCACATATGACACAACTTGGGTTTGAGAACAGACTTTCCTGTATTCTTGCCCACTTCTCCTATAGAGTACAACTTGGTCTCAGAACAAACAAAAAGTAAACAGATAAAATACACACAGAAAAGAGAGAGAGAGAGAGAGAGATCTAAAGTTTTAAACACCTGTACTAAAAAATATGCTAAAAAGCATGTGTGCAAACAAGGTCATAGGTCTACTCAGTTCATTCCATTTCAGTTGGCTCTGAATAGTCTCTTCTCCCAAGTACCTCACGCCCTAAAGCTTCCTGGCCAATCTATCTGTATCCCTATTGTTTGATTTCCTCCCCACCCATCTCCTGAGTAGATGCTGAGCTAATTTAAATGGTTAGATCAGTTGCCCAAGATAAATTGACTACAAAACCAAAAGCCAGAAATCCCAGTGATGGAGTTCATACACAGCTGACAGCTTTTAACATCATTCCTGATAACCTACAAAGATGTTGGTTATTTTAACAAAGGGTTAATGGGTAGACTCTGACAATTGAGGCATGTTTTCAATATCTCTATGCTGATGTGTATGTGTGTGTGTATGTGCTATCATGTTTCAAAACTTTGTTAAATCTTTTCTATTTTTCCTAAATTCTAAATAAATTTATTTAGATATTTATTTGTTATAAAGTTACTGATAATTGTTATAATTTTTAAATATTTATTTATTTCAAGTAAACAAAACATAATGACATTTTACAACACACACACACACACACACACACACAGAACTTGCTGTTCTACTCGGTGTACTAAATGTGCAGTGAACTCCTATTCTCCAGAGTACTAGCAAATATTGCATTGGAAAGCACAATTGTAAACCACCCATGCTGAGTGTTATTCTGCCATGCACTGGAAAAAACTGTGCCTGAGAAAACAGAATACAAGCAATCAAAATATTACCCAGGCAAAGTAAGTACTTTGAGGAATGTCACGGCATATTTTCCCCAAGTCATCAAAATTGTATCTCTGGAAGCTCCAACTGGAACACTCTACTGATACCATATATCCTGATTATTATCCATCCACACCAAGATACTGGTCTGCTACTTCTACAATTACGGGCAAAATCTTTTCATAGAGAAAAAGAAAGATTTTAAAGTGTTATAAAATTTAGAATGAGTAACTTTACCTAAATGATGACACTTTGCACCAGGTTTTTTTAAAATTTTGGATGTGTAAGTCATGGAATAAAATAAAATAATAATAATTTTTAAAAAACATGGTAAGGCTGGCAGCAGTTTCCTAAAGGACTTGTGGTTGGTAAAAGGATGCTCAACCCTCTAGTATATTATTAAAAAAAAAATAAATAAAACAAACAAACAAAAACCATTATGAATGCCCAAGAAAATGCACAGAAAAGAAGGAAGAGGAAAAACCTTAAAAGAAACAAAGAGAAGATCACAGAGTCAGAATCTTGTAAAACAGTGTATAGAAGGGCAACAGAAGACAAGACCATAGAGGTAGGGCTTCATCCACCCACAGGTCCAAAGAACTCGACTGAAGCCTCTTAGCTTCTGAAATCCAACTGTCTCAAACCTCTTACTATTTGACTTACAGTAACAGTTCACCACAAAAAAGCAGAAAGGCTGTAAGGGAGTCAGAGTAAAGATATTGGACACACTGCAGTGCAGGTACCCCAGTAAGAAGGTGCCTAGACATATACAAGAACAACCAAGGAAGTTCTGAACAATGGAATGAAAATACAAGATGAATTAATGTAGCTAACACAATGATATCCTTCAGTAAGTCATACAGAATGAGGACCTATCTTACAACAAGACATCCCAGCTGCCAGTGGAATGGCCCTTTCCTAATCATTGAGTATCATCTCTCCTATGTCAGTTTATCCACAAGATCAAACGTTTAAGTAATCTGAACACAATACTAATTCATAAATCTTCGCGTATCCTTCTAATATCTCCTCCTATTTGATTGCTAAATGTAAAATCACCTGACAAGAGAGTCTTCATGCCCAGGAGTGTGGACAAGCCTGTGATCAGGAGGTAATGCCAGTACCTCTGTTCAGAGGGATCTTCCTGGAACCTCCAGGACACAGAGACCTACAAGCAGCCTGGGACAGCAGTCTTCCAGTCTCCTGGGGCCAGGGACCCCAGTCTGTGCCACAGAGCTCCATAACCAAATAACACAGGGAGAAGGCTAGCATCCAGGGAGTGTGGACAAGTTGGTGAGTGGAGGTAAGACAGGTGCCACTGCTCAGTGGGATCCGCCCAGAAACTGCAGGACACTGGGACAGAGGAACAGCCTGGGACAGGAGCTTTCCAGTTTACTCCTGAGGTCTGTGCTATGTGGCTCTATACCCAAATAGCTCAGGGAAAGAGCTACCCTCCCACGAGTCTGGACAAGCCTATGATCAGGGGTAAGGTCAGCACCTCTGCTCACCCATCCTGAACCCTCAGGACACAGGGACTGAGGAGTGGCCTTCTGGTTTTCTTCTGAGGCCAGGGAGTTGATCCCATGACACAGGGCTCCATACTCAGTGACAGGAGAGAGCTGGTCTCCCAGGAGTGCCAAAGCACCTTTGAGAACAAGAAGACAACCACTTCTGTTCAAATTCCTCAATCAAGAGGGACCTTCATAGAGCCATCAGGACACAGGAACCAAGGAACAGCTGGAGACAGGATCCTTTTGGTTTCTGTTTGCACCACAGAGCTAACCTCGTACCACAGCTCTCCAAACCCAAATTCATCTCAGAGAGAGCTGGTCTCCAAGGAGTACTGACTAAAAGGCTTGCAGGAGGGACAAGCAACAGTCAGAGAGTGCAAGATCAGCTAACACTAGAGATAACCAGATGGTGAAAGGCAAGGGCAAGAACATAAGGAACAGAAACCAAGGCAACTTGGCATCATCAGAACCCAGTTCTCCTACCACAGCAAGCCCTGGATAACCCAACACACCAGAAAAGCAAGACTCAGATTTAAAATCACTTCTCATAATGATGATAGAAGACTTTAAGAAGGGAATAAATAACTCTCTTAAAGAAATACAAGAGAACATAGGTAAACAGCTAGAAGCCCTTAAAGAGGAAAAACAGGAAAACAGAATCAAACAGGCAAAGGAAATGAAAAAACCATACAGGATATAAAAATGGAAATAGAAACAACAAAGAAATCACAAAGGGAGACAACCCTGGAGAAAGAAACCCTAGGAAAGAGATCAGGAGTCAGAGATGCAAGTATCACCATCAGAATACAAAAGATAGAAGAGAGAATCTCAGTTGCAGAAGATACCATCGAAAACATTGACACAACAGTCAAAGAAAATGCAAAATGCAAAAAGCTCCTAATCCAAAACATCCAGGAAATCCAAGTAACAAAGTGAAGACCAAACATAAAGATAATAGGTATAGAAGAGAGTGAAGATTTCGAACTTAAGGGCCAGTAAATATCTTCAAAATATCATAGAAGAAAACTTCCTTAACCTAAAGAAAGAGATGAACATAAACATTCAAGTAGCCTACAGAACTCCAAATAGATTGGACCAGAAAAGAAATTCCTCCTTCACATAATAGTCAAACCCCCATAAAAGCAGATCTATCAGAATTACACCAGACTTCTCACCAGAGACTATGAAAGCTAGATGATCCTGGACAGATATAATACAGACCCTAAGAGAACACAAGTACCAGCCCAGGCTGCTATACCCAACAAAACTCTCAA
Source organism: Rhynchomys soricoides (assembly GCA_019843965.1). Classification (NCBI taxonomy): domain Eukaryota; kingdom Metazoa; phylum Chordata; class Mammalia; order Rodentia; family Muridae; genus Rhynchomys; species Rhynchomys soricoides. Next base: position 10,712,034 of record JADRCH010000027.1, on the reverse strand, counting down.
TTACCAATAATGGTGAAACCAAGATATTCCATGACAAACCCAAATTTATACAATATCTTTCCACAAACTCAGCCTTACAAAGGATAATAGATGGAAAATGCCAACACAAGGAGGGAAATTACACCCTAGAAAAAGAAAGAAAGTAATGTTTCAACAAACTCAAAAGAAGATAGCCACACAAACAGGAAAATAACAGGAAGCAACAATTACTATTCCTTAATATCTCTTAACATCAATGGACTCAATGCCCCCATAAAAAGACATAGACTGACAGACACGATCAATAAACAGGACCCAGTATTTTGCTGCATCCAGGATACGCACCTCTGTGTTAAAGACAAACACTATCTCAGAGTAAAGGGCTGAAAAACAATTTTCCAGGCAAATGGTCCCAAGAAACAGGCAGGAGTAACCATTCTAATATGGGATAAAATCAACTTTTAACCAGAAGTCATCAAAAAAGATAAGGAAGGACACTTCGTCCTCATCAAAGGAAAAATCTACCAAGAAGAACTCTCAATTCTGAAAATCTATGGTCCAAATGCAAGGGCACCCTCATTCATAAAAGAAACTTTACTAAATCTCAAAGCACACATTTCACCTCACACAATAATAGTGGGAGACTTCAACACCCCACTCTCATCAATCAACAGATCTTGTAAATACAAAATGAACAGAGACACAGTGAAACTAACAGAAGTTATGGACCAAATGGATTTAACAGATATCTATGGGACATTTTATCCTAAATCAAAAGAATATACCTTCTTCTCAGCACCTCATGGTACCCTCTCCAAAACTGACCATATAATTGGTCACAAAACAAATCTGAACAGATAGAAGATTGAAATAACCCCATGCCTCCTTTCAGATCACTGTAGTTTAAGGCTGCTCTTCAATTGCAACAAAAACAACATAAAGCCCACATAATACACATGGAAGCTGAACTACGCTCTACTCAATGATAACATGGTCAAGGAAGAAATAAAGAAAGAAATCAAAGACTTCCTAGAATTTAATGAAAATGAAAGTACAGCATACTCAAACTTATGGGATACAATGAAAGCAGTATTAAGAGGAAAACTCATAGTTCTGAGTGGCTCCAGAAAGAAACTGGAGAGAGCATATACTAGCAGCTTAACAGCACACCTGAAAGCTCTAGGAAAAAAAAAGAAGCTAATACATCCAAGAGGAATAGAAGGCAAGAAATAATCAAACTCAGGGCTGAAGTCAACCAAGTAGAAACAAAAAGAACTATACAAAGAATCAACAAAACCAGGAGCTGGTTCTCTGAGAAAATAAACAAGATAGATAAACCGTTAGCCAGACTAACCAGAGGGCACAGAGACAGTATCCAAATTAACAAACTCAGAAATGAAAAGAGAGATGTAACTACTGAATCTGAGGAGTTTCAAAAAAATCATCAAATCATACTACAAAAGCTTATACTCAACAAAATTGGAAAATGTGGATGAAATAGACAATATTCTAGACAGATACCAAATACTAAAGCTAATTCAAGATCAGTCATTAAAAGTCTCCAAACCAAAAAAAAGTCCAGGACCAGATGGGTTCAGTGCAGAATTCTGTCAGACCTTCAGAGAAGACCTAATAGCCATACTCTTCGAACTATTCCACAAAATAGAAACAGAAGGAACACTACCCAATTCATTCTATGAGGCCACAGTCACACTGATACCAACACCTCACAAAGACCCAACAAAGAAAGAAAACTACAGACCAATTTCCCTTATGAATATTGATGTAAAAATACTCAATAAAATTCTCACAAACCGAATGCAAGAACACATCAAAATGATCATTCATCATGATCAAGTAGGCTTCATCCCAGGAATGTAGAGATGGTTCAATACTCAGAAATCCATCAATGTAATCCACTACATAACCAAACTCAAAAGACAAACAAATAAATAAACAAACAAATAAAAAACCACATGGTCATTTCATTAGATGCTGAAAAAGCATTTGACAAAATTCAACATCTCTTCATGTTAAAAGTCTTAGAAAGATCAGGAATTCAAGGTCCATACCCAAACATAGTAAAGGCAATATATAGCAAACCAGTAGCCAACATCAAACTAAATGGGGAGAAACTTGAAGCATTACCACTAAAGTCAGGGACTAGGCAAGGCTGTCCACTCTCTCCCTATCTATTCAATATAGTGCTTGAAATTCTAGCTAGAGCAATTAGACAACAAAAGGAGGTTAAAGGGATACAAGTTGGAAAGGAAGAAATCAAAATATCACTATTTACAGATGATATGATGGTATATTTAAATGACCCGAAAAACTCCACCAGAGAACTGCTACAGTTGATAAACAACTTCAGCAAAGTGGCCGGATAAAAAATTAACTCAAACAAATCAATAGCCTTCCTATACTTGAAGGATAAACAGGCTGAGAAAGAAATTAGGGAAATGACACCCATAACAATAGTTGAAAACAACAAAAAGTATCTTGGTGTGACTCTAACCAAACGAGTGAAAGATCTGTAAGACAAGAACTTCAAGTCTCTGAAGAAAGAAATCAAAGAAGACCTCAGAAGATGGAAAGACCTACCATTCTCACGGATTGGCAGGATTAATATAGTAAAACTGGCCATCCTGCCAAAAGCAATCTAGAGATTCAGTGCAATCCCCATCAAAATTCCAACTCAATTCTTCATAGACTTAGAAAGAGCAATCCTCAAATTCATATGGAATAACAAATAACCCAGGATAGCAAAAAGTATTCTCAACAATAAAAGGACTTCTGGGGGAATCAGCATCCCAGACCTCAAGCTGTATTACAGGCAGTAGTGATAAAAACTGCATGGTAATGGTACAGTGACAGGCAGATAGATCAATGGAATAGAATTAAAGACCCAGAAATGAACCCACACATCTATGGTAACTTCATCTTTGACAAAGGAGCTAAAACCATCCAGTGGAAACAAGACAGCGTTTTCAACAAATGGTGATGACTCAAGTGGTGGTCAACATATAGAAGAATGCAAATTGATCCATTCTTATCTCCCTGTACAAAGCTTAAGTCCAAGTGGATCAAGGATCACCACATAAAACTGGATACACTGAATCTAATAGAAGAGAAAGTGGGGAAAACTCTCTTACACATGGGCACAGGGGGAAAGTTCCTGAACAGAACACCAAAGGCTTATGCTCTAAGATCAAGAATCAACAAATTGGACCTCATAAAATTGCAAAGTTTCTGTAAGGCAAAGTACACTGTCAGTAGGGCAAAAGGGCAACTAATAGGGTTGGGAAAAGATCTTTACCAATCCTACTTCTGATAGAGGTCTAATATCCAATATATACAAAGAACTCAAGAAGTTAGACTACAGAGAACCAAATAACCCTACCAAAAAATGGGAACAGAGATAAACAGAGAATTCTCAACTGAGGAAACTTGAATGGCTGAGAAGCACCTAAAGAAATGTTCAACATCCTTAGTCATCAGGGAAATGCAAATAAAAACAACCCTGAGATTCCACCTCACACCAGTCAGAATGGCTAAGATTAAAAACTCAGGTGACAGCAGATGTTGGCAAGGATAGAGAAAGAGGAACACTCCGCCATTGCTGGTGGGATTGCAAGCTGATAAAACCACTCTGGAAATCAGTTTGGTGGACCTTTAGAAAAATGAACATAATACTACCTGAGGACCCAGCTATATCACTCCTGGGCATATACCCAGAAGATGCTCCAACATGTAATAAGAACACATGCTCCACTATGTTTAAAGCAGCCATATTTATAATAGCCAGAAGCTGGAAACACCCCAGATGTCCCTCAGCAGAGGAATGTATACAGAAAATGTGGTTCATTTACACAATGGAATACTACTCAGCTATTAAAAACAATGACTTCATGAAATTCACAGGCAAATGGATGGAACTTGAAAATATCACCCTGAGTGAGGTAACTCAGTCACAAAAGAACAAACAAGGTATGTACTCACTGAAAAGTGGATATTAGCCCAAAAGTTTGGAATACCCATGATTGAATTCACAGCAACTGTTGGACTGAGTGTGGGGTCCCAGATGGAGGAGTTGAAGAAGAGACTGAAGGAATTGAGGGAGTTTGCAGCCCCATGGGAAGGGAGCAACCGTGTCAACTGGTCAGGCCCCCAGTGCTCCCAGAGACTGAACCACCAACGAAAGAATACGTATAGAGGGGTCCATGGTGCTGTCCACATATGTGGCTAAGGAGGGCCTTGAGCATCAGTGGGAGGAGAGGCCCTTGGGTCTGAGAGTTGTATATGCCCCAGTATAGGGGAATTCCATGGAGGGAAGACAGGAGTGGGTGGGTGGGTGGGGGAATACCCCATAGAGGCAGAGGGAGAGGGGATGGTATGGGGGATTCCAAAGGGGAGACCTGGAAATGGGAAAACATTTGAAATGTAAACAAAGTATTAAATAAGAGAGAGAGAGTGTGTCTTCATGGGGAAATGTTTAGATCGGAAGGGCCAGTAGGTGGGGGATAGTCTTGATTACATTAGTAGGTGTGGGAAAACTGATTTTGTGTGGGCAACAACATTCCCTGGGTATTTTGCATTCTAAATAGTATAGTGGAGAGAAAGCAAGCTGAGTGTTAAGCAAGCATTCATTCATGTCTCTTTGGCCTTGACTCTTGAAGTGACATGACTTTTAAAAGTTCTAGCTCCCTTGACTTCCTTGCTATAAGGGACTCTAATTTTAAATTGTGAGCTAAAATAAACCCCTTTCCCCATAAGTTGCTCTTATCAGAGTATTTGATCATGGCAATAAAAAACAAAAAACAAACAAAAAAAAACCTTAGACAGTCTTACCTTCAACCACTGAACTCAACTCTACCTTATCGTTTAAGTACTCACCTAGCACCCTTTCTAGGTAGCATACCTTCCTGCCACCAACCCCATACACTTCATAATAGATGACCACAAAGTTGCTCAGCCGCACTGAGTTCTTCTAATAGTCCTATGACACAGGTACATACAACATCCCCATATTCCGGGTAAGATACTGCAATAAAAACAGGCTGCTAACTCACCCTCAGATGAATAATGGTCAAGGATAGAGCTGATAAGCAAATCCCAGACAGGTTCCATAATATATGTTCTACACGTCAGACTATACCACTTCCATATGATTAAACATGAGATATCTCCAGCTATGCTGTAGAGCCAGTGCTTTTCACTGTCTTTCCAAGCACTGATGTTCAGGGAGATACTGAAATCCAATGTGTACCTCTTACAAATACTGACTCTTGAGTATCAAGTGTGGAGTGCAAATAAATTGCCAAACATCCCTAAAGAGAATAGAAATTCTTTAACAATATTTTTGTTGAAACCTAATTTTTACAAAAAAATATAGTTATAACTGATACACCTAAAACATATTAGCATTTACCATCTCTATGAAAGGAAAAGGGTCTTCAAGACTAATGAAAACCCTTGGCAATTTGAATATTAGATGATACTAAATTACACTATAATTATTTCAAAGGTCAAGAATCTTACACATTTAGTCTTAAAACTCTCCACCTGGGTGATGCAATCAGAAAATTTAAGAATGTATGAAAATATTTAATTATACAAAACAGGAAGAAATCTACTAATTTAATAGCCTTTAAGTAAAATGTGCTCTCTTCCCACATAAGTATTTTTTTCTGCTGAAAAAACGAACATTTTAGAAGAATATATGAGCTATGTTAGTTTCAAGGAAAAGTGAGACACCAGGGTTTGAAATAAATCAACATGCCACTCATGAATACTTGGAAAACTGTAAGGCTAGAGGCACCATGGAAAACATAAGCAGAGTCAGAACCACCCCCCACTCTTGAAAATTCAATCTCTTAGGGGAGGAAAACCAATACAGAGCACAGGTGTTGCTCCTAAAGTCTTCAGAGGAAAGGATTTAAGGAGATACATGCTCAGTGAAATGAAATGGCCTCCACCACAGGTGGATTGCCATTCACACTGCAGTGATATTGGAATGCTGGGTAAACTGCCTTCAGTTCAGATGATTTAGTTGTTTGGTGAGTTAGTTAGCTTGATTCTTTAAAGTCATATCTCACTATGTAGAGCAAATCGGTTTTGAATTATGTCTGATGTCCTCGGGGGCTAGAATTGGGCATACTCAGGAACTGGAGTTACAGACGATTGTGAGCCCACACAATTGTGGGCTGTGAACTGAACCCAGATCACATAGAACAACGCCAATGCTCTTAACTGCTGGGCCACCTCTCCAGTGTCTTGATTACAACATTATAAAAGAAGATTTTGAGTCTTTGAGTGCCTTTTTACAGCCAAGCTACTTCAGATGTAAGTCAGTCTTCTTTGTGAGATATGGAGGAATCTGAGGCATTCCCAGAAGGACAGGGCCACAGCAGGAAGAGTTTGGCTCTGCTGGAATTTTCCCTGGCTGCCGAAGGCCTGTAGTACATGCAACTATAGTATATACAACAGTGGATCTCGAATTGGTTTCATTACTTGTGTGAATAAGCATGCATAAAATTTGCTTTTAAAGCAATAGCAGCCGGGCAGTGGTGGTGCACGCCTTTAATCCCAGCTCTTGGGAGGCAGAGGCAGGTGGATTTCTGAGTTCGAGGCCAGCCTGGTCTACAGAGTGAGTTCCAGGACAGCCAGGGCTACACAGAGAAACCCTGACTCAAAACAACAACAACAAACAAACAAAAAACCAACCAACCAACCAACCAAAAAGCAATTGCAATTGAAAGTTTTCTGTTTCTCTGGGGGATATTTTCTTTCTTTCTTTCTTTTTTTTTTTTGATTTTTGTAGACGGGGCCTTACTATGATGTAGCCCTGTATTGTCTAAAACTAGCTTTGTGGATACCGCTGACATCAGAATTGTGATGCTCTTAGTATAGTATAGGTGTGTAACCTTTTCTTTCTGTCTCATATTTACTTAAACCTTCATCATGTATGCTTGTTCTACATGCAGCAATATAACTATAAAGTACAGAATAATATTATCTGAAAACTTCAAAAACAGCTCTTCATGCCCACGATGACACTATCCTCTCTTTTGGTTGTTTACATTGAGTATAAATAATATTGACAACTTGAGAGACAACTTTCAGGCTCAAATGAAAGTTGCCAATACACAGTGATTCATTAGGAAGATGATAGGGCATTGTTTGTACAAAGGTGAGGCCTGGACTTCAACATAGCTGAATGTGTGGCGTGCTGAGACAGAGCTGACTGAAAACAGGAGGCACAGGATCAAACTCTTTCATCTGTTCATCTCATCTAGGGAGAGCATACCTCCTATGTACCAGAATCAGTCTACCTGCTTCATGCATAGGGACTCCTATTCCTCCCAGTCACACTATTGTTCTGTGAACTGCATAGAATTATCAAAATATAAATGAGGAAACATGAACAGAGAGGTTTGGAGTAGACACCACAGTCAACAGGTTCAAGATAAAACTGAGCTGCAAAACTAGACGCTGTCTTTCTACAGCTTGGCCAATGTGCTATTTGCCTTATATACCTTCTCTGAGTTCTCTGAGTTGCCTGACTGTAATCGTGAGGCAAAATTTAAGGGCACAACTGTAAATGAGAGTTAAATTCATGAAGATCTCTAATAATGAGAGCATAGGAAATAGGACAATGAAATATTAATCAAGATTCAAAAACAGATCACCAAATATTTCGCTACCTAAAGTCTAGAAGCCAAGAGAAAACATGTGGACATGTCTCAGCAACACATTTGATACTGTCCTTGGTTTTTCAATCTCTTCATGCTCCCAACTTGATCTTAAATGCTATATTGGGAGAATTGTAGTTTATAATCTACAGACTGCCCGTATCCAAATATTTGTGGTCAATCCTAAGTAGAGATTGAATGGCAGAGAAGAAGAACCATGGGAGAAAGTATGTATGTTTCATTCAGACACCTTGCCTTTTCTCCTCCATGTTTCTTCCGAAGCTGCATTCTTGCATTTCAAACACATTCAAACACAATTACAAAGCAAAAATGAAAAGCTCCATAGGCTATTTCCAGTTTGGCTGATATGCCTATGTTATCATTTTTTAATATTAAAACAAGTAAATACCAACTGAAAAACAAGGGCTTGGGAACATAACAGGTAAATTCCTATGTATGAAACAAGTAGATTTCAATTGCATTTAATTATTTCACCCAATCACCTCGGAGTAAAGATCCTCCAAAGAAAATTGCATTGCCTTCTCAACTCCTTGGAGAGCCAGTTTAGTTAACAGCCTACTATACTTCAGAGATGACCATGCAGCTTACATGTCAAACTCATCTTCAAATGTCAATCATGTCCTTCTCAATCTAATTAGTTTGGAAAGTAGTGTCACTGACCCGGCACTATGCAGACTATTTTTTATCATATCATTTGATCAACCTAACACTTTGCCTCAGTTGAGTTTAAGACATCTGTAGCTTAAATGTAATGTCCTTTCTCCTACTCATTAATGGCAACTCTCAATAAAATTCCCTATTTACAGCTCAATTTATCACTGTGAGTAGGCATAGCCAACTTTACAGAGGCCTTCCAGAGAATCTTCTTTAAGATTTCAGGGAAATTAAAATAGAAAGGTAAAGGGAATATGCATAGATAGTGAAATATATGTGTATATATACATATATGCATAATACATATTTTTACTAGCACCAAATATATATGGCAGATTCGGGATTTTAGTTAAGGAATTGCAAATAAGGAAAGGAGGAAGAACAGAAGGCTATACACAGGCTGGGGGAATTTACAACCTTAATTACACAGATTGAGGTTTTTCTTTCCTTTAATAATACAACAAACCATACAAAGAGAGTCTGCAGGTTTCATCATATTGGGTTTGATTTATAATAAAGAAAAACTGCCCTGGGTTCATAGTATTTGACCTGACTTCAAGTTGGTTAAGGGCAGATGAGGTACCATTGAAGAAGAAATAATAACTAGCTTTCTTGAGGTCACAGAGAATTGGCAAGAGTCTCTGAGAGCAGAGCAAAAGGGTTGAGAAGGGCTGGAGTGGGTGCCATGTGCTGGCAACAGGGAGCTGCAAGATGGCTCACAAAGTAGATACCCATCACTTGGTCCATTCTCTTGCAAGACCAGGGAAATTACATGATCTTTTTCCTATTTCAGGCTTGCATATTATGAATGAATTTGCAAGACAAAAAAATGCAAGCAGGTAATCTTATCTCTACTGCACACAGTAACATGTTGCACCAAGGAGGGAGAGAATAGAGGCCCTCTGATACACCCCCAAATGGAATATTTATATTTTTAACTGTGGCATTTAAAAAAAAAAATGTTATATTTAAAGTAATGAGTAGTCACTCTAGGATGGCAATCTAAAAGCAGAGTGCTGGCTGCCTGATCTCCCTTTTTTATCCTGGACTGTTACTGGAGAAAGAAGTGGATTTTACCAAAATTTCCGTTTTTCTAATGGAAAGGCAAAAATGCTCCTGGTGTTTTCTGGATCAATTTACTGCTATTGAATCATTTTACATAAGGTTTTTAAAAGGTGAACATCTATGCCACACTTACCTTCTGGTGAGGAAACTGACTTTTGGGAAAAGACAGCATTTACTTTACTCTTCTTACTGATATCATTGTTTACAGACAAGCTGGACTGAATTTTTCTATGCATTTTCTGAGAAACGGGAGCTGACATTTTGTGATTATCCACAGACACATGTTTGGCTCCATGATGAATTCCATTCCCATTGCTCATACTTGTGTGGCTGCCATTCTTTATCTTGCCTGCTTCCTCCTTGCTGAGCTCCAGTGCTGATGTCTGCAGTTGAGGAAGACGCTCAGGTTGGGCTGAGGAAAAACAAAACAAAACAAAACAACAAAAAAAACAAAACAAGAAAAATTCATTTAGTTAAGCAGAGAAGCTATTATTTTAAATAATGAAAATAAAGATTTGAAAATATAAATACAAAAATACAGATTTGAGAACTAACCCATGATGATAAAACTAAAGAAAAAGGGGTCTTATGGAAGAGGAAGAAGAAAAAGGAGAAAAGGTAGAAGAGGAATACTCCAGAAGAAAACAAGGAAAAAGGAAGGAAAGAAGGAAGAAGGAAGGAAGGAAGGAAGGAAGGAAGAAGGAAGGAAGGAAGGAAGGAAAATATAGCTCAAAAGATTTAGAAAGAAAATTATAAATAAATTCAATAAAAACCATCTCATACAAAAATATAAAGTCAGAAAAATAAATTGAACTTTTGGTAATTTAAAATAATACTTAAATTAAAATATGTTTAAAAAAAGTAATTCAACACTGATTCAGTGAAAGCTGCTCTTTGTTTGGTTGTTTTGTGTGTGTGTGTGTGTGTGTGTGTGTGTGTTTTAATTTCATTTTTGTTTTTTTTCTCTCCTAAATGCTATACATAAAATACCAGGATCTCATTAGTAAACACACCAATTATGTTTTGTAATGAAAGGATTAATGCATTCAGATATTCAAAGCTGGACAGTAATCAAACACAGTTTTCTTCAAAATAATTTTAAATCTCAGAGAAAATCTTTTCTGTGTTTATTCTTTCAATTTCATTTTAAGGAAAAACTACTTCAATCTGATCGTGTACAGCTGTAAAAGGCGAATATGAACACTTCAGAACAACCCCCATTTGAGCCTAACCAAATAAAGGAGCTAGTCTTCATCCATCCCTCCTAGACCATGTTACATCAGAAGCCCCAGAAAAGAAATACGTGAGAAAAATTAAGAAAAAAGGCAGAGTTCTAGAAAGGAGAACACAAACCTGTGGAGTTGTACACACGAGTGAACAATCTTAGTTACTAAAGGTTAAGAATTAAGAAACTGTACTTAGAATAAACTGTACAAAACAAACAGAATTCCTGTACGTCAATGTGGTAACCAATTAACAAATGAATAAGGAAAACTTAGCTTTTCATCATAGGGTAAAAAAAAAAATCCGAAACCACACTTTAAAACACTAATGGGGGTCCAGAGCTAAAGCAGGAAGGATGGGCAGACATATATACAGGTATCAAAAACACGGCAAAATATTATTGAAAAGCGTAACAAGAGTCCAAATGGTGGGCATAAGAAAGTTAATCCTGTTATACTAGCTTGGTAATTCTTTCCCACTAACAAGAAAAAAGGAAAGGAAAGGAAAGGAAAAACCATTTTTAGTTTAAAGTGGAAAGATAGAATGCATTAATTGTACTAAGAGGGGCTAATGAATTCAATACTTTGGACAATGCATCATTGAATCATTGGGTGAACAGTGATAATTTCTGTTGACCAGTGTTTCTAGCTGCATGCTACCTCAGGACCAGGATCTACAACCCAGCCTCTTAAACGGGAGATCCACTTCCTAGGAACATGCAATCATGTGATTTAGAGAATCATATGCTCCTGCTTCATGGAGCAACCAGAATGACATCCTAATGACAGCCAGTGAACCCACCACCGCTAGTTATGCGGATGCATTCCAGAAGATGCCAAAAAGGCCAGTTAAACCCGATTCAGTGTCCTTTACAGAGCACTTTCTAGTAATTTCTCCAAATAAACAGAATGTTTGAGCTACTACTTCTCTAAAAATAACAAGTCAAGTAACCTGAAAGCATGGTTCAGTTGAAATGTCATTGACCAATGCTGGGCAGCTCCTCATCAACCAGTCGAAAATGTCTTCTCATATCCTAGGCCAAGATAACCTAAGAATTACTATGTAACAGTTAAACAGTCTCATAAAATAAAAAGACAGTGATAGAGGATGCCTGTCCTGCCTCCAAACGCTAAACAATGAGAGATTTGACCTTTTTTCCCACCTAACAGAACTGACTCTGCAAATTACGGGTTACTGTTCAAGTGATAGTTTAATGCATCCGTAACGATTTATCTACATTTCAATCTTCACACGGTATCTATTTCTGAGGGCAGTTAAATGATAGTACTTTTATTTTTTGGTTTCACTGTCAACTAATTATTTTTCTGTGGCTTCTGAATTACAATTAAATAACCAAATATTAGCTCTTCACTTCCATATTTTTTACACATTTTTACATTTTTTTTTTTTAGATGAATGATTTTGCTGTAATGTGTGCCATACATGAAATCAAAACCGGATGAGATTTCTCTTACTCATCTCCATAGATGGGAAATGTAACTCCACTCTTCATTTTTTCACAGCTATGATTTTAATCGTGTGGTCAAGATGCAATTAAACTAAACAGAAACTTGATTTTATTTTCACGTGAAGAATGAAACTTCCTGCCTGATTATGCCACAACTATCTGGTTTACAATAGATTTCTTCTTATTGTGTACAAATCATGTATAGCTATAAAAACGCATGCTAATATGGAGATGGCACAATGCTTCTTAAAACACAGGCAACGCCTGGGGACCCTCGCTCTAGCTTTAATGATGCACGGTTCCCATTCAGCTGTCTTTCTTTTTTCAAATCTTTACATATGTGACAGCTCTCAAAAGTAGACCATAGACCATCTGGCATTTTCCGAGGTGTAACTTGTGCAGGTTCAGCTCTATTGGGAGTACACCGCTATCTTCTGCCTGTGTTATAAAGGGACAATAGAATGTAGAACTTAGGGGTTGTTTTGAATTATTCATTTTTTTGCCTGTATATTCAAGAAAATTTTTTACAAACTCTGCATTTTGTACTACATAATCACATGCGTTAAGGGTACAAAGAAACTTTTTGACACCTCTTTTCTACAGAAGGCTGGCATTTTGTTTGATATGTGAACATTCAGCATCTGCTACATCACTCCAAACAGGACGGGTGCTGCTTCAAAAGACCCCATTTTAAATTTTCTCTCTATGAGCAAAAAATGTATTCTCCATATTCAGAAACGAATGCAATACATGTCAAAATTTCAAATACCAGGTATTAGAACATTCAGCATCTTCAAACCTGGATAGCATTGGTCACCTGATCACCATATGTGTAGGGATTTTTTTTTTTTTTTTAACCACAGCTCATACAATGCAGCATGATTGTAATTTTAATATCCATGATGAATAGTTACAAATGCCTCAAGAAATACTGTACTTTCTAGGTTCCAATGTTTTCAATCAGGGAGGGGACTAGTAGAATTAGGTCTAGCAGGTCTCAATGGGAATAATAAACATAAGGGTGAATGAGTCAATAGCATGAACTTCTTTTGATCATCTTTTTTAAAAAACCTTAGTGATATTGTAGCTAGCAATAAGTATACTTGAAACTGCAGCAGCTGGAGTAGCAATAGAAAGCCATGTTTTACTCCAGCGTATAATCTATTACCACGAGCAAATCATCTCTATTGCTGGTCTCCACCAAAGCTATATTTAATAAAATTACAATTTTCATGCACTTAGTTAATTTAAACGGTTGATGTACACATAAAAATCACACTAAATCCCAAGTTCCTTTCGTAGAGATAGCCGTCGTGTTCTTAGTTGGTATGTAGTACCACATGGTCACTATAGAAGAGACAGACGCGCGCACAGGCACACACACACACACACACACACACACACACAGGCGGTAATGGTAGAGATGTTTTATATAGGCACACTGTACATGATTATATGTATAATACAGCATATTAAATATGTCATTAAGATAGTTCTAATCCTAACACTGTCTATGCATTGGTGTCTTTAAATGAGATATGAAATGTTTTTCAATATGACCCATGATAAATCTATGCTAGTTTTTGTTTTGTTAGTTTTTTTTCTTTTTTTTTTACTACATAATATGAATTTAGGTAAAATCCAACAGTGACAGTACTCTCTTTTTTATCAAGACTTTCCCTATGTGCAGAGGCTGGGGGCACAATTCCCCTAAGCCCTGCCTGGTCAGAGACTCTATTACCCTCCAAGGGCTTCTGGAAATCTTTAATTTACCTCCTCTTGTTTACTTCCCTATGAAGACTTTCTGGACTCTTTTGGTCACATATCCACTTTTCTATCTTCACTGTATCTTATATATAATTTTATCACACTATACTACATTTTGGAATTCTTTTGTTTCTTGGAACATTTGTGAATTTGTGATCCCAGACAGATGCTGTGGCTCCCTGGATGTGAGTTCACAAGAGGAAGACTGCTTTTGTGTCTGGTACATCATAGTTTATGTTAAGAGATTAAATCAATTGTGAAAAAAATCACCAGATGACAATAAGAAGTAGTATTATCCAAAATAAAAAAAGACCAAATGTTCAAAAAATTGATTGGAGAGGTAACTGGAGTATGGTTACTGTATTTCATAAAGAACATTTATCATATAATTAAACGTATTTAATACCTGGAGGCAGATACTGATAACTTCAGGCAAATATATTTTCATGTTGTTCAAGGTAGGTATCTACTCCTGTGCTAAATCTTCCTTTGAAGGCAGATGCGGCCATTCACCCATGCTCTCAGAGACAGACTTGTTTCGACACCCTCCTTCCAGGCTTGGCCCTGAGGCTTTGGGTGTGACCTCCCCTTACTGTGGCTGGGAGTCACTGAGCTTTAACCACAGCTGAGGAGCATAATGGAGGAACGTTGAAAGACCCAAACACCAGGTATCTTCATGGTCGCAGTGAGAAGACTGACTTCCCAGTCTCACCGTGTTTGGTTCTTCCCTTAATTTCCCTTACTGAGTTTCCCCACATTTTAAATTTTTCTTGTTTGCCTCCCGTCTTTACATTCTGTAATATTGCTAATAATTTTTTGTTCTTCTATCAACTATTGAAAAAATTCTATCAAATAAATATGCAAATATAATCTGACATTTTCTAGGGAAAATGCAATAAAATAAATAAATTAAAAAATAAGGAACATAAAGCATTATTCAGTTAAGATGTACAAATATTTCTAAAAAGTCCTCAAACCATAAGTCAGTGAAAAACAAAATCCTACTAGTTTTCTGTCTCCAGACATAGTAGATTTGCATCTACTGCTTGATTTTATATTCAAATAAATTAAAAGTTTGGCCTTATATCTTAAGATCCTTCATAGATTATAGTTAACTTATATGGGTAAAGAGTATATTATTCATGGATTTGAAAAATTTATATTGCCAGGTTTGTTTATAAAGCATCATCTACAAGTTTTATGTATGTGTTTAAAATAATATTCTTCCTGGATAATCTCACAGCATTATGGAATTTGCTATGGTATCTCTTTGTTTCCTGACTCAAGAGATACTTCTATCACTTTCTATCACTGAATCAACTGATAAAATGACTGCCACCTATAATTATTAATACTTATTATTTTATGGATATACCTAAAAATAAATGCACATGCATTTATACATAATTTACAGAAAAGAAATTACTAAAATATGCTTTATATTATAGACACAATAACTCAATAAAAGAATTACCATAAAGATATGAGCTTTCTAAAAGCTATTTTTAGATGCTAAAGGTTGTATAAGATGGCAGAGAGCTTTATGAGGAGCAATGGATTCATCTTTTTAAAGAAATCATTCCTGATTTGCTAATAGGCAATAATGGGCTCATTTAGGATCAATATAACTGTGACTTTCTTAAGATAAATAACACATTACTTTTATGTTTTAAAAAGAATCAACTGATGGGCATTTGGCTTCACCAAACAGAAGCTTTGCTGAGAAATCACAAAAACAACAGCCAGGCAGTTATTCCAGTAAGGTTACTACGTAATATTTCGATGATCAGATTATAAGCGAAGCATTTTTTCTCTTTTGGTGATGTTTCTCCACAAAGAAATTAAAGAACTGTTATTTAAATTATTATTTGAAGGGTTTGTTTCTCCATGATCATTTTAAAGGCACCCTGTAGTGGATATAAGAGAGCAGGATATACTCTAATACAATCTTTTTTAAATGAACACTTTGGAGCCACATCACTTAACCAAGTTTAGCATCCACAAACATGCAATGCATGCTACAGGGGAATTGGGGTGAATAATAATGATAATAAGTGGGTAATCATAAGGCACAAGCCCAAAATTTCAAACAACGAAAACCTCAGAATTCACCTAGAGGCTTTCCACACTAATTAAAACATCCAATGACCAGAAAACATACAAGATCTCCTTTCAGGAAGCCTAGAGCACTCTTGAGCTTCATCCTAATAGAAGCCCTGAGATTTGGACAGATGTCGAACTGATCTGTCGTGTAAGACCTAGACCCAAGCTCTTCCTTTGTATCATTTACCCTTCTTTGTGTCTTATAGACTTGCAGATAAGGAGTGAGAACACAAATCAAAGAGCTTTAAACTAAGAATTCTGATCCAGAATCAAGACGTGCACGAGGAGTCACTTTTTGACAGACAAAGCTAGCTAACTAGAGGTAAGACTAGGAGAAAGGACACCATGTATCCTTGCCAAAACTAAGCAGTCAGTAATAAATATTAGTGAAAGGTAAGTTGCAAGAGTTTACATCAATTCTTGAGAAAGAAAGCTTGTGCTGATTAATGGTGGAGAGTTATGGCATTGTGTATGAAACCTCTCCTGGATTGAAGCAGTTGTAAGGAACATAGTGGATACTGACATTCTGGACTCTGGACATTCTATAGTTAAAACATCCAAATGATCTTGGGATGTGAACACCAACTAGAAAACTCAGACAGCTTTATTAAAAGCTGATTCTTCCATAAGCAACACAGTCATTTTTAGCAATATGCAAATAAATTGGCCACTGTATGATTCTAGAACAGTATACCCATCTATATAGACAAATTTTAAAAAGCTATTGAAACCAGCGGTCAACCTTTGGGGAGTGGATGAAAGGCTGGTGTTCAGCCTTCAGGAACCTTTGAGACTTCCCAAGATATAGGATTGCAAGGAACAGCCAGGGATCCAGATGAAGTTCAAATAAGCATTTGACAAGCTGCAGCAGGCCAATTATTTGTTACTGTCTCAATTTAGTGTTGTTATCTAGAAATGCTATAAAAAGAATAGGAGATGCTAAGGAGAGTGAAGAACAGCAGTGGAAGCCTGGAATGTCAGGCCATGGCAAATATCTCTTTGTGTCCTGCACTGGAGTGCTACAGAGATGGAGGGTGTCCAGTGGAGAAAGCCTAAGGTACAGAAGCACGTACTACCTGGAGCAAGACTCACTACTGCTACTGGCTGGTGACAAGAAGCTGCTTAAGTGGTAACCTAAAATAAAAAGGGGGGAGGAGGGCCAGATCTCAAAAGTAAAGTGGCAAGGTACCCTAAAGTCGAGGTTCTCCATATGGAAAAAGGAAGAGAGGAGGAAGAGAAGAGAGAAGAAACTGGACTGCTATACTAAAAATCTCTTGAGACTTTTCCATTCTGAGGCAATCTCTGAACCTAAATATTTGTTATCAACTGGAGAAGAATTGCTAAGTCTCCTCCAAGGGAATCCTCTCTGCATTGGCAGTGATGGATACCAAACAAGGAAATCTTAGAGTCCTCCAGTAAACAAACTCACTGCACACAGAACACAGGCCTAAGGCAGGAAAAAAAACCAACAGGAAGTGCTGTGCACAGGCTCTGCTCATACCATCCTCACTACCAAGCATTCCATAGACCCACCCTGTTCTTTATCTACCCATTTGCATCACCCTCACTGTCTTAATCTACATATGGGATGAAAACAAGCTGTACCAAATTTGATCTAGGTTGGTTTTCCAAATAATTTCAGCAGTCTAGGGAAGAACAGGCACTAGATCTAGATATACAATCTATGTGACTAGTTTCTCATGAGAAAAGATGAAGTGCATAGGTGTTTGGGAAGAGAGGGGCAAGTGGATCTCATTAAGTAAAAACTACATGAGATATGTGTACAGGACAAAAAGGATCTGCAGTAGATACACGCATAAATATACTCTGCTGAGCTAAGGTCACTAGAGCAGACACCTATGTTTGTCTATTCAACGTATCTCTATTTCCCTGGCAACAGTGTAGATGTTAATGAGAATGGGACCTAGATTTGCTGACAGTAATTTGTACAGCAATGAAGTGTTTTTAGTTACATGCATTTGTACACAGAACTTGACAGTCCTGAGTCTTCACTGGCTCACACTGACAGCAGAAGGTTCCTTAAGGACAAGATCCCGTATTCCTAGAATCCCATCAACCTTATCAGGCACATGCATGCTGACAAAGGCCTTGTATGATGTTCAGCACCCAGTGGACACCCAGTGAAAATTAGCTGATGATGATGAATTATACTAGCTTTTAAGCTGTCACTTGATCCCAGAATATAATAACCTTCCTGAATAAATCAAGCAACAGTTTGGTATTCAGTACCATTATAAACTTCATCCTTCACCTTCCCGAGCCTAGGGAATTGCTGTAAAAGCATAATATAAGGAGAGTAGAACTGTAGTGAGGATTCAAGAAACTGTCTGTTATAACAAGGGAGTTAAAGATTCACTTACCGATATCGTAGGATGTGCTCAAAGATGCTCACCAAGTAACCTTTCTGAAAAGTAGCATACAAGAGTACATTGCCGAATTATATGTCTATAAGGTCCTTCCCATAATAAAGGCAAACTCACCTTAGGGTGCAAGCTAAGACTGGATGTCCTTGAGCACAGGGCAATGGATGTACAAATGACATCACAGGTAAAAGAGATGGAGACAGGTAGAATGCTAACCTAAAATGCTAACCAAGCAACTTACTACATAAGAAAGAAAAGGTATTTTTGATAGCTTAAATAAAATAAACCAAAGGAAAAACAATTCGCAAAAGAAATGCCCCCAACTTTAAGCAAGGACATAATCCCCAAGTTCACTGTTGAGAAGCTGTGATGGGAAGAACTTCAATCAGTCCCCTTAAAATGTGGCCTGACACTAGGAAACCTCTCTGCTTTAGTATTAGTAACACTTCTTGTTCTAAATGACATTCCTGCTGAAATAATTGGAAAATTCAAGACTGAAAGTAAGGTTGGAAGAATTGACTCAAAGATTAATCAGGCCCTAATAATCATATCTAACTCCTACAGAGAGTCCTGGCAACACTCCTCTATAAGGGAGTGATACATAGCCTGCTATCCTGCAGAACTGTCAACAAAATTCAAAGAAGTGATGCAAAGGATTGCTAGATTGCACATGTAGATTCTCATACACACATTTAAATATGTACGTATATAGCAGATATATATATATGTATATATATATATCAGATTCTAGTTGATATATATTAGGAAAAATCAATGTATAAATGAATAAGGAAACAAAATATTGTTTTCTCATTCACAACCCCAAGGTTAAAATCCTAACTCCTCTTTTATACAGTTGCTTTAACTTTCCGGATCCTGATTTAGATTATTGGAGTCATCAAATTGCAGTTCTACTTGACAGAATAAAATATTACTTAAAACAAAAGCATCAACAAGTGGCTACATATAGAGGGACAAAACCATTAACCACACTTGAAGAGTCACAGATTGAGACCATTTACATAAATGGTTCCTCTCCTAATTTCTCCATTAAAACACACTAAATCTATCAAGGTCACTTTGCCTGCAAAACGGCTGAAATAAGTCATTATAAAATATTTGTTATGTACTATTCTAGGGACAAGAGATCTAACAGGGAACAAATTTACAAAGAAGTCATCCACCACCATAGAGCTTATGGATATTTATGATCTCAAGTAACAATAAATCCAAAGGACATCCTTACGAATGTTAATTTCACATTATTATCATTAAAGGCAAGGATTCAAAAGTAGAGAAAATAGCTATCAAAATGACATCACAGTTTTCCCTTGTGCCAGACATCAAACTGAACAATGTGTGGTACTCTCTAACTAACTGCAGTTCTTTCAATGGTCACTTCATCTACATTTCTGCTGTCCTGTGCTCAAAGACACACTAGCTTCATTTGTAAGTAAATTGAGTTTGCTTTTGTTATAAGAAGGAAAAAACAAAACAAAACAAATCAAAAAACAAGCTCACTTTCAGCTATACCACTTGGCACATTCTCCTGAGCGACAGCATCCCCTGCATGTGTATAAACAGCACACTGTGGAAGCACAGTGCACCGACGCATGCTATTTTGTTTGCATGTGATATGTTTAAATCACAGTGTTCTTAAAGAGGAAAACCAAAGACAAATCTGAGATACAATGACAGAAAGCAAGGATAAAACAAAACAATAGAAGAAAAATACAGCAGAATGGGAGATGAAAGAGGATGCGAGAGATTAAAAGAGACAAAGGCGGAGTTGGGGGATGACCAAGAGCACATCCAAAAGCATCACAATTCCACAAGCAGGCTCCCTGAGGATCAACCACTCCTCTGTTCACACTGCCTCTTGCATACAACCCTGTGTCACATGACACCTGTACTAGCATTCTTTCTTCTGCCTGGGTCCCACCAGTCACTGTCATTTTCTACCTAAGTCACCAAGGCCACCTAATCAGAGCTCTCTAGCTCCAGCCCACTTTCAAGCTTACAGAAACAACCCAGACTCGATTTGCCATCCTGTCCTGATGAAGAATTCCGTGTTTATTTTTCCATCTTTAGGATAAAATCAGTACTTTACTGAAGCATTCCTGATGATGGCTTCATCTCCTACCCCACTATTTTCCTGGCCCCCAGCTATCTGGAACATGTCCCGTTTCTCAAATGCATCAGTCTTTCCAGGCCGTTGTGACTTCTCTTCTACCCACTGCCTTGGGATGTGCTCCACTGCCTCTTATTCCAAACCTACACCATAATTCATCAACTCTTCATCTTTGTTAAACGGTTCTCCCTGACATGTCTGTGGCTCGTTCGTTTTGGAACGAAGAAGAAACATGTATGAAACTACCCCTCTCCACCAGATGGTGTATTCCTCCACATCACACACCCTTGTCGGTAGTGCACTGATACAATAAGACTGTTCACTATGACACACAAGTGTCACGTGCCTACAAAGCTCTGCATGCTATCTGCTCCAGCACCTAGAACGATGGACATTAGGAAAATGACAGAAATAGAAAGACGGAAGCAATAGCTCTCTTTCGCAGCTCCCAACTTCAATTCTTTAAATAAATCCCTGATATAGTGCTCTCACAGAAAATCTAAGCAGAATTGCCTTTCCTACACTCCCTAATAGAATCTGGCTTCTTTCTTTCCCTTGGTAATGTTTAGAACGTGTGTCAAGGATCTGAGTCCTCTAAATCTCCAACGACCCAGCATAGCCTGTAATTCATTAGGGCTATCATGATTCCTCATTCAAATGAATTAGGGGGAAAATGTCAAATTTATGTATTATCATGAACTTCATATTAATTTGACATTAGTATAATATTACCATGTATTCCACCAGTGGGCAAGAAATTGTAAATAATTAGAGGTAATAAAAAGCTAAAGTAACACCATATTTTAGCATTTGAGGTGAACAGTTGATGGAAACAGCTGGTGTGCAGAGAACTGGGTTTGTTTGGGGGTGAGGTTGTTTCTTTGTCTTGCTTTGTTCTGGATGGTCTGAGGCCTATTATCTAGCGCTTACTGAGTATATTTTAAGTATCAGACACAATGCACAGGCTAGTGAAACAATGGTGAAGAACACAAATAATGCACAACTAAAATGTATATTAACTATTACAAAGTAAAAAAAAAAAAAAAAAAACACAAAACTACTCAAAACAGTATTTTCCCAATAACAAGAAAAAGAATCTTTTGTTTTGGAAAGCTACAAAGGCCATCTCAACAAAGAACTAAAAGGAAAAGGACCTTGCAAAGAGAAAGAAGAGGAATCTGGCCAGATTAACAACCTGGCAAAACCTTAGGGACAGAATAGACCTCAGGGCTTTGCTGACCTGAGAAGAAGCCAGCCTCCCGAGGAAGTTCATACAAGTGCCCTTTGCACAATCCACTTATCACCTAATTAAAACTATAAACAACAATGAATATGCTGGAAAAACACAGGATACACTTCCTTAACTGTTCCTGGAAATACTTTCTGGATCTTGCACTTCTTTACCATAAGTCCATTACTACATTAAATTATTCATTTACAAGACCATTCTCAATTTCCGTTGACCAGAAGCTGGAATAAATACTTGGATGTGATTCAAGAGACTCCCCACAAAAGGGCTCTTCGGAAGTTAGTTACCGAGCAGTCATCAACTATATACAAATGTAGCATGAAACCACAACTTAGAATATTAGGAAATATTTATAGAAGTTTTATACTTTAATTACCTTCCAAGAACAAAAGACATATACGTCCATGCCTCTGAAATGGACTAACCAGTTTATGCTGGAATTCAGTGAAAATTGACCTCGGGTTCCATAGAAGAGCAGGAATACCTTAATTCTCTGTCAACAATGAAAAGGATTTAAAGAATCACACTGTTGCTTTTAACAGATCTTAGGACTGAGACTATTACTCTAGTTTGTCTTTACCTTATATGTACCTAAACCTGTTTCCTTGATCAGATAAAGTGTGTAAGCCTCGTGCAATAGTTCTCAAACCTTGTCCAGCTCCAGAGAGCTGAGCAACATGTTTACCTCATGTTACTCCCTCTCCGGGAAGTACCTCATCTCTTCCAGCCTGTACTGTGCTCACATGACCATAGATAGACTGCTGAGCTAGACTTCCTCCGAAAGACAAACTACCAATGAGTACCTAGACAATGTGACAGTGAACTGAGTATTTTTGCCTACACATAGCTTTAAAAATTCCTATTAGCCTCAATTAATTGTTTCCTATTAATATAGCTTTTCAGATCCTGAATTGTGGGTTGCAAATTACAAGTAGTTAGTACATATTCTAGTCTATAAACAAAGCGCATTATCAAGAATTACATACAACCCCCATTTTAGGCATCTGTGGACAATTCCTTGCCTATTTTATTTAACCTCACTCTGTCAACTGAGAAACACGTGTTACACGCACCAATTCCTATGGCATCTCACTGGTCGATAATATTCCAAAAGCATAGGCCGGATGTTCATTGTCAACAGGTAAGTACATAATATGTACACATCTTGATATCTAGAAATATAGTAAAAATAGAATAAATAGTGTACAGACTCATTTCTCTAGGGACATGTGATTTTGAAAACCAAATCATCTAAATATCTACCTAGTTGGAGAATTGACTCAGTTCTTGCTTTTGCCAAGGACCAGGGTTAGATTCCCAGCACACATACGGCAGTCCCAGTCTCTGTAATTCTAGTCCGAGGGGATCTGTAATTCTAGTCCAGAGAGGATGCCCTCTTCTGACCTCCTGGGACACCAGGCACAGATGTAGTTCACACTCACGTAAATGCAGGTAAAACACTCATACACATAAGATAATAAAATACATAAACCTAAAACTAAATGACATCTATCAATGACATTATTTAGCTTTTCCTAGAGAAAGAACAAAAGGGTGTAAGTATAACTCTTTTCTGGAAAAAAGAGTTTGGGAGCAAAACCAGTCTGCATGAGTATTGGAAGAGATCAATTATTTTTCTATATGTACCAACAAATATCAATGGAGCAAGAGCCATGATCCTTCTTCTCCAGGCTGCTACAATGACAAGAACAATTAGCAGGAGATAAGGTTACATCTCTGCCTCTTTTAGTTGCTCTTCCAATTGGAAAACCACTGAACAAAAGGGAATATGAAAATAAACCTTTTCTATGTCTGATTTACAGCATCTGGTTCATGTGAATATGCTTAAGGAGGAAGGGAGTAGAACATTATATGTGTCACTATGTATATGTGTCACTATGTGGCCTGGCTACTCAGATGTAGATAAATAGAGCAAGCTGGCCTTGCAACTCAGATATCTGCTTGGCTTCATCTCCCAAGTACTGAAATTAAAGGCATGTGTCACCATACCCAGCTTCCTAAAAGAAATTTTAAGCTCATGTAACATGACAAAATGTTAACCCACAAGTATGACTGGCAATATATCGGTGCTTATACTGTGCCCCTTTTTCATCTGATTAAGGTATGTCATGGATTAAAACTCAAAGTTAACCTTAATTAGACTCTGCTCTCTGCCTCACACGTTGCACACAATCTGGTCAGATACGTTTTTATAAGTATTTTATGATCACATAATAGAAGCCACATTAGATCTTCTGCCAGCTTCTCCCAAAATACTGAGTGATGAATGAGGTGTGGAATCATACTCTGCTTTTGTCCCTTGGTTCCACTTTAAATCTCTACTTGAGTCTGAAAAGACAGTATTTTCAGAGCAGTATAGCCTACAGTATGTCCACACTTCTTCCTCTACCCCCCATTATGGGACACCCCATCATTGAGGACTTGGACCATGAAGAGTGTATTAAGATTTTCTTGCTTGACCTAGCACCAACTGAATAATGAGGAGAGGGATTCCTCTAAGTATAGATCAAAGTTGGCTGAACTTACAGCTTAAAGACAGAGTGACTTGCCCAATGTCCTATATCAAGTAAGCTTTGTTTAGAAATAAAATCTAAGTCACAGGACTCTCACCATCCCTAGGCCTCGGCTTTTCTATGTACATAAAATCTTTCTCTGAATCTTGGTGTCCTATGCTGCCTGCACCCTTGCTGTGTCCTACTCTTGTCAAAAATAGAGCTTGCTACTAGCAAATTAAATTTAGACCATTACTGCATTTTCAAGCTAATTGACTAATGGCGTGTGTATTTTCTCTTTTTATATGACTACTATGTTGAATTTATCTGGCAATGGTGGCATCTCCAGTTCTTTCAAAGTCTTCAGACGTTAACCTTAGACTAAGGGAGCTTCGAGCACACCTATCAGGTGGACAATGGATGGAAATTATCTGAGCTGAAATGGCTCTTTAGAAAGATTTATAAAAGTAGGGCCTATGAATAAGAAACCATCACTGTAGTATGTAACAGTCAAAAGACTGTGTTTTTATGTGGTGTGCCAAAGGTTATCACAGCGGTGTGTTTTCATAGGTGTGGATACATATGGTAACAAGCTGATCATCCACAGAGACTGCCCACACATATTGTTACTTTTCTTACTTGTATGCAAAGAAACAAAAATGATAGCATCAGCTAAGAGGGAGAAGAAGAAAGCCATCCATCAAGGATGTCCCCAACCCAGAGACGTGCTATTCGAA
Source organism: Rhynchomys soricoides (assembly GCA_019843965.1). Lineage (NCBI taxonomy): Eukaryota > Metazoa > Chordata > Mammalia > Rodentia > Muridae > Rhynchomys > Rhynchomys soricoides. The sequence goes on along the minus strand of JADRCH010000027.1, from coordinate 10,687,048 downwards.
AACTACAAACTGCCCATTTTTCAATTCACTATAATTTAGTGTTTCATACACTAAAATGGACACTAAGATCTGTCATTATTACTGACCAGGCTGTAATTGTTCCCTCTCAGGTCTGCCAAAGCTCTAGAGTCTGACTCTGAGAGCTTGGATGTTTAGCTCAAAATGTGCTGTGGTTAGCCTTTGTTTTTAGTTAAAAAAGAAAAAAAACATAACTGCAGAAAATGAGCACTCCCACACAGGCTTTGCACATTAAATATATCCTCTAGGAGCTGGGCCATTCAAATGTTGTCACCTTAACACAGTAGATAGCATGAGGAAAACCGATTAAATTAAAGGTAGTGTTATACTAAGCCCCTGTTTCCTATAAGAGCAATGAACTCAAGGCTTAGCCAAACAAGCAAAGCTGAAAAAAACTGGGAATGGAAGGGTTATGGGTCGAGCAATGTCGGGGGCTCCAGTGTTCAGGAAGAACACTGTTTATTTAAAATCATGACGATCATGTATACCACCTTCAGGGTTTACATTTCAAAAACTCAAAGCATTAAGGCTTAATGCGGTGATACAGACCTTTAACACCATCATTTAGGAGGCAGATACAGTCTGATATCTATGAGCACCAGGCCAGTCTGATATAAATAAGAAATTCCAGGCCAGCTATGGCTACATACTGAGACCTTGTCTGAAAAGAACCAAAGAAGTATAGATTTCACTTTTTGTGGATTTTTATTGTTTCTATAGAGAATGCAGAAATGTAAGTATCTGTGATACTGTGCTATATATTACTTACTTCTTTGCTAAGTGGTATTTATAGTACACCAGTCCTGACTATGCCATAACTATGCCATGTGTATACCATAATTATTTTACCCTAAGATGCCTTTGAGCCATTTTAAGTTTTCGTCAGTTATTAAGGATGCTGCTTTGAATGCATAAAATAAAAGTCAGAGCCAATATGAGGAGGTATAGTATTTCATTTGAGAGCATCTTTTAAAAGGGGACCAAGCACACATGTAGTCCTCTGTGTTATGCATACTGTACCCTCATTTGCTATCATGATGAAAGTGAAAAGTTCATAGACCCTTCCTCCACATGAGGGTGACTGGAACTCCAACCAGACAACCAAATTCTAGTTTAGTATACTCAGTCTGTGCAACAAATCAGTTTCTTGGAGAGAGGCCCTTCCTTCTTTATCACCTAAGACACTGTACATATTACAGCCTCTATTCTTCTTTCTTAGCCATTGTTTATTTCATGATTCCACGTTTTCTTTTTCTGTGAATGCTGACTTTTCAGCATTGCTCATTAGCAAAGAAAAACTCATCATAATTTATGTAGTGTTAAATATTGTCATACCATAGCTCACATACAAACACGTGATCATTATTAGTTCACTGACTACAAACAATGGCACCAGACAGTGTATAGAAGCAGTATTCTCCCAGAGGCTCTAAGCACTGGCTATCATCGTTGTTTTACTTTCTGTCTTAAATAAGCAAACTATGAACCTTTATATCATAAGAATGGTTTAAAATCGCACCTAATAAATCTTCTCAGACTTCCTCTGTATTTCCATACCATTGAAAGAAATAGCTGATATTGCACAAAGTTTTGAAATACACTGTTCTCCAAAGTATATGCTTCATCAGCAATTTATTTTAACATTCACATCTCCCTCTCAAAGGGAATTGAAACTAATTATGTATTGTCCCAAATGCCTTGATACCACTGATACCATATGGATTCATATATTATTCAAAAAGCTGATTTTTCTCTTATTAATATAGCTCTTAGGTAAACCATATCTCTATTACGGAAGACCTCACTTTCCTCCAAGAGCAAGCTCTAGATGTAATAGTTAAGATATTCTTTCCAATTTATCTACAAACACTTGATTAGAGACTGCTTATTCTAGGCATTTTTAACTGAAAGAGAAAGCTTCCTCCAATTCAAGACAGAGTATCAAAGGAAGATGAAAGAGGCAGGTGTGTGTAATTCTTCATAAAATAAGATAAAATGATTTTCATCTTTAGAACTTCACTCATATATAACATAAATTTTGATTTTTATTTAAGGTACCAAGAATACTACGACAATCAAATAATTCCTTAAGATTACATCTAAAAGACTGTGAAGTCCTTTCATTCTGCCATTTAACAAGGCTACATGTGAAAATTAAATAGTTCTGTTTTAATATAATGAGACTGACAAGCCATGCATAGTGAAACTAAAAGTAAGAAACACGTCTGAACAATGTCTGAGAAAACAATTTCCTCAAAGGACTATGGGATTTAAAAAAAGAAGAAGAAGAAGGAGGAGGAGGAGGAGGAGGAGGAGGAGGAGGAGGAGGAGGAGGAGGAG
>JADRCH010000027.1:10643113-10684680 GCA_019843965.1 Rhynchomys soricoides | reverse complement strand
AGAAGAAGAAGAAGAAGAAGAAGAAGAAGAAGAAGAAGAAGAAGAAGAAGAAGAAGAAGAAGAAGAAGAAGAAGAAGAAGAAGAAGCAGCAGCTGGTACCTGCTCTACCAGTCACACAGATGGGGTTTTACTGGTTTTAATCATAAAATACTACTTTCTTTCTTTTTTTCTTTTCTTTTCTTTTCTTTTTTTCCTTAAGGCAAATGTTTAGCTGATAACTAATGCTCTGATTATTCTACAACAAGTCTGTTCTGGGCAGTACGTTCAAGAGCAAACCTTACTGGTTTCTCTACAGGCTGAAATTATCCAGGGAACTCAAGGAAGGGTAAGTTTCACTCCCGCAAGATTCCAAGTTAATTGGTTTGGGCGGGACCTGAAAAACTGTTTGTTAAGCTAACATGAAGAGTGGGAACCATTGCTTCCCACAGAGAGATGTGAACACAGCATCTTGATCCTGCCCCACCCACGTCTTCCATGTCAGTCTTCTGGATTTCTTCTTATTGAAAAAGCAATGGTGTTTTAAAAAAGAAGGGCATATGCCAAGGTTCTTATCTCTCCCTTGGAATGAGACCAAGCTCCAAGTTAAGAAAACCAAAGCAGCTTCTTTTCCAAGATGTCAAGTTTATATTAAACCCAGAAATTGTCTTGAATTTATTACAACAAAGATGAAATATGGAAGGCATATAGGATATTGCAATGATTCCAACTTTTCCCCACAGCTCAACAGTAAGGCAGGCTACAGACTCATAGTTAATAATGGTAAAGCAACACTAACTTTCATCTAAGGCAGTGGTCTGGAATTTGGGCTTGAAATACTTACATGTTAGGGAAAAAAAAAAAAAAAAAAAAAAAAGCTCTAGAGGACCCAAGACATCACAAAATCACAATCCATCTCCTCTGATAGCAAGAAAAAACTTTCCTTTCTTTATCCAACACACAGAACAGATGAAACAACCTGAGAAAGGCCTTGCCCTCTGTGTACAAAGGGTATCACAAAAGTCATTAAGATTCCAGCTTTGCCTTGAGGAAACCTCAGCCCAGCAATGGATTAGCAGGTCTACACACAAGTAGACTATAACCTCAAAACCAGTGAGTTTGTCCTGAGGGAGGCAGACAAGCCCTGTCCTGATGAGAGCAAAGGTACTGGACTTACTGTTGGCTGAACAGACAGAAGAAGCACAAAGGAAGGCTGGCCCTGATGGAGGGAGGAAGAATCTGGAAGAGATTCAGGAACAGAAGTGGTGAGAATGAAGAAGGAAGAGCCTGGAACAGGTTCATGAATGGAAGTGGTGAGATCAAAAGCAGGCCTGATGTTAATCCCAGATTCAATCACCCAGGAAAGTTTCCTGTGGTCCTGAAATTGGGCTAATCTCCATAACTTAGAGCCAAGAGGACCTGGCTTAGGCATGGACTTGACCAAAGTCACAAATGATGGCACTGGCAAAAAAGGAAAGAGCAGCAAGATGTGGATATCTGGGAAGACATCAATGTTGACACAACCTTAGAAGGAATGGTATTAAAGCCTCTCACAAGACACTCACAGGCACCTCAGAGAAGGGAAAGCCAGGATCACTACAGAGGCAGATGGTGGAACTGGAGGCAGAGAGAGAGGGGATGTCTGTCAAGAGTTGTGTTCCATCAGATACTACAGGAAGGATAAGGAAGAAAATTAGTCTACTGGAATCTAATTATCAAGCAAAAAAGAACCTTGAATGGTACCTACGTAATTTTCTTACTGTATCATCTACATCCCTGGAAGCCATATTTACTTCTAAGGCAAAGTTGTGAAAAAACAAGAAAGTGAATTCCAGATTTGAAAATCTTAGGTGGAACAGATTTTGGTGATAATAAAGATGAAGCTATTTCCATATTTGTAAAATAGCAGAAATGAAGTCAGCTCTTCAAAAGGAAGATCTATGTCAACTGATGACGTTAAAAGAAGACCTGGGTCAGCCAAACACTGCAGAATCATGACTCAGAAGTCAAGATGCTAGTCAGAGTTCATTTGTCACCTTCAGGTTAAACCAGAGGTATACATGCTGGGTAAAGGGACACAGTCATATAACACACTTTTTGATTCACTAAGAATCAGCTCTCTCCTTTCTACTGTCATTCAGACATTTCTAACATTAAGAATACAGGGCTGAGATTTGCAACCAGTATCTTATTTAAAAACATTCAAACAATGAGATTTTATTCAATACGTCTTTAGTAATTTTAAACAAATTTGGAACTTAAAGAAAAGTCAGTATTATTCAAGTTATCTTTTAAAAGGATATTTTATAATTATACATGTTTCATTTCATTGGGTCATTAGCCTAAAAACTTAAGTCATTTAAATATTGACCAAGTTACTTAAAGTTATTTAGAATGTCAGTTGTGTCAATATAAGTATGTCATCAATCTTTAAAAGAAATTGTCAACAAAAACGGATTTGAATATATAGGAAACTGAGCTTAACTTTTTTCCAATAGTAAATTATTGTATATAGAATTATTTAATGTCATAAAAGAAGTGGGATATGTTGTTGCTCTTGTCACTCTCTGTGACTGGGACAGCATCTTTGCAGTGTCTAAGGAACAATCTGCAAAGTGGGACAGGGGACAAGGAATAGCAGGCAGCATCTGGAGATGAGCCAAATGGCCATTTTCTGGTTACACTGGCATGAATCAATTATTCATGACAATTTGAGATGGTGGGAATCTCTATTTCTTAAATTTTTCCAGGCCAAGTTCTCACAAGTTCTCAAGAGCCATGGAAAGTGTATTTAATTAAATAATGTTCCAAGGCAGAACACATTCTGTATCCCCTCCTGTCTCTGTTTCACTTAATGTAATTTTCACTCTCTAATAGCACCATCTGAGAGCTTTAGAGTGATTTCCCCTAAGTTTTGTGTATCTTGCTGCTGAACTCAAGAAACTTGGGAAGAGTTCGGCTTTTAGTGGAGAACTGTGTCGCAGCGATTTGCTACTGACTCCTGAGGACTAGTTGAAAGAAACAGGACAAGTTCTAGCATTGATTCTTCCCTCTGCTGTGGCGAGAAGGGAACAGAGCTTTTGAAAGGGGTTAAAAGGGGTTTCCACAGTCTCTCTCTTTGTGTATATCCTCACCCTCTGCTCTGAGCCATGGACTGAGCTGAAAGCAAATCTCACCCTCCTATATAGGCTGTGGCTGGTGCAGGTGGAGAAACTTCACTGTGCAGAGATTCTTATAGTTCCTTCTCCCTCAGCTAAATCAGTTACTCAGTGTTGATAACTAAGAGATCAACAAATTTGCCAAAACCCAGAAAACCTCATTCACCAGGAATTGCAAGAACCCAGAGAGAAGTAAATTATAAAATTAAGATACAGTAGTGTTTCATGCTTAGCAAAACTAGATCCCTGCTCCTTCATGACTCCCACTCCAACCACACCCAGCTTTACTGACATAACCATATGGGTATCTACAGAGAGCCCAGTTCTTAAAAGGCCCAGCATTGAGCTTAATGTTCTGTCTCTGTTTACTTAAAATTAACAGTGATTTTTTAGTACAAGTTTCTTTCTCCCTCCTTCTCTGTGTGTCTTGCTCTTTCTTTCTCTCCATGCCTCCCCCCCTCCCCCTGTGTGTCTGTGTCCATTTGTACTATCGTCCATCCCTCAAATTCTGTGATGGTTTCTGCTGTTTTCAGAACCTGAAAAAAAAATTTATAATTTCTTAGTCTATCTTCAACCTGAAGCTTGCCCTTATATGCTTGGGTGCACTCTGTTGTCTCAGGAAGCTGGTCCCTACCCTTTTGTTTTTGCTATGTGGGAGCACTTGGGTTTGTGTGTGTGTGTGTTTGTTTTGTTTTAATATTATTGAATTACATTTAATGTAATAAAATAATTTACTTAAGGAGGTGATCAGAAATGAAGACTAGGTACACACAATATTAAGTGGATGCCCTTTCCCCCTATATGTCTACACTCAATTTCATCGAACTCTATACCTTGTAGTATGAAAATACATATGCAATGTTATATATACAGGAAGGATACTGATAGCTATAAACATCTATATCATGAAGGTACTACTCATCATGACGTATGTATTTTTTCATTCCAATGTTACATATTTACTGTACTAGGTAGAAAAACCTCCTTGGAGTCCTATAATGATCAAGACCAGCTGCTTCAAATGATTTGCATCATTTCCCACCTTCTCAGTTGGGGGGTATCAAGGTACTGTCCTATCTACACACAAGCAATAGCACAGCAGGAAACAGCAGTATAATCTATTGAGTATGGGCACTACTGCAGGACAGTTCAGCACAGAACCCAGGAATAGCACACCAGCAGCTAAAGCCCCAGGTTTATCCCTCACTGGGTCTGTTAACAGGAAGAAACACCTGTATCTCTGCTTCCCTGCTAGGCAGTAGGAGTCTTTTTCAAAAGCCTCCAAAGCTTTTGTTAAAGTAAGCCCTCTGCAACTGGCCTGACCCCCGATACTTCTGGAGACTGATCCACCAACTACAGAATACACATGGAGGGACCCATGGTGCTGGCCACAAATGCAGCAGAGGAGTGTCTTGTTATCCATCAGGGGGAGGAGAGGCCCTTGGGCTTGAGTGTGTTAGATCCCCCAGTATAGGAGAATGACAAGGAGGGAAGCTGAGAATGGGTGGGTGGGTGGGATGTTGGGTTGGAGAATATCCCCATAGTGGCAGGGGGAGGGTGGAGGGAATGGGGTGGTTCCAAAGGGGAGATCTGAAAAGGGGGAAACATTTGAAATGTAAATAAAATATGAAAATAAAAAAAAAAAAATTAAAAAAAAAGTAAGCCCTCTGAGTTTGGTGAACAACCATTTCAGTTGTTCATCTCCATGACCACACTTAGACCCTGATCTCACCTATTCCACCTACCCATCTTAAATCCATATTTTTCATCATTATATTCATTATATGAAAGACCTCATCTTTTCACATTTCCTATCTGGCTACAACAACTAGTGCTATCTTGATTCTGAAAAAACAGAAACCTTTCAGGAATATTAATCTTTGTTCTTTTAGTTGTAAGCCTCTTCATGTTTTCTTTTGCCTATGCCCATCACTCATCACTTTAAACCCTCTGATGACAGGTCCTTAAATGCTTTGCCCCATTGTCCTTGCTTAACAATTAACATTTATTTGAACCAAAATCCTTGGCCTTGTTCCCAGCACTTGTTTCATCTGGCTGACTTCGCCTCACAAAATAATGGACCTTGTGAATAATACCAAATGATTCATATCTGAACTCCAGAGGCTGAGGCAAGAGAGTTGCCATGAGTTTGAAGCTAGCCTGGGCTACCTAGAGAGTTTTAAGCCAGTCTTGCCTAGAGTGAGACCTTACTGAAAGATCTGAGAGGGAGACTTTCTCTCAATCTTGAGAGAAACCCACTTCCTGTTTCTTCCTTCCTGAATCCTCCGTGACATAATCTAGACAAAAACACCTTCTTTTCTTATCTTGATTAACACAACAGTCTTATCATGAGTTTGTTATTGATTTCAGGCCTTTCTTTCCGTTTCCATTTACTTCCTAAAGTGTTACAAAAACAATCTTCCAAAAATAAGCCAAGATTGAAACATAGACCTTATGAGGTCAATACTCCAACACCATTAGTCTTTACCTAAGGAAGTGTTTCCCTCTCATCACTGTCCACTTCTAAAGTACACATTTTATGTCCCAGTTTAGGCAAAACATTGACTCCACTCAAATGTTTCCTCTCTTATTCCTAGATCCAAAAATGTGCTATGTTTTAAGCTTGTAACACACACACACACACACACACACACACACACACATCCAAATACAACCACATGCAACCATACACAACCACTCACAACTACACATCCTGTTTCAGTTATCTAAACCATTTTGGTAGAATCACAGCCATGGCTTCTTCATGGCTTTCCTCTGCAAAGCTCTCTCTGATGCTCTTCCCATGTTATGACTTGGAATTTTCCCATGTATACAGCAGCCCTGCACTTCTCCCTGATGTATGGCTAACGCAAGCAATCATCTCAGGAGAAATTACCTCCCCCACAAGATCATAAATTTCACATGCAAAAGCTACACCTGCATGGATCAAGACTTAATCCCTAATGTAACTCAGTATTAAGCACAGCAATCATAATGCGTTCTTTGCTCTCTTTTCAAACTTTTAGTTCAGTTCCTAATCCCAAAAGTTTCATATAAAAACAGTCTACAAACAAATATATAATTTCTGTACAATTTCTCAGAATTTTCAGTTGCAGGAAGTTTGAGGTTGGAGAACTAAAAATTATCTAGACCACAGTACTTATGGTCTTGATAATTACATGCTATTTATTTCTTCAGAGGTTAACATTTTAGAGATGATAACTATGATAATTCCCAGGCCTCAGTTCTTCTTAGAGGCTTGAGAAATTTACAAATGAGAAGCTAAATCTCAGATCAGTGGTGAGCCCTTATCTCCTACCTGCACTCCAGCTCAACCACATAGCTGTCAAGGAAGGATCAAAAGACTTTAGAATGACCAGGAACAACTTGAAAATCTGTGGTAGACAAATGCATGATGTGGATTAATAGTCAAATGGCCTAGCATATGATGACAAACATATACAAATAAATTAGAACAAAAACAGCAGCATAAGAGCAATAATGACAACACGTGTTGTCTTGTGCATAGCTTGGGAAACTTTACCGTACAGCCACAGTCTTCACCATGAGTTCCTTTTCTTTTCAAAGATTTATGTATTTATTTTATATATGTGAGTACATTGTCACTCTCTTCAGACACACTAGAAGAGGGCATTAGATAGCATTGCAGATGGTTGTGAACCACCATGTGGTTGCTGGGAATCGAACTCAGGGCCTCTGGAAGAGCAATCAGTGTTCTTAACCACTGAGCTGTCTCTGCAGCACCAACCAATCTAAAGCAGCGGTTCTCAACCTTCCTAATGCTGTGACCCTTTAATATAGTTCTTCATGTTGTAGCAACCCCCAAACATAAAATTATTTCATTGCTACTTCATAACTGTAGTTTGATACTATTATGAATCATTCAGATGTGTGATATGCAGGATATCTGACTGGAGACCCCTATGAAAGGGTTATTTGACCACAAAAGAGGCCTTGACCCACAGGTTGAGAACCCCTGATCTAGAAAAAGAAAAAAAAAAAATGTGGTTTGAGGAAAGATAAAGCAGCTTGCATACAAACACCTATTTCTGTAAGTGCAACACTATGTTTTTACACTCTGAATAATGGTTTGTAAACACCTTGCTACTTTATAATACATTAAAACTCTTAATCAACTGAATGCAGCAAACCTGTGGCCAAGATATCAGGGGTCTCAGAAGACTTAGTCTATGTATCTTAGTGCTTCCAAGCATTTGGCTCAATGGAACCATTATGAAAAGAAAAATATCTTAAAATTCATAGCTCAGCTCAAGGACACTAATGCACACTGACGAACTAACTCAACATCCGTTCCTGCAATGGAACACAAAGTCACTGGTATAATCCTCACAATGACACAATGAGCCCCCTGGTATTAGCAGCTCCATTTAGAGAAGAAGAAATAGAAGTCCACTGATGTTAGATACCTTACTCAACACCAGTAGTAACCACACAGTCAGGACCCTTTCCTTAGCAGTTCATTTCCACTGGCCTTCCCTCACCTAATATTAAGATGTTCAACCCAAAAGATGAACAATATTTCTCCCAGTTAAGAAAAAGAACCCAGGGTGAGCATGGAACAATCTACCCTGAAAGTGAATTGTGTCAGGAAAATTTCCTTCTGCTCTAGAATAGGTGTCTAGATGGCTACATCTAAAAGAGGAGGTAAAGGTAGTAGAACATCCAAAATATGACTCACATACCCCACCTGGAAACCAAGCCATCAGCTTGATTTTGTAAGAACTGACAAACATTCTGCCCTGGGACAATAAGCAACTGCTAGTGGGTGTAAACACTTGGTCAGCAGAGTGAAAAACAAAGAATTTACTGACAGCTGCATAAAGCAGGAAAGGGTACTGAGCAGCTGAAAAGTCAGAACGACTTGATCCTCGTACTTCTCAGAGACATGAATGAGCATGAAGTGGCAGGCAATGCCTGAAATTAATAAGACACGTGATTTTTAATAGGCTATATCTAACAGTCCCCGCAAGGTGCTACATCAATGGGGCATAATTTTTAGTTTCATCTAAACCTAACTCTAAAGAAAGCCATATAATAGTTGTTGAAATGTGCATTCAAACAAGAGAGCTGCGGAACCCTCTTAAATCAAAACCTCTTCATGCTCACTCTCTCTCTCCTATCGAAATAAGAAATGTTCTAAGTATATGACAGTATGCCCGAGCACCTGCCTTTTTTTCTGTGTTTTCCACACAGGCAGAATCCCCTGGAGTGATGGAATGGTGTTCATTAAGGGTGATCAGCTCTAAGCTGGCAGGGGCTCAGAAAAGAAATAATAGAGTTGCTAACAGCAGAGCCTGTGATACGGAAGGGGATTCAGAGAATGCCAAGAGGAAGACTTCAAGTAGGAGTGTGAGTGGAAATGCAAGGAGCGGTGGCTGGGTGAGGGAGGCAAGTGTGAATTAGAGTGGCTTGCATTCTCCTGCCAATTAAGTGCTTACTATTATGAGAGCTAAAAACTCTTCAAAATGAATAAATGGGTTAAACAGAATGGGGATTACCATTTAAGTAGAGCATTCTAACTTTGCTTCAGATCATGGGAATTCTATAAAATCTCAAAGGAGAGAATTAGCTGAACCAAACAGTTTAACTTAATGGGAAATTTATTTTAGAAGAGTAGCTGAGGAAAATTTCTGGAGTTAAGTAATGACATTTAGAATTAGAGGCATTTATGGACAAAGCAATGTCCATGGATAAAGTTGAGTAACGGGAATGTTCAGAAAGACCTAGAAAAATCTGCAATAGAGACCTCAGGCACTTAAGAGGAACAAAGAAAAATGTAAGCTCTTCATAGGAAATAACCAGGATAGTCGATTTTGACCTAAATTTAACCAAAACATTGTTGAGACATGCTATCTGCCTGTCGATAGAAGTACATATGTGCATGCATGTACATTCACAAATAATGCGTACACAAATTTACACGTGAACACACATGCATGCATCTGCATATACTCACATAAACATCCCTTCCATTCTTAGAAAACACCCCAATATCATTTCTTTTTAATTATAATTAAAACATGCAATAATGCCCATTACCTTTAATGGGTCCATGTATATTACAGATTAAATAGAAAAATGAATATTAACTCAGGTATCATTTCATTGCAATGTCTATTTTATGAAGTCAGAAAGCTGATGATTATTGGAACAAAGCACTATTAAAAAGTATAGGTTCAAATTATACAGCACACTATACATACTCTTCTAAAGGAAATGGAGGTCTCAGCCCATGCTCTCAGGGAAAACAAAACAAAACAAAAAAAGTATATAAACTCTGAAATTTGAAATAAACCCCCCAAATTAAATTATACTCAAAAGTATTTTCTCAGAATATGAATGCTTCTTAAGCATTTTAAGGATCTCTTTTTAAAATCATAAAATAAAAAAGAAGCATTCCAATTATAAAATTTCCTCAGAAAACTACTATTGTGCTTTTAATTCTTTGCTAATTTAAGACTTGTTTTTTTTTTTTAAAGAAAAAAAAATGTAAGTAGCTAGAACTGTCTCTTTTTTTTCCACTTAAATTTTGTTAAAAAAAAAAAAAAAAGATATTCACAGGGCACATTCCTGCATTAGACTCTGTGTGGCCTATTTATTCAAAATGTTTCGTTCCATATGGATTTCTTCTTTTATTTATTACTTCCAGAAAGGATTTTCTCTAATAAGTTAGCAGCTCAGAGGCAACAGATTTGCAATACAAGCCTTCAAATCTCAGTCCCATGCTGGCCTCCTGCTATGTTTCTTCTAGAAGTACCTACGCAAAGGAGAAAACCTCAAGCCTCTACTCAGCACAGGAGTCGACTTGGTGTGAGCTACAAGCAGGTGGTCCACAGAGGTCAAGGTTAAAGTTCATGGAATAATTTAGAAATAGTTCTCTGCCTGGGTTTCATCGAGGAAGCCTGAGTATACACCCTCTAATTAGAAGAACATAATTTTCCAAGGCAGCCCCTCCCTTAACTTTCCAGGGCTGTTTTATTCTCACTGAATAAAAGTGCAAACAGCCTCTTCACATTGCCAGATATGGGTCCATTACAAATTATCCCCTAAATGTCCAATAGAGAAGGCAGCAGGCATTCTGGACAGTGGAGACAGCCAGTGAGTCATCAGCCCTCAGTAACTATTCTCAAGAGTAGATAAAGAAAACTCAATCTGATTCAACAGTTGCTCTCTGCACTTTTGACTTAACCAACTGAGCGATCCCATGGAAGCCTGGAAAAAAGAGTGGGCTGTGCCTGTGAAACTGTTCCCACACCCCAGTGATCTTTTTCTTTGTTTTTTCTGATGCTCTCTCGGTCCAGCCAACCTAGTACCTCAGTGGGAACACTCACATCAATCTGTGGAAGCCAGCTGTCCTGATCTTCCACGGAGCTCAGGGAGTCACATAGGACTCCTGGAAGAGGAGCTAGCCAGGACTGACTCATCTCTGTTCACTTCCAGCCCTGTGGAGTGCTGAGCCACCAGCTCCCTTTCCAAGGCCTATTGTTATTACAAAAGATCTGCTGAGCCTCCACAAAGACCTGAATAGTAAAGCAAGAAGAAAACACCCATCTCACCTAATACAGGAAGCAGACATTGACTTAGAAAGAAATGACTGAGGACTGTTGGGGAAAGCCAAGAAGGGAAGGCAGACAGACAGCTTCATAGAGTACTAAATTACAGAGATGGACTAGCTACATGGAGTACTAAATCAAGAAGATGGACTAGTTGTTGATATCACAATTAGGAGACTTCTTGATGCTGGCTGGAATGGAGTCACATTTAGCCTTACCCAAGTTGCTCCACTTCAAAGGTTTCTTAGACATCCAACAAGATAGCCTTCATCAACAAAAGTATGACTGGGAAAATAGAAATAAGAGGCTCTGGAATTTTTAATCCTCATTCTGAGTCAGATGTTCACCCACAAGTATTTGAAAATGCTTGCCAGCTTGGGTTTCCAGTGGTACTGCAGGCTACAGCCATTATTTTCACAAGTCTATTTATCTGCCAAAAGTCACCGCATCACTCTCATAGGAGGTGATAGATCTCCCTATCTTCTTTCTGTGAACATCAGTAGTAACCTGAACACTTGTTCCCAAATGTTCCAGTGTCCCATGGCACACATTGCATCATTATGTCAGTAAGGAAACTATTCCCTGCAATATTTTTGATCCGTGTCCACTTAACTGGTGAAGACAATGGAAAGAACAATTCACTTTAAATCTTGTCTTTTAACAAGATGAATTCTGTGTCTAAGATGAGCTCTACCAAGTTGCAAAAAACTTTAACACATTAATCGAAATCCCCAAATCCTTATGCCACAGTGTATTTGGGGTTTTGCCATAAGTGATCTTATTTATATTTTTTTCTACTGTGGGTTTGGGAAAGAAGACTGGAGAAATAAATCAATTAAATGAAACTCTTACAATTCTCTGGCTACAAAAGAGGGGGTTGGGGACTACACTTTTCCCCAATAAGTGGAGCTTAGATTCTCTCCTGGATACCTTAGTGACAAGTCTAGTTTCTAGAAAATCACATGAAAAATATGCCAGCATTTCACCAAACCTTATGTTTCCCAATTTTAGAGTTAGTGTCCGATCAAAGGGGATCAATACTTGTTGCATAAGAACTGTTTTCTTCAAATGTTCTTTATGTGATTCTACAGAAAAGGCTACATAAATCCTGTTTGTCACTAATGTCTATGTTACATTTCCTTCCTTCCTATTCCCTCTCTGAGAAAAAAGTATCTCAAACCTAAAGATAAGAGAAAAATCATGCTTGGGGAGTTCTTTTAGAAAGGGAAACTATAAATGGCTTTCAACAATGTATTTACTAGTACTGCTAATTTTCTGCCAAGTTGGTGTTTTCTTGAGTATTCAGTGAGGGCCAGGAACTGTGCACTCTTCAGAAGAAAGTAATGTCAAAACTTTTGAAGAAAAAATAAGTAACACAAGAGGGAATCTATATTATACATTGTCTTTAATAATAAGTTAAAATTAAATTAGATAGTAGAACACTTGAATCTGAGAAATGCATTCTTTCTGCACTCTGGCGTACTAACAGAAACAAGAATTGAAAAGATTTCCTTCTATGCTTTTTCAAATGTGTTCATTTATACTTTTCCCTTTGCTAAATTCTTTTCACTGGCAAATGTAATTTGAGCAACCTAGAGAGACTCAGGAACTAGACATAATTTCCACATCTAAGGCCTCACACTGAATTCACATTTTGAACATCCTCCAAAAGATAACACATTTCATAACATTCTCAGAGTGAAATAAATACACCAATCCTTTATAAATACTCTATAAAGCCAACTCAGGGGCAAGAGAAGCATCAAAAAGACACAAATTACAATATAAAAACAAGTTAGGTATCACTTGCCAAAAGATTAGCAACCACAAGAGCATTTTGTTCTTTAGATCTGATATTATGCACAACAGGTACTTAAAGACGCCTGATTTCCAATGGGTCCTCACTCAAGAAAGAGCTAACTGACTAAATAACAGTAGAGTATAATCTTTACAGGCCAGTTATTCCATTGTAAAGAAGATATGAAAGCTCATAGTGTATTTACATCCTAGTTTTAGCTCTGATGGGTTTAGTACCAATAGAAACACTGTCAGATTTAGAGATGTGTAGCAAAATTACTTGGGGCGGTAACTGAGGGTATGCTATCATAGTCATATCCCCAAGTCGCTGCAGTACTCACTTAAGAAATACTTACTTCTGATGGGTTCACCATCTGAAGGATTTCTCCAAATGGACTGTTCCCGCATCAGCCCACACCTGGTGTGGCTACTGGTAGCTTGCCTTTTATCTTTCTCAGTATTGTCCTCATTACATGCTTCTGAAAAAGATTAAACATTTATTATCGCTTGATGAGTGCTATCTGTCTTTCTGTATTTCAGAGAGGGTTGCTTGTATGAGGATTTTTCTGAAACAGCATCTCCTAGAACACAGGCTTTGAACTCTTTATATACTTGATGATGACCTTGAACTCCTGATTTCCTACCAGTACCTCCCAAGTGCTGGAATCATAGGTGTGTCGCACCACACATGACTTAAGTTTTTCTTACTGCTTCCAAGATTGCCATAAGTTAAGGAAATATAATTATACCATTATTGACTATTGTATATATTCTTGGTCCATTAACATTTGTTGGGCCCCTACTATCTTTTCATCATTAAAGAAACATGCTCTCAAGAAAATGAAACCTATCAAGATCGCAATAAATAAGTTTTAGCACAGCAAGTGATCTGTCATCATAGAGAAATGTAGAAAGGTTACATCAAGGATGAGAGCGAGTGAGTCCATACAGGTAGGAGGCAGGTGAAACAGAAAAAGTATCAAAGGAGAAGAGACTACAAATGATTGATGACATGAAAGCCATAGCACAGCTGAATGAGAAGTAACTGGGCAGTGAGGATATAGGAAACAGATACAGAGGTCTCTCTGTAGAAACCGAAGGAAAAAGTCAAAGAGTGTGCAATGCTTCCTCGGAGAGGCAAGTGTTTAGAATGAGAGGTTGGTCTGTAAGATTATGAGTTCTCAGGTGGAAAGACAACATGTAAGGAAATGGAATGTCTTGTTGGGAGCATAAGTCAAACAACACACAACCTATAACACAAGGTAAAATGCATGCTATGAAAGGTCCAGAGCACTAAAGGAGTTCAAAAGACCAGGAAAAAAATCTCATCAGGATTCGGAGATCAAGAAAGACACTATAGAGAAGAGAGCGTGTTGGATGGTTTCTAAAAGATTAGAAGAACTTCAAAAAGTCACATGGGAGAAAGGCGGAAGAACAGCATGGGAAAACTCCAAAAGCAGACACTTGGGCAAAGGTCCCAGCTCCAGGCTAGGAAGCTCTTTCAGAGGGACAGGAGGTAAGGCTGTGAAGTTCTGATGAAGACAGAATGTGGATATCTGAATGTCAACAGAGGAAATCTGGACTTAATTCAAAAGCAAGGGGGAACAAATCAAAAAAGCCATGGAAGCTTTGTGAAATGACTAAGTAAGGCAACGTATTATGGAGAGTAATAAACAATCTCAATCCTAATTGTTGAGTAATTTCTATTTCATTAAAAGGACAAGGAGGTTACCCTCAGGAGAGCCAGTTTTCCTACACCATTTATATATTCACTGGATATGACAGAGATACAGAGAGAGAAAGACACAGAGTCAGAAAGAAGCAGGCAAAGAAAGAGATTGAGACAGAGAGAAGAAGAAGAGGAGGAAGAGGAGAGGAGAAACAGGCTTCAGAAGAGAAAGAGACTGAGACTATTTGCCTAGGCTCACATATGTGAACAGCTGGTCCAAGCTGATGGAGCTATTTGAAAAGGTTGTGGAAATGTCATTAGATCAGGCCTCAATGGAAGAAACTGGTCACTTTGGGTAGGTCTTGAGGTATCACAGCATGATCCACCTTCCATTCATTCTGTTCTCCCTAAGTGCAGAAGAAGTATAACCAGGCAACTTCCTGTTCCTGTCACAGTGCCTTCTCTTCTTGCCATCATTTCTTCTATGCCATGAGGGACTGCATTTCTCCCCAGTAAGGCTTGTCTCCCTTAAGATGGTTTTCTAGGGATATTTTATCATAGCAACAGAAAAGGAGCTAATACAGACAGTGAAATGGAGAGTTAGCCAAGTTCAAATAGACACTGAGGAGAGTTTAACCGAATGACATATCAGAAAAGGCAACAGATGTGAGAAACCAAGTAAGGTTTGCACACATAAGTGGATGGGGTTGAAATGACCAAACTTTTCATCTAGATTTGATGATAAAAGATCTGAAGAATAGAAGAATAACTTATACATTATTACATAAAGACATATGGTATATACAAACATTTATTCATTTCACTGGGTGATGTCCATATCTTGAAACATAACACTGCCCAGCCTTCATGCAGTTCATAGTCTGGGAGATGAATTCAAAACTGAGTGTCTGAGTGTGCGAATCAGAAACAAAGGTATAACTAGCTAGTCTGCAGGGAGTGTGTATTGTTGGACAAGAGCCAGCCATGTCAAGGACCAAAGTCGTAGACCCATGGAGAATTGGCACATTCCACACCATGTGAGGCTCAGATAGATTGCAAAACCTTCCTCTAGCCCAAGAGTGAACATTTATTATGTATGCAGAAAATATCTTCCATGCCCTCCTCCCTTACAACCTGAAAAAGAGCTATCCTGTAGAGACTGCTTCTGCTGATATTAGCTAAATCTGCCTCTCTGATTCACCAGTATCCATAAACCCTCCATGACTCCGCTACATACTGTAAACGCTACCTTCATGTTCCACTGTATAAAATAAACACAAGCTTCCAGCATGCTGTGACTTCTCCATCAGAGAGCCTAGTGTTCCTGATCCCTACTGTGTGTGTGTCATGAGTTTTGTTTTCTCATCACTCTCTTGCTACCCCAATCAGGTCAATCCCTGGCACCTTGATGGACACACGCCTGTCATCACCCTCAAATTCCACTGCTGAAGCATTTCCAAGATCATCGGCAGAGAGACTAGAGTATGTACCATTAGGGAGGAATTGAGGAATTCCATGATACCAAGCTACAGAGGCAAAGAAATAAACGAGACACAACTCAGACAGAAGTTGGGACTCAATCTTGTCAACATTTCCAGTAGAAGAGAGAAGAAATTTCTGGACATGCAAAAAAGTTTCATGTATCACAGAGATTTCACAACAAATTAACAATTCTGTCACAAAGCACATTTCAACACATGAGAAATAGTTGGGTGTAAACTCAAGATGAAACCCAGAGGCTAAGATTACTACAAAAAGCATGGGGGGGGGGGGGTTGGTCAGGCATTTTTAGACTGCAAAACCATATTCAAACATCAGTGAAATATAAATTAAAGCATACTAAACCAACATGTTCTAGATTTGTGTAACATTTATTCAGCATTATCAGACGAAAAAATGTAATCTTCAAAAGATGTGTTAGTTTCCATTAAAATCTTAACTTTCTTAAACAATTCCAGAATTCTTTACTGCAATAGTCAACTCAGGCCTTTCAGAGATTATCAGTAAAAAAGACTTTCAACGACCTCACTGGTATACACGAACTGGCTTATCAGCAGTCCTACACACTCACACTGTTACGAAGCTGACTGCCGCCAGGTGTCATGCTAGTAGGCTTGATTCAATTAGTAACTTTAATTGAAGCTGAATGAAATTAATTATATAATTTTGAGCTGTTCAAGTTTAATTCCATTAAAATTAATTCATGAAACCGAGGCATTATGAAGCATTGCTGACTAAAAGAAAATAGGTATGAATAAACCCTCTAGACACACTTGATGCATATTTGAATCATGTCCAATATTCGAGTGCTAAGCACAGACCCTCTCAACTCCTCACAGAATAAATGGCAATGACACGTGCTCCATATACACATGGATTTATGATGATGTAACCTACTCCTGGGGGAAAATGGAGTCCCTTCTACCCCAAATTCATATTAAGAGACAGTTTATCATGCTTTTGAAAATGAGTTTTCTTATCTGCAAACTCTAGAATTAGATGATCCCTAGTATCCTGAAGTCAAAAGAGGAAAAGAAAAAACTACCAGTCCGTGTCTCATTAGATTCAAAGGGAAATAAGTCATGTGTGATTCCTATGACATCATAGTCATCAGGGTGTCCAACTTTGCCTCCTTTGAAAACTAATTGTATTGGCTTGAAAGCTGGTCTCTAGTTTGTCCTGTGATGATCTACTGCACCGAGCCCAAGGCAAGGCTCCCAGTAACAACTTAAATTGTCTTGGGCTAATTCTTTACTTGTATAAACTAAGCTTCTGTGGCCACTTGACAGCACCAGGAAAAGCTAATGCATGGACAGCACTTTATTTGTATTATTTTACATTTCCTCATCTTAAAGGAATATCAGATATTAGTCTCATATAGTGCGTATTTACACACCTCACTGAGGAAATGGAAGAAAGAGAGAAGGAAGGAGTTCACTGATAAGACAATCGTGCATGTTATGGACAACACCCAAACAGAATCTATCTTGGCAACAGGTTTTAACTAGCTGTGACCTTCTTCAGAGGAGTTAGATATTAGATATTTATCAGATGACCATTATCAATGTAGGCATGGTACACTGCAATGTCACAAGTGCATTGGAAAGCCAAGAATTCAATCCATTGCATCCTGAATATATGAAGACTGGTGGTTACAATTCAGTTACTATGTGTAGAGAGCCCTGGCACCAAGTGATTTCCCTAGCATAGGACATCACTATGCACCCAACTGTAAGAGTTTACATGTGTAGCCAAAGGGTTCTTTCCTCTGTGTGGCGGATTAGTCTAAGCCATGCTTCTTGGTTTTGCTGACTCAGAACCATGCCAAGAACTCTTGACACATACCGATGCACAGACCCTAACTTTAAAGGATCTAATGCAGGTGACTTTGGAGAATGGAAAAGTGATGTCTAAAGAGAAATGTGTCCAACCTGGACATGTAGTAAGACCCATAACTTACTATTCACCTACTCAACACAGGATTCCTAGGAATCAGGAAATAAAAGTTTATCTAATCATCTAACAAACACATCTATATTTAGTTATATTTTCTTGTCAGGACAAGTAACAAAGTACAAAATCTGAATGATTTATAATACTAACCAGTTCTACCAATGTATGGGGTAAAATAAATATATTTTGGCTACCAAAAATTGAAAGTCTTTTAAAATTACCACAGGGCCACAGAATTGGGGTGTACTTATGGGTATGTCAAGCTCTCCTGTGCACCTCTTCTACACAGAGAAGTGGAAAACAATTTGTAGATAACCAAGGAGACCATGTCCTACAAACAAATCTCTCAGCCATCGAGACCAAAGACGCTCACATGAAACAATCAAGCCCCAACAAAACAGAAGGCGTAGAACCAGTCCAGGGTCAGCCTTCTGGCTCCAAGGTTGACAGCTGTGTGAGCAGGGCTAGGCCCTAGGCTCCTCCTCCTCCCCTACATGGGAAAACAGAGATGATGGGCTGCCAAGGCCATCTCACACTCAGACAGCATAGCTGACTCTACACAAGGGTAAACAATGGAACCCAAATACCTACACGCACTAAAGGAACAAATCATAGAAAAAACTTTGTAGGCAAAGGACTTGAATTCATTCTTAGAGAGAGTGACAAGCATGAATTATGTTAAAGAAAAGTTGAGGAAAAAAAAAAAACCAAAAAAAAAAAACCAAAAAAAAACAAAGGTTCTAAATGATCAGTTTAAGTACATTATTTCCTCCTCCAAAAATGAATAACTAACATGATCAGTTCCAGCATCAATAGTGAGAGGCAGTCCTTACCAATAATCTTGATTGTTTCTTCTGAAAGAGAATAGGAGATTACAAGTAAATAGAATTTCTATTTCAGTTAAAATTCTATACTATTTTACCTAGCTGGCCTTATCCAAATTTCAAACCTTGATAATGTTACTTACTCATCTCAGACACTTGGGGAAATCAAGTAATTGATTCATAACAAGAAAGAAAAGTTAATAACAGGCAAGAAAAAGCTAAAAAAATTAAATAAATTGGACAATAATTTACCTAAAATTTATATATGCCATATAACAGCCATTTACTTGATATGTGGTTGTTCCATAATTTTTTTTAAAGAAAAAGATAAAAGTGCTGTGCTTTGTTGAAAGGAAAAGTCATTGAATTTTCACAGAGTACTATCGTAGAAATTTCCAAAATGTTAATATAGAATATTTTGTTGATCTTCACAACCATCAGTGGTATAATTAGGAAGAAAACAGTTGAGTTTTACAGATGAGAGAACATCATGTGGCAGAGTCAGATATCGAAGTGGAAGCAGGATGACAATGGAGAGGATAGGGAGTGCATCTAGGGGGGGACGGACGAGAATCTGGGGGAAGAGGGAGGAGCAAGAATCTTGTGGCCCAGCTGATTTCAGCAGAGAAAACTCATTACTCACTCAGCCCTTCTCTCAAACAGTATGGAATGACACCACACGAGAACATTGTCTGCTGTTGGTCTATCTGGTATGTCAGTTAGGTGCTCTTTGTTTTGAACATGAATGTGTCATCTGGTCATCTATATCTATCGTTCTCTCTTTTGTAGACAAATCTAGTGAACTCAATCCCTTGTGTTAGACAATTACACTATTAAACAGGAATGTTCCCAACTGTTTATATGTTTATATGCAAACAAATGTATCATTCTAATAGCTGGTGTGTGTGTGTGTGTGTGTGTGTGTGTGTGTTATATATGCATGTGTGTACTTGGATGTATGTATGAGTGTTGAGTGTGTGTGTGTGTGTGTGTATGTGTGTGTGTGTTTGAGACAGGTTCTCTCACTGAACCTGAAGCTTACCATTTTGGCTTCAGTGGATGCCAGGGATGTTCCTATGTCCAATCATGCCTAGCTTTAATGTGAGTTCTGTGCTTCTGATCTCAGGTCCTCATGTTTGCACGGCAAACACTTTACCCACTGACCCATCTCTCCAGCCCTAATAACTGCATGTTTCCAACAACCCATAGTAACAAAAGAATACAGACTCCTGCTTCACAGTGAGTTAGGATTAGAAAAGTTATTGGGTAAGGATGCTTGATTAAACTTTGAGACACTCTAAAGTTCTGAACATACACAGCCTTCTAAGAAGTGAGGATAATGCCATCATTTTAAATCCTATATGTGTGCATCCTTCCCTGTCAATAAACAATGATTACCTTTAAGATCTCTAAGACAGACATAATACCCCTAATTTGTACTCTGCACTAGAGAAATACTTGGGAGCACAAGTTTGAAATCAGTTTGCCACACCAATGGGATCACTACTAATTATGTGAATCCTATAAACATTATTCTTTGTTAAGATTCTTCTTATCTTTCAAGTGCCATCTTTAAAATGAGCACAATAATGTACCTAGAGCATAGGTTGTATCATAGTAAATGAACTCATATCTAGAAAGCAGTGTCTTGTTTACAGTAAGAGTTCCTGTTACTTTTCTTTTACATAACCATCTTTCAAAGTCCTGCTATTAAAAAAAAAAAATACCATGGGGAAGCTGTTGAGATCAATAACCACTTTGTAACCCCTTTCTGAAAGGCCACACAAGCTACATGTCTGTAGACTGACTAAGGAAAAGTACTGTCCTTTGGGAAGTTGTGGGGTTTTGTTTTTTGATTTTTATTTTTGTTTTCCTCTGTGGACAAGGCAATTCTAAGAGGAGGAGAACACTTCCAAGTCAAATCCATGAACAGATTTGGATGTCTGTATCTGACTTATCAGTCTGTGGCCGCAGAGTCTGAGTTTTCCTTGCCTTTTCTAGTATTCTATTTAATTTTCTTTTTTTAACGTACTATTATGTCCCTCAAATATCCTCCTGAAATAGGCAAGGGTAAACTCCCAAAGCGGTCATGAAATATGTTGTCCTCTTGTTATCTGTGTGGTATTTGTTACTTAGTGGCTGTATAAACAATGATAGAGCCTGCAAACTGTCCTTACCAGCCCTCCTAAACCTTAGTAACTGTCCAATGCACTTATGTTTTTACAGAAAAGAAAATACAAATCTCTGTCCTTAAATTGAGGTAGGGACTTAAACAAGTTAGGCCTCATATACATGCATTAAGTACTGAGTAATCTCTAACAGATACAGTTTTCCAAACTATGGACATTGTCACCCTTTCCTAACCTCCTTCCATCCCTGTGTCCTCATCCATAAATCTTTGTCTCCCCCAACCTCATTTTTACTATCCATTCCCCAGACAATTGCATTCTAGTTGACAACATCCTAAGAAATCTGAGGCAGAAATCCCTAAGAAAAGTGAAAAAGTCTGTGACTATCTTTTCCCAGCAGCTCAGAACAATGTGGAATTTCTGCAAATATAACCTTTAAAACCCAAAACAAAGTTAAGCCAGCTCTCAGGAAGACCTGGGGCCTGGAATTTCACTTCTTCACTGATCCAAAAGGAAAACAAAACAAAACAACAGCCCTGAAGCCTAACGACCTTTACAGAACAATGCAAATCCAACTTTCTTTGTCCATTCCTCCCAATGGGTTACAATTTTCTTTTCCAAAAAGCACATAAGATCATATAAATAACCACTGTAAGACACATTGGTGGACAAACAGACATATAGATAAACGTCCATAATTTTATAAACAGAAAAAAGCATGTCATCACAGACAAATTATGTGTTTATGGATTGAATTGAATGCTTAAGTCAATTCAGTTAATTCATCGTTACCTGTATTTTGATGAGAGTTTTCAGCAAGATCTGAAATGCATGCCTTCGAAAGGAATTCAGAAATCGAAAGTCTGATTGGATTCAAAAATGGAAAAAACAAATCAAAAAATAAACAAAGCAACTAAAAATGATCCAGCTTATCTATGGAAATGGCCCAAGGAAAATATGCATAAGCAAAATGGTAATATTTACAAAAATATGTGATTGAATATGAACATTAAAGAAAGGTATAAAACGCATAGGTGGTTTAAAATATGTTTCAGTAAATCAGAAAAGGAGAGAAGGATACTACACTGTCCATGTTTTTAAAGGGAGAAGTGTTAGAAAGACAAATTTGGTATGGGAAAGAGAATACATTACCTCTAACATCTTAATCTCTAGTACCTTTACGCTCCTAATCTAGTGAATGTACCTTTAAGTTATCTGACACCTGAGTCATGGAATTCTCAAGCTTAGCAATGTTTTCTCGACCGGGAATACTCGCACAATAGCCAATCATTCAAAGGTTCATGGAATGTAGCGTTCTTGTCTTAGCAGTCTCCAGAATTACTCATGACATGAACTCAGATGAAAACATCCAATACTATGCCTCAAGAACTGACAAAAGACACAGACATTGGTCATTCAGGAAAAAGGAACTGGCTAAAGCAGAACTACGGTTGCTAATCACTTTTATTTAAAGACTTCCTCCATGTCTAGCTAACATCATCACCCATATCACATTAATTGATTTGCTTTAGTTTATTGTTTACAAAGTTGACAAGCTAACAAATCTACATTAATGTTTATCCTTGCCTTATGTGACCGCTGTATTTTTTAAAATGTCTCCTGTTCCCTCTCCCCTAAGCTAACTACCCCAATTAGTTCTCCAGATTTACACTGTAGTTGTCCTTATAGACACAGCGGTCAGTCTTACTTAAACTTACCTAGAAGACAGAATGTTGGAAAAACATTCTGTGTAACTGACTGCTGAAATCCAAACATGGTGTCCACAGTAGCTTCCTTACTTAGCAGTCTATGAACACCATGAAGAATGAACTAAAACTCTGCCATCTTCCCCCGAGTCAACACGATGATACACTCGTCTTTAACCTTGCCAAGCTCACCTTTCTTTTCTTTATTCCTCCTCTTAAAATTATTAGTATGTAGTGCTTATACTACATCATGGGTTTAGTTGTGACATTTTTGGTCTTGCACATAATGTACTTTAGAATCTCTCTCTCAGTGGGTCTCGGTTTTAAACACTTTTCTGTTAGCTCTCAGTGATTTGATCAGGACCAAATTCCTTTTCTGGTTCTCTAGCCAAGCAATGAACCCTTATTTGGCACTTATACAAGAATGAAGGGCACTGGAACTCAATAATGAGCCAAAGGGGTTGTTTAATCTGTAACAGCATTTCAAAGCTCAAGACTCTGACTTTGAAGGAAATAAATAAGAGAAGACAGAGCAGGCCATTACAAGTTGTGGTAAGGACACAAACAAAATACTGATGTATGAATTAAAACTATATTGATATTGATTTCTTACACTGCCGAATGATTGATAGAAATTCAATTTAAAGTCAGGAAGCCTCTGATTGTTCTCAGAAACACCTAAACCAGAAGTGTCTCAAATAATTCCCTAACTCACCTTTGGGGCACTCTCAGCCCCACCTTGGGATGCTACACTGTTGAGTTCTCCTTTGAACCCACCAACCCAGTTTTAAGTAGCTCTGCAATCTCTGTCATCTCTTTACTTTTCACCCATCTAGCAGCTACAGGATGACATTATATGGCTCCCTTACCTTAGATATCCTGATAGACCTATCATCCTTAGCAATGATAACACTGTGATTTCCCAAATCCCTCACCATCTTCAACTCTTCTTGCCTATTTCCCTACCGAAGTCCAAATCCTGGGCAATGGTAGGAACAGAATCATCAGCAACTTTTATTTTCCAGTTTTCCTTGTGTCTTAAGCATTAATCAGTTATCATTTCTGCTAGTTAGGAATCCCCAACTTCTTACAAATCTCTATGCACTAACTAGGCCATCCATCTGTTTCCTCCCAAGGAGTACTCTCCTCTCAGAAAAACTCAACACAGTGCGCCTTAGATCAAGAATTACACAGAAACTGTATTTTCTGCTCTCGATTATTCTATTTGTTTTTATACATTTTATATGAAAATTATGTTAAACATTTGTTAGCTAAACAAACAAAAAGACCTGCTTTTCATATTGCACACTGCCCAAGAGCTCCTTTGCTGTTTTCTTTTGGTTGATAATTTATCTTACTTCTTACTGAGAAGTGATATGAAACCTTTCAGGAAAAAAAAAAAGAAAAACTTACTAAGGATTCTGCTTATAATTTGGGTAAAATAAGAGAGCAGGTTTATATTCATAAACGCTTTAAAGTTCAGAAGCTGCCCCATCTTGAAGCAGAAGAGGAAAGCTATACTTTGGGTAGAGACAGCAGAGCTGGCTCCTAACCACTCGGCCACCTGACTTCCAAGTTTCTGACACCTGCTCTACCACGAGCTACCTCATTATGAGAGTCTGTTCTACACAAATTCAAACCAAAATAAAAGAGTAAAGAAATAAAGCCTAAGATTTATGTGGTACATTCTTCAACTGATGTCACCAGCAACTCAAGCCCAACAAAACCCAACCCTTCCATCATCCTGAGAGTATCGCCCAGTCACTACACGTTCTGATAAGCTGCAGAATTAGACCACAACCGAAGCCTGAGTGACTACTGGCATCACCTAATCTGTCATATATTCTTGTAGTAATCTTCCAGTGATATGTAAACGAGGATTGCAATTCCCTTTAGCAGACCTCATACCCTCCCTCACCAATTTGCATATGACTGTGTGCCTTATGGGTACAGCTATGCACATAAGCATTCTTAATCTTCAAGGGACCATGTATACAGCAGGCACACAAAGCACTAGAGGACGGGGTTTTCCCTTTCAAATGTCAATACTATGTGCTGGCACAAACCTCATTTCCAGCTTCATTCCTGAGACTATGAAAAGACTGAGCCAAAAGGCACATGTATGTGAATCATCTTTGCTCAGATCATGTGGGCGTGAATCTGAAAACAGAAGTAGACTGCAAGTAGAAACCACAAGCAAAATTAACGTTTTCGGGTTAAAATAGTCAGTTCCTGCTTACTGGAGTTTGAGTGATGAGAATTACACTAGTACTCCTACTTCAGAAGCTTGAAGAGCTTTACTCTTCCCCAGTATGCATGTTAAAGGTGAAAAGAACTGGACTTTTAAAAATCCTTTTGGAAAGAGATACTGTTACTGGCAAGAGGGACAGAGCAGGGAGGGAGAGGGAGGAGAGAAGGGATAAAGGAGGGAGACAGACCTAAAAAACTAGTTCATGTACACAACCTCTCTCTGAAATAAAAGGGCTACAACCTCTTCAATCTGCCCCCAGGGAATCACCAACATCCACATCATCTCAAAGTCTAGAATGAGGCAATGCACATGGTTGTCTTTTAACAAAAGCAGAACACAAACACTTAGGGATAGAAGCAGAAATCACTGGATTTATCCTTTGCTTTCACACAAGAGAGTATTATCCCTCATGCGGTTAGATGGAAATTTTCCCTGTTGTTTGTTGTTCTAAACAATTTTCCATTTTCAAATGGCATAACTGTAGACTATGTCAATTTATGTTTCCTTATTTTCCCCCACCCTTTTATTACTATAAAAATATAATACTGGTAAAATGCACTGTTATTTGGCTTTCTTTCCATGAAATCATCTCAATCAGATCCAGGAAATAAGGTTGAAAGAAACAGGAAAAGCCCTAACACACCCCAAAATTCCACAGCTTCCCTCACAGCTCTGGAAAGGTCACTGGATCATATATATCAAGTCCTTGAAGGCAGACTGACCAAACAAAGCAGCCCTTGCTCTGCTGGAGTCTTAACCTGCCTGTGGCAATGCTAGCTGGGAAGCTTTCCTTCACTCTCTTCCTCCTCCTCCCTTCCTCTCTCTCTCTCCTCCACCTCTACCAACCTGAAATGATGACCCATGAGTACAAAGACGTTCCAGCTACATCTGCAGGATATTTGTCCTTTGTCCCTCTTTCTCCCATGGCTTCTGAAACCCTGCCAATTCCCAGTCTTATGCCAATTCCACAATCCATTCTCTCTGTTTCTATTCCCAAGCTCCCACATGATCCCTTCAGAGAAAGTCAGTCAGTCATGCTGATCCCTGTCCAGCAGAATTCATGCCACTCATTCTTAGCTAAGCCCTCAGCCTCACTGAGTAGCATCAGTTTGATTCCCTCTTGAATACTTTCCTCTTTCAACATTTCCCACAAATCTCAAATGTCTTGACTCATCCTAACCTCCCTTGCTCTTTACAAATACTACATCGACTTTAGTGAGAAGAACTGGGCCTTCAACAGTCTCTTTTTATCTAATTTTCTCCAGATTACAGTTTAATCCTTTTCTCCCACGCCATACCGAAGGGAAACTGTCCCAACACTATAAACCCTTTCTAGAAATTGACCCTTTGTGCTACAAATGCTCACCACAACACAGACACCCAAATCAACCCATGTTATATTTGATTCCTCTGTCCTGAGCTTTCTTCCCAGTAAGATGAGAATTCTCAATCAACCATTCTGGAAGAAGCTTTCTACGCACAGCCTTTGTCCTTTACAAATGATAACTCTTACCTCTTGTAAACGCTAAATATCCTAAATATTCAATACTTCTGGAGAACCATTATATACTCCTCTTTTGTATTCTTTTTCTACTTCCATTCAAGGTAGATCCCTTCCTTCAAGATTTCATCCCCTCCCTGACTCTGGAGCCCACCATCTACCTCCCTGATGGTGACAGTCACCTCCACCTAGTTACAAAGCCAGTTTTGGCTACCTATTGGTGACTCTCCCTGGACTCAACATACTCAAAGCAAGACTTCAAGGCTCCTGCATGTTACCATGCTAGTGACAGAGCAAATCTACAGATGGCCTTAAATTGCTATCTTTGCAAACAGCTTCCATATTACGTATTTTACATAACAATGGCCATTTAATTCATGAACACATATGAAAACTACACTTGACCACAGAAGAATCAAAGATCAGTAAATATCAGTGGGCCCTCAAAGATAGGCAAGAGTTATCCTATTTTTACTGCGGCTCTTAAATATATTCCCTCAGTCCCCTGCACTGGCATTATCCTGGATCTTCTACTCTTTTCCAGACTACTGTAGTAACTAACCATCTAGATAATTGCCAATCCTGCTCTTTCCCCTACTCCAAGATCACCCTTTCACCTGTCATCATGCTTGTTCTCCTAAACACAAATTATGTCTTCTGCTTTGCCTTCTAAAGAACCTTCAAAGGCTCACTAATGCCAACAATAAAAATGTATATGTTCCTCAACAGAACTAACCTTCCTGACCCAGACTTTACCTAGGCTTGATTGTTTCCATTGTCATTTTCTGCTCTTTTGTGAAGCCCACATGATTATCTCTCTGGAGTACCCAGCATTCTGTAATCTACCGTGCAGAGTGAGCCATGCTTCCTACCAGCTCAGCAATGAATCCTACAACCATGCTTCCTAGCCCATGTCATATTAAATCATCCTGAAGACTTTGCCAAACTAGAGATGATTGGTGTCTTCTGATTTCTGTCATTGAACTTCCTTTGTGCCTCTATTATGGTACATAATAGTGCATGTGTGTGTGTGTGTGTATATATACACATATATATATATGTATATATATATATATATATATATATATACATATATATATATACACACACACATACATGTATGTAAATATATTTAACAGGCTAGTCAACTGCCCAGTTCTTCCAGACTGAACAGATTTTTCCTACTGTTCAATTCAGGCAACTCAAATTCTCCAAATACTTAAAATGAATGCATAGGTTGGTCAGTTTTAACTCACTCCTTCCTGATTTCCTTCCTTCCTGCTTTCCTTCCTTCCTTCCCTTTCCTTCTGTCTCTTTGTTATTAAAATTTTCCAGTTTGCATTCCTTGACTCATTTGGCTCTTAGCACTGGGAGAAACAACCCAGTGCTGACAAGCCTTGCCCTCATGGAGCTAATCGTATAAAATGAACATTCCTCCCTTCATGCTTATGAAAGAGTTAGGACTTTGGCTCTCAATGTGCCTAAAAATGTCCCCCAGCTTCTTTAAATCCCAACAACTTCCTATCAATTTTCCTAATTATCTCTGTCCTTCCTCAAGCATATATATGGGGGAAGTGTTTTATGACAGCTTCTACTGGGTTTATTTTTATTCTTTCTTACTTGTCTGTGGCTGCCAGAGTTGTAATAGTATGTTGTCTGGGATTTATCATAAAAAAGCATGAAAGTTTCAACAAAATTTATTTCCGACAATCTTGTGAGATTTTTTTTAAGGATCTAAATATAATTTACTACTATTTCTAGGCAAAAATATAATCCAGGCACCAAGAGTCCAACATACAAATGAACAGGACTCATGTGAAAGATGAGAGCTGTCCCTGTATCTTGCTACACAGTAGCATCTCCAAGAAGCTATGAAAGGATGCAGGACAAGCATCTCTACTGAGGTAGCAAAGGGAATGTCCAAATCCTATTCATTGTGGAATGCCTTCCATTTTCCCCTTCTATCTCTTTTACGCTGTTTAAGACAAACTTTATTTAGAGTATATGTTTTCGAGGCTCAGAAGTACTTTGAAATTAATCTGAAATAGAAAACCAAAATTTGGGGAGCATCAGTAGAGAGTTTTCATGGACTAATAAAATTTAAATTTAGACTTGGACTTTGACTCCCTTTTATCCCTCCTAGTAAAAAGAAAGGACTATTCTCTACTTAAAAGTCAATAAAATGGGCATTTTTGTGGCTAAAGGCTCTAAATTAATAAACCTTAGACAGAATCAAGTACCACCCGGAACTTGTGCAGATGCAGACTCTTTGACTTCCTATCTAGAGAATCTTATTAAGCACCTGAGTAAGGATGAATTCCTGTTGGTGAGCAAGAAATAAGGACAGAAGGTTTTTCTGTCTAAGCAGTACTGACATTGGGCCAGGCTGTTTATTATTTTGGGACTGTGCTATCATGTGCCCTGGAGGATGCTGAGCAGTATCCCTGCCCTCTGCTCACCAAATGTTGGTAACATACCCTGCCATGTTGGACCACCTAAAATGTCTCCAGATGTAGTCAAAAACCTTCCTGGGGCCAAAACCATCTCCGGTTGGCAGAAGCTGTCCAAAGATAATAAATTTTGAGAAATGCCATCTTTTAAAAGAGATAAAATAGCATGACAAAAGTAGAGACATTCAAATATGTAAAGCTTCCATCATATAAAGTGAAACAAACAGGCTTCCCCAAAAGGAAATCTGATTAGCTCTATAAACTCCTGACAACTCAGCTAAGCTTCTAAGTCAGAGCTCCTCTTAAGCAGTTTCGACTTGAAGAGCTTCTCCCTCGCTTCTATTTTAGATTATTTTTAATTAACTTCACTGGCATTTTGCATCCTGCTATGAAAAGTCCGCCTAATAGTCTCAGAGGACTCTCCCTAGAGACAAGAGTACATTAAATCACACATTATCACATTAAAGTATATACCAGCACTGAGTCCAACAGTGTACATCTTGGCAATTGCACTGGGTTGGGGGTTGGGATGGAAACAGGCACCAGTGATTCACATTATCCAGAGCCTATTAGCTTTAGTGCACCTCCCCATGTGACAAGGTTGTATTGATTCACTACTGCAACCACATTTATCACTCTGGCATGCATTTTACAATTTGTGCTCCACCTGATCTCTTGTTTGTTGCTGTATGTGGGGCCATCACTGTGTTGAGTAAGCCCCTTAAATTCTTTGGGAGTCCTTTCCCTCATCTCAAAACATAACCAAGTGGAATAAATGATTTCTAAAGATTCCTCTATGTGTAAATCACAAACTTCTGAGTGTAGCACTTAATAAAAAGGCTCTTTCAATTACAGGACTACATGATAGCAGAAAGAGCATTCAAATGCTTAATCCAAAAGCAAAGGAAATGACAATGAGAGGAATCATATCTACAAACCCAATTTCTTACGAGAATAAGAGAGGCCTAACTGGTTTTTCACCTACCAAGCATTGCTACAGGAATTTTGCATGCGAACATAACTCAAAATTTCAGAGGTTGGTTATAAACAGGAAAATCATTTTTAAAACACTTTTACTTTCTGTTGGCAAAAGCAGAGACAATAAATCAGAGGCCCAGAGGTCATATCCAACCTCCAGGTGTGGTTGGTTCTTTGCCACAAGGGAAATAAAAACCAAAAAACCACTCAATTAGTTGCTATAAAATGATGAAACAATATACATAGGCATCTAGACTTCCAGTAGTCCTTAGGACATCTGAAGATATGAATCCACATGCCAGTAGTTATCTAGAACTTAGTAGTTCTATCTGCTGGCCCACTTCTTCTCCTGGACCCTGAATCCCACAAATACCATGCCAGCCACTTTCCTGGTTGCCATTTACAGCTTGTAGTACGCAAGTACCTTACTCTGTAACATCTTTCAGAACACACCAGAAAGAGTCCTAATTTCTATAATGCTTTCAAAGCAATAGAAAAGATCACAGGAGCACAACAGAAAGGTAAATGTTCCGCACTGTTCTCTCAGTAACGAAAACATTTCCAACTCAGTGTTGAAAAACATAATGGACTATTCTGTTACATTTCCCAACACTGCCTTAAAAGTTGTAGAACCGATTCCAAAATTTGATTATGAGGTTCAAACAAGATTTTTAAAAATCCCTAAAATTACTTCCAATTTTTAACAGTTACAGCTTGGGTTAACATAGTGAACAGTCCACCGCAACATACTAAGTGTGGTATTACATATATGACCACAGTACACATATAATAAGTATGTTTAACTCGGCAGAAGACCTGTCTTACATTCTTTTTATTTCTTTTACAAAACATCTTCTGTAGATATCCCTAAAGTATATTTTCCTTACTAAATTTAGTGTGCAGAACTTTAAAACTAAAATTTTTACTAACTAAACACTAATGTGGTACTATGCTCAGACACTATGTTTTGTTTTTCAGAAAGGACAACAAAAAACCCAGTGATAGAGTAAGAAGCAGGACTTGAGGAAGATGATGCTCAATGCAACAGGACATTGATTTTCCATAGAGAGATATGCATGTTGTATACAGCCCTTTTAGATGTGCTGCTTCTTATACTCAGATCACCTGACACCAAGCAGCCTTGTACTGCACAGATACACTAGGTATCATGGCAAGTTCTTCCAGGAGATTTTCAACATCCCTAGCATTAACCCTGAATTTTGTGCATGACTATTTCCAAATCAAATCATTTTACCTGGGTTGCTTGATGCCGATTTTTGGCATAAGCATTGTTTAACAACAGTGTTTAATGGCTTAAGTGGGAGTATAAAGAACCTATCCACGAGTGGCTAGGACTCTGGTGAGCATGGCTAGTGACAGGGAAATGCCAATGTTGACAATACAGGGTAAGACGGGCTGCTTCTGAGAAAACATGTGTTTATCGGACTGGTACTGGGCTTATCTACAGCTAATCACTTCGATTCTCTCTGTTTAGGAAAAGAAACGAGTCACTCTTCTAAAACAAAATGATAAACATAACATTTCAATTTAAGCATGGATGTTTTCTGCTTTTATCTACTCTGGCTAGGACAGCAACTTCTTTTTCCCTTTCTTTTTCTTTTTCTTTTTTCTGCATAAACACACACACAGAGACAGAGACAGAGAGAGAGAGAGAGAGAGAGAACTTAAGGCAATATCTATTGGGATACTGGGAGTCAAGATTTTAGACATGCCTAAAATCAAGAGTTTTGGAGACCTGGAAAGTTATCTGGTGTCTGCCAATCAGAGCTATACTCATTTGAACTATCCTTATGGGAAAAGGTAAGAGAAATGTAATAGTCTACTTCTGCCACCAAAAAGCACCTGAAGTCTATTACCTTCAAAGAATTTTAAAATGTGGTTATGGAAGTTTCCCAGAAGCAAAAATCTTGTTTTCCCTTTGGAAAAACTCAAAAGAGTTAATTCATTCTTGGAACATGTTTATTTCAAAACAAACGTTATTGAAAACATATGTAGGAGCCATTCCAAAAGAAACTGGTGTCAGAAACCTAGATGCTTAACCTGGGGGGGGGGGGGGTGTCAGAGTACCCCACAAGAACCAGAAAGATGAGGACAGCCCATTCTTGCTCAGAGAGCAGGGACAGCCCTGCATGGGAACAGAACGTAAGAACTTAAGAGAACTAGACAAGTGTTGGAGACCTCACATCCCTCCTGAGTCTCTGACCAAGAAGTGCTTAGGCAGAAGGTAGAAGTCATCCTGTTTCTCTAAAGGAATGGGAGTAGAGGGACCAGGGACCCCGCCCTCCTATCCGGTTGTTGATCTGGAGCAGGGATCCTCGGGCAGACTTGTTTAAGTAACATGAAGTATGCAAAAGTTCACAACTACGAAGTTGGAGCCGGTCCTCGCAGCCCTCCACCCCAACCCCCACCACCGCCCCATCCATAAGTGTGCAAGCACGTCCCAGAAACTTGCTCGTTACTCACCATGGGCCGGGGAGCCCAGCCGGCCGCCGCCCGCCTCGGCTGGGCACTGCTGTCCCGCGGGCCCGGGAGCGAGGGCTTCACCCGAGCTGGACATGGGCCACGCTCCGAGCCCGCGCCGTCCCCGCGGGGTGCACCGACCCCGGCTGTTTAGGTGCTGGGCGCAGGAAACGGCCTGCCTCTGGCGGGAAAAGCAAAAGGGACAGCAGGATCAACTGTTTTTAGAGCGTAGCACGCCGCCGCGCCGAGGCCATTCCCTCCCCCTCCGCGTCCCTCCTCCAACTCCACCCCGGGGAAGTTAGGATTTGAAAGCAGCCTGGGGGGGACGCTGCGAGCGGGACACGCGAGCTGGGAGGGGACGCGCGGGGTCCCCGGCGGCAGTTCGACCAAGGGACTTCCACCTACCTTGGCATCCCCTCCCCGCAGGCTGCTCCGAGCCCCTTCCTCTGGCCGCCCGCAGTCAGAGAGGCTCGGGCCGCGGCCCCATCAGGTCCCGGCAGCCTGACCACGTCCTGCCTCCCCCGGGAGTGGCGACGACAGTGGCAGCCGCCCGCGCTGACTCGGCGTACTCCGTCCCTTCCCTCCGGGCAGCCTCGCTCAGGGAGTACTTTAGGATCCACTTGTGCGTCTCTTTCACCCTCGCGCTGCCACTCCTCCACTCTTCAAACACTTCTCTCTCTGTGGCTCCCTTTCATCATATCCGGATTGGGGTGGCCTCGAACTCTTGGCAGACAGCCTCGAGGCTGGGGGCGGCGCGACATATGTTTGGCCTTGTGCTCCCTTGTGGAGGGAGCTGTCTGGGTCAGGAGGCCAGAGCTGGACAGGCCAGAAGCAGGATCCTCAGCCCAGGCCCACCAAGGTTTGGGAAAACAGGGAGGGAGCTAACCTTGGCAGCTCAAAAGTCTTCAACCTTTCTGGGAAATCCCCCACCACCACCACTTTCAATCCTGGCCTCCAAAGGAGTCTTAAATCTTGAGGAATGCCCCAGGGAAACAACCTTTGAAAACAGGGAGGGGTGTGTGTCTGTGTCTGTGTGTTCACACACACACTGACTTTCTCGTGTGTCTGTGTGTCTGTGTCTGTGTGTGTGTGTGTGTGTGTGTGTGTGTACTCGCGCGCACGCGCACACTTACTTTCCTGGTACTATGAAAACGAAAACGTGTATTTAAAACCTTGTTTCCAGGTCCCAAGTATTTGTTTAATCTCTTCATTTTTGTCTTTTTTTTTTTTTTTTTTTTTTCCCTTTACTTCTGTCAAACAGGATTCTTGATCTGGTTTAACCAGTCGCAGTTACGCAGAGCCACTGAAACCACCCAGGTATGCAAGGTTGACATTCTTGAGAACATCTGTCCTACTGAATGCTTTCCTGACCTTATGATGTCAATGACAAGTTCAACCGTGGTCAGAAGTAAAAAGCTCATCAGCTGTGGCTTTATAAATGAAATGCTCTGATTGTAGCAGACTCTAGAGGGCCAAGAACAAGTGTAACTAGTTATACTTTTATATATCTAGTTAATGTTTGCTCTTTGAGTGAAATGCAGAATTCAGCTGAGGTGCGCACAATCTGTGGATGGACTGTCTAGTAAAAGAGGAGTCAGCAGTGTTATCAAAACTGAAGAAACTTAGTGGATTTGCTTTCTCACTAGCCTGTCATTACTAATAATACATCAGGAATGTCATATCTTCAAAAAGTGACCATTTAAGGTCTTTTCAACTGACTAAAAAGGTCTATTTCTTACCTCTAAAGAAGTGGTGTGTTCAAACTTGATTTCAACTACTCTGAGAAATCAATCTTCAAAGGTTCTGAACAGAGATATTTGGATCCCAGAAAGATAATGACATTTTACTCAATGACCTATAGCTAATAGATATGCCCCCCTTTTTAAATTAAATTGAAGATTCACAAATGACATTGTAAACGGTGCTTTAACTCTCTTATGAATGTGTCAAGAGTCTCTACAATATGGAGCCTACTCTTGGGACCAGGTGAGTTGTGCAGAAGGCTCGTCAGCATTAGAGAACACTAAGGAACCGTGTGCTCTACCGAGCACAGCCTTTACTTACAAGAGTCAGTGAGAAATTTCTGGAAAGTTCTTCTTTGACCCCTTACTGATTATCTCCTTGCTCAGTTTTCTTCATTCTGTCACCAGGATATGGAGAAGTAACAGTTTGCTTCTAAAACATCGTAGTGATTTTTTTTTTCAGTCCTTGGTGCCTGTGTGGACGTCAGAGGATGGCCTCTGTCTGCCAGTCCTGACCTTTCACTTTGTTTGAACAGGGGACCCATATTGTTCCTAGCTGCACATACCAGGGTAGCAGACTCATGAATTTCCAGCTATTTACATGTCTCTATCAACCATCTTCCTGCAGGAACGCCAGAATTATAGGCTACACTTCCAGCTCTCCCAACTCAGTTCCTCAGGCTTGCTCATAACCCATTCTCCCACAGAGCCATTGCCCCTAATAAATATTTGTTCGTCGAATTGTCCGCCATATTTCATTTTTATGCATGGTCTATAATACCTAACTTTCTGATAAGATGAGCATTGGAAATCTTGATCCTCCTTCTCTACAGTATGTGTGTTGAAGAGCCAGTCAAGGTTCCCAAATGGGAGGAGTTCTACAGGAGTGAGCACTGGAGAATAAGGGCAGTGGGCTGGGGACAAAGGAGAGAGAGACCTTCTCTAAGGATCTTAGTGTTACAGCTCTTTTGGGCAAAAGCCTTCTCTGAGTATCTTCAATGAAATAGCTCTTCTAGCCTATCTTAGCTTGTGTGAATACCTCTTTTGGGGTGAACCAGGAGTATCTATGGACCTTGGAGAGTGGTAAGGAGCTTTCATGGAAAATGAAAGTCTTTGGCTAGAATTTTAAAGTTCTGTGAATACTTCACTCGCATGGAGAGGCATTCTAAGAATCTCAGGTACGCGCTGGGTGGGTTCTTATTGGGAAATGACCAAAGGATAAGAAGAAATTGAACTTGTAGGTCTGCCAAGGACTACAGGACCTTCCCCAGGTAGAGGGTGCTGGGATTCAGGCTTCCCAGACAAGGTCAAAGAAGGGGAAGTGCTGGTAAAGCCAGTCCTCTATTTTGTGCCGAGCTCAGAGAAGCTATCTGGTTACAGTAGACTTCAGCCTTAATCAGCAGGGTTTCACCATATTCTTTGAATTAAATATAAGCATCTTACTATAGTAGGGGAAGAAATAAAATTCAAATAAAAAAGTATTAGAAACAAACCCGAAGACTGTTTTGTAAAGTCACCAAGTTGGTCAAAAGCTGCATCTTACGCCCTCTTGGCTTGGAATATGTCAGTCAAAACTCTAGTTGCCTCATAAAGGGGAAAATAATATGTTTCTTCATGAACACTCGATAAAGTTACATCCTTATAGCAGTTGGAAAAGAGCCAGGTGTATGAAAAATGCTCCAAATGATTAACTATTGCTCTCCTAAAAGAGTAGAGTGGGGAGTAGCTAAGAGTAAGATGTGGGAGAGCCTGGAGAGAGGGTGGATAAAGTCTGTAGAAGTGCATCTAGATGGGGCAATAGCTTTAAACGTTGTATATCACACTACTGTAAATACAGTCAACAACAGCTACTTATAGATGTGAAAGAGCAGATACAGAGGATTTTCCAAGGTAAAGGAATGAAAATGCACAACTACTATGCAGTAAATAAAAATTAACACTTTCAGTATTAATGCACCTCTCTGGCTCATTGGAAGCATTTTCCATCAAAAAGGAGCATGAGACATTTATGCCAGTGAAATGAGCCAATTCAAACCAGATTAGATTAGATTAAATTCAGGTTTATTGGGAAGTTGTTTTGGGGCATGTTAACTGGCCCTAATGACTGAGGCCAGGGGAGTAGCCATGGGAAGGAAAAGAGGAGAGAGGGAGAAGAGAAAGAAAGAGCAAAAGAGAAGAGAAGGAGAAGAAGAAGGGAAGCCCAAAATGTGTGGATTATATAGGAAAGAGCCTCTGGGGAAAGAGCAGCCCAGCCCTTAGCCTGGAAAGTTCAGGGTTGGGGGCAGGGTACACCAGGCAGTGACTGAGGGATAACCTGTAGACCAGGTCTGCTTTGGTAGGTAAAATGTGTACTTCAAGCCCTTGTCCAGGAATATCAAACCAAACAACTATCATCAAGCCCACATCAAAACCGTAGGTAATGGCTCAGTCAGTGAATTCATTCACCAGCATACATGTCAAAAGGACACATATGGAGATATGCACTTGTAATCCCAGTGCTATGGAGGCAAATCCTTGCTGTGTACTGTACAGACAACACAACTTAATTACAGGAGATCCTAGCCATGAGGAACCCTATCTCAAAATTGGGTGTGTGTTGGGGCAAAAGGTAGAGGTTGGGGCCTCTGGTCTCTGTTTTTCACACACACACACACACACACACACACACACACACACATTCAAATAATGATGTCATGCACTTTAAGCAAGTTATATCAAAGAGTTCTTACACTATCCTAGCTGGGGTTCAAGTTCAGCTTTGTAAACTCAGGTCTTCTCTCCTTAGATCTTATGCCATAAACCTTGTCTTACTTAGGATTTTACTACTGTGAACAGACACCATGACCAAGGCACGTCTTATAAAGGACAACATTTAATTGGGGCTGACTTACAGGTTCAGAGGTTAAGTCCATTATCATCAAGAAGGGAACATGGCAGCATCCAGGCAGGCAAGGTGCAGGAGGAGCTGAGAGTTCTACATCTTTATCTGAAGGCTGCTAGTAGAAAACTGGCTTCCAGGCAGGTAAGATGAGGGTCTTAATGCCCAAACCCACAGTGACACACCTACTCCAACAGGGCCACACCTTCTAATCATGCCACTCTCTAGGCTGAGTATATATAAACCTGGTGTCTGAACAGGAGTTAGATGTGTTTTGCTGAGATGTCCCTAGGACATCTCCCTCTCTTGCTGCATTTGCTTATTCTGACTACTAGCTTGACTCCTGGTGAGCCAACAAATGCCTACATTTCATTCTTTCATTCCGTGTCATGGGGTGTTTATGTTTCCCTTACAATTCATGTGTTGAAATCCTAATTTCCAGTATGACGGTATCATCAGAAGCAATTAGGTCATGACATTAGTGCTCTTATAAAAAAAACATAGCAGCTTGTTTTGTCATGGCAATAACTAACCACCTTCTCAAGTCACCCCTACTACCACCCCCTAATGCCTTGATGATTAGCATTCAGTAAAAGAAACTGTGGATAACACAAGCATTCAGACTAGAGCCTGGGCTTGCACAATGAAAATTATGATTTTATGTCATTTCTATGTTTGGGGTGTAGCGATGTGTGCATTCACATGTTCAAAGAACGTTGTGGAGGTCAGAGAACCTGTTCCGTCATGTGGGGCTGTGGAGTGAAATTCAGGTGTCAAACTTTGTGGCGAGGTCTTTTAGCTTCTGAGCCCTCTCACTAGCCCTAGAGTGTTTGAAAAACTACCCTGGTGTGCTGTATAAAACAGTTTGGAAGCACTGGGATGCTCAATTGCAAGATCAGAAGTAATGCAGGCGATAAGAATGGAGCCAAAGAATCAGAGGTAAAGATGAAGACTAGAGGATTCAAAGGTTTCTGTGTCTAAGAGAAAGGCAGGAAACAACATGTACAGAGATGAAACCTTATCCAGAGAAGCAGACTTAGTTAATGACATAAATAACATGGGACCTACAAGACACTCAGTAGGAACTATGCAAGGGGCTGTTTGGTGTGCATCTGCAAGGCCAGCGCACTGTTGGTGCTTTACTCGCTAGGCAGTTCAAGGGTGCCTAAGGTTAGTGTGGAGACTCATACCAGAGGGCCTACATAGACGTGATCTCAATTCAAATGTGTCCCTGCTGGTTTGTTTGTTTCTCTATCCCCACCCCCACCCTACCCTTATTGACTGGCTTAGAAAATCACCAGTAGCTAGGTACCCACGGTATCAATACCCCACTTGCTGTTCTAAATATCTCAGGTTGATCCTTATGCCTGAGTTTTCCATGTTGTACTTCACAGTAATCTAAATGGGTAAAAGCATTTTGTGAAGGTCAGCCTTCCAGTAGAATGGAATACTTTAGTCCTCAAAAGTCCATCAAAGCCCTCTGCCATAGACATCCTAGTGTGCTCTGTAACCATTCCTCATGAGTGATGCAAATGTCTAATGGTATGGGTGAAAAGGTGCTCTTGAGTTAGAACAATGGCATGGTGAAGCATCCTATGGAATACTTAATCCTCACCATTTATTTATTACATGTCTATGAGGCATTTCCCTACACCTAGGTTACATATGTTAGGTTCTGGAAAGAAGTTTGATGTTTGAAAATCAGCTCTTGCACAGAGTTTAGTCTGCCTCTCCCTCATATCAAATTATACACCTCACATAGATATCTAAACCAGAGTTCTGTAA
Source organism: Rhynchomys soricoides (assembly GCA_019843965.1). NCBI lineage: Eukaryota > Metazoa > Chordata > Mammalia > Rodentia > Muridae > Rhynchomys > Rhynchomys soricoides. The sequence continues at coordinate 10,646,307 of JADRCH010000027.1, read as the reverse complement.
ATAGGGTATTTAACTTGCATATGTATTCCAAGGGAGTGCAAAATGAGCAGAATGGTCTTAAAATATGCATGTGTGCTTGTTTTTGCATGATCGTATGTTGAGTTTAAAAAGTACAAGATGTGTAAATTACTGTAATCACTTGTGTTTAATTTATGAATGAAGACACAATGAAGTCACATACTTCAAATATTCCATCATTTGCTTTTTGAAACCAAGTGACTTTGAGCAGTCGAGATGACTTAGTAGGTAATGGGCTACACAGCCATATTGACCTGAATTTAATCTCTACAACCAAAAGAGAATTGACTACTGTAAGTTTTCTCTTACCCTGCATGCATGGCATGGTATGGCATGTGTGGGGACCCCTCTCTCTTTTGAATAATAATGATCACTATTGCTATTATACATATGTTTTCAGAATAAGTGACTTAAATGTTTAAGTCCTTTCAGGAGCATTCAGTGATTTATCCCCAGATTGCACAAATGTTTTTTGGTTTTTGTTTTTTTTCTAGAAAATGTGTGCATCAGGTGTATATAAATCCATGATTTAAGAAGTCTCCAAACCTAAGGATGTAGAAACTAGAAATTAATACCCACAATCCTTTACACAGCTGTCACAAACTATCGGCACAAGCCACATATGTTCTCAAGTTCTGTTTCTTCTTTTGTGAGGACAGACCGACTAAACAAACTTTATTATCTACTGTTTTCACTCCCAGTATCTTGGAAGAGGAAACTTAGGATGTAGGGACTTTGAGGAGGGAGTAGCTAAGGGAGCTATTAGGTCAGTGAAATGACAGCCGGGGAAATGGCAGAGGACAGACAGGGAAGACACAGGAAAATAAACATGTCATAACAACGCCTTAGTGAATTCAGCATGGTGGAGGCAGTGTTCCTAATGAGGACCAGAGTCATTAAGGAAGGAGTCACTGATGGGAGTGTTCTACTCCATTGTTCAGGAAACTAGGTCATTATTTTTATATTTGAGGAAAAAATGCATTGGAACAAAACAAAACAAAAGTTTAAATTAAAAACAGAAATATTGCTACTGACGATTGTAAATTCCACACAGTGACATACACACACACACACACACACACACACACGCACACACACACACACACTAAGACAGGGTGACATTTTAAAGCAGAAAAAATAACATTTTTTTCCAGATTTTAAAAGATCAAAATCACTAATGTTGGCCATTCTGTCTTTTCCCAGGTAGAGAAATAGAAGATGTAAACTTTCTTCATTCAGTGATCCCATGGCAGGTGCAAATATACAAATAAAATGCTTTTTTATATTTCCCAGAACTTCTAGGCAAAGGAAAAAGAGGGGAAAGCAGTAGAGAAGGAGAGAAAAGTTGTGTCATTAAGGTACTGCAGAAAGTCACAGAAAGTGGCATCTAAATGCTCAGGCGTGGGTGGGGGGTCTCAGGGGATGTGTCTGAAAGGAAAAGACACCAAGCCAATGCTTCTGATGAGTAAAACGTGCCTGTCAAAGAGGTCAGGGAATTCCAGGCAGAAGAGAAAATAGCAGCAAAAGCAAAAACAGGAGGAATCCCCAGAGAAGCTAAATGACTTAGCAAAGGAGTTTAGATACCAGAGCTAGTACTAGAGACCCTGTTTCTCTCCATGCAGGCTTCCTCCGGTTCTCCTAGAATACACATAAATGAATCCCTGATTTCCAAGCACTGGTGAAACAGACACACACCTGACGTTAGGGTTTGGAGTTTCAAAGATTTTGTTGTTGTTATTGTGAATATGTGGGCCAGAGACTGCAGAAGACAAAATCTTCTGTAGTTAGCTAGCTTGACTGGTCCTTGAACACTAGGCTCTGGGCTACAGTCTCTTTTTGCTGACTACCTTGTCTGGACACTGGCTTTCATGGTCTCTACTTGCTTTACATTCCTGCTTGTGTTCTACATAAAGAGATAGGAAGTATATGGTAGTACCTGTCACATAAGTGACAAAAAAACAAAAATGGGCTTAATGGATGTAGTGAACAGTAAACAGACCTTTGATACATATATAGAAAGTGAGCCAGAGACACAGGGAAGAAACTGGTGTGGAAGTAGATGAACCAAGAAGCCAGGAAAATGACAGTTGGACAGCTGGCCTGCTGAGGCTACTATTATAATCTTAGCATTATGTTCATGGCCAAATATTGCAAATGACAGAGGAGATGGGGACTCCTGAATGAACTTAGATTCTCAAGTAAGGAGAACATACGTTATATCTGGCATTTAAACTAGTAAATTTTCTCAAAATTCTAAATTAAAGAAATAAACAGTAAAAAAATATGTAATATTGTAATTAAACTATATAGTATGCCTCCTCCTGACACTGGTTTTAGTCAAGACCTATATGTGTGGAGCATGAAATCTCTTCCAAGGACTGATAGCTTGAAAGATTGGTCTCAAGTACAATGTTCAGAGGTAGGACTTTGAGAAATGGAGTGGATCAAGAGGGACATAAGTGATCAGTGGGATACTCAGTTGATAGATTTTAATTTGGTGGCTCTCTTAGGATGAAGTAGAGACTAGACAAGGAAGCATATTTAGAGGAAGGAGATCCTTGGAGACATGCCTTTAGCTTTGACTCTGTGAGGATTTGAATGAGAATAGTCCCCTTTCTCACATATTTGAATACTTGTTTCCCAGTTGATGACATAGTTTGAAAAGGATTAGGAGATACGGAAGAGGTATGTCACTGGGGAAGGGGTTGAAGGTTTTCAAAGATTTATGTGATTTCCAGTGCTTGCTCTATCTCTCTCTCTCTGTCTCTCTCTCTTTCTCTCTGACTCATGCTTGTGAATCACAGTGTGAGCTCTCCACTGTTCCTTTCTGTTTACCACTCTAAAGGCAGTGGAACCTGGGAGAATGGAACCCATAAATGAGGTGGACAAAATTCACATGCAATAGCCAACTTTATTCAGAGTATCAGACAATTTATACTCAAAGAGTTAAGATGAGTCACATAAGTAAAGTATACTTGGCAGACAAGCCACACATGGAAAAAATCTATTTTTCCATAGGAACATGTAAAGAAATAACAATAGCAAGGTGTAATGAATTATCTGAACTAAACTCAATCTTATCAGCTCCTTCGAGGAGTGTCCCGCACTACGGTCTCGCCAGCAAGAACGACGCAGCACACATAGGATCCTTCTGCAGTAAAAGCTTTAATGCCTCT
>JADRCH010000027.1:10622713-10643103 GCA_019843965.1 Rhynchomys soricoides | reverse complement strand
CGAATGTAGGCGCCATCTTGTAATGGCGGATGTGGGTGCTCAGGCGGATAATCCAAGATCAGTTCCATGGTTTTTGAAGAAACTGAGGTCACAAATCTGTCTGTTTTCTTGGTGTTTTCTTGCTCTCAGGGGGACTCAGAGTTCTCACAGGACTTAATTCTTGGACCATGTTCTGACACCTTCCCTCAACCATCATGGACTCTAACCTCAGCTAAATATTTTCTGCCCTGGTCATGGTGTTTTATTTCAGTAATAGAAGAAATGAATGAAGCCTCTGAATCCATGAAGCCCTGAGCCAAATCCTTTTAAAGTTGTTTGCTCCAGCAGTTTATCACAACAACAGGAGAGAACTGATTGCCACGGGGACTTACCCTATGTTCTCAGTTCTAAACTCTGAGCAAATCTGCACCAAGCTTTACATAGAAGGAATTTGGCTGCATACATTCATTGCAGATATAAGCAATGCAGTCCTCTTTAGCCCAGGAGACACAATTCCACCCTTGTACTTTAAAATGATTTGGGCTGACAATGGGACATGTAAGGTTATTTACTATAGTGTTAATATTAGTACTACTGCTAATAACAATCACAAGAACATTTCACTTTCAGAAAATGCAATAAGTTTATGAGAAAAAAGAAGATACTGTGAAGGTATATATAGTGTGAAGGTATATGGGAGGAGGTACCTTACACAGATCCCAACAATCACCAGAGAGAACATCATAACTTTTGTGTTCTCTTAGATCAACGATAGCAGACCATTCTAATTGAACTATCCAATCTATTTAAAGGCATAATTCCCCGTTCTAAGCCATATAGAACATTGTAGCCAGCTGAATGGCAACCCCTTAAAAGATAGCCTCTTAATAGCTAGAAGCTGTGCATATCACCATATTTAGTAATAGAGTCCTTGCAAGTGTAACTAAGTCAGATATGTTGAGATGTAGAGAACACCCTGTACTATTCATGTTGTACCAGGTAGCTTTATGTCAATCTGACACAAGGTGGAGTCATATGAGAGCAGGAAACCTCAATTCAGAAAATGCCTCTGTACGATTGGCCTGTAAGGAAAATTTCTTAATTAGTGATGGATGTAGGGGGACCTAATCCATTGCGGGTGGTACAACCCTTGCTGGTGGTCCTGGATGCTATAAGAAAGTAGTCTGAGCATGTCTCATAGAGCAAGCCTGTCAGCAGCATCCCCCCATGCCCTTTGCCCTTTCCTGCCTCCGTGTTCCCGCCTTATTCTAGTTCTTGCTTTGATTTCTTTGGAGATAAATAGTGATAAGGAAGCATAAGCCCAATGAACCCTTTCCTTCACGGTTGCTTCAGGTTACGATGTTTCATCGTGGCAATAGTAACCCTAACTAAGACACAGAGATCTGGATTTCATTGGCAAGCATCCTTGTAATAGACACACAGACATGACAGTGACAGAGGAGAAATTGTTGTGAAGATGGAAAGAGAGACTGAAATTAAATGGCCCCAAGCCAAGGAATCTGGCAACCATCAGAAGCTAGAAAAGGCAGAGGCCGATGTCTCTAGAGACCCCGGGTACAGTGTAGCCCTGTCATCACCTCTGTTTTAAACTCTGGCCTTAAACATTGAGATGTAAGGCACTGTTGTTTTCATCTACTGACTTGAGAGTAATTTGTTACAGTAGCCAAAGAAATAAACACAAGTTGTTTTTGAAATATAAAATTGAAGCTCTTTGGGTTCCATGTGCTTGAGTTATTGAATTGAATTATTTAAAATTTGCTGGTCTCTTATCATTAAAATAGAAAACTATAAACTAAATTTATGAAGGGCCTCAAATTTCTCACCAAACCCATTTTCCCAGTCTGACCTGTGCCTACCTTAACACCATGGCAGCTCTTGACATTACTCATAAGGAGATATATATATATATAGTGCTTTAGAATATGCATATTTTGTTCTACTTATATTTCAATTTCACAACTGTATATCACTACATATTAGATATTAATGCATTGCTATCTACATTCTATGAGTTGAAAAAGCTCGACTTTTATCTGAAATTAGTAGCTAATTAGTATTCACATATTATTGAGAGTATATTCTACATCAGACCTCATGTTAGAATTTATGTTTTAAGCATAAGGTGTTAGATAATTTTCTGAACATAAAATAAAATGAAAAATAAAGAAAATGAATATTTGGCCTTGTACCACTTAGTCTTTGCACATATAATAATAAAGCAAATATAGATAACCATATGCAAGTAGAAATAATGATGTATGACAAAAATGATAAAATGATGAGTGTATAATATGAGCATAGAAATATAGATAAAGTCACTACTCTAAAAGACCTTCAAAATAGTGTGTGGCAACGGGCCAATAAATAGAAGGTGGAAATGTAATAGGATTTATGTGAGAATACACGAGTTAAGGCATGTGGCAAGGCAGAAGATGAAGCTTGGAAACCACTTTGAGAAGATGTCCTGGATGAGGGGAAGTTAACCAGGGGGAGAAGGAGAGGGAGGACAGAAGGATCCACTAGTGCAGGTTGCTGGTAAAAGTGGGAGAAAGCCCATTACAAACCACCAATCTTCAGGCCCGTCCCATGGTGTGTCTCCCAGCACATGCCTCACTTGTGCATTTTATCTCAGAACTCGATTAGGGGATTCACCAGATCAACCTTTCTTCATTCTAGCAATAAGATCATTTATAACAAGACCACCTATTTGAAATATATGTAAAGATGTTAGTAGCCATTTGATGTCAGTAAAAGCCTATCTCAAACCCACTTGAAGAAAGAAGGGAGAAAGGAAGGAGGGGAGGTAGGAAGGGAGAATTCTTAGAACTCTCTTACTGGTACAACTTAAGCTGGGCCATCAATATCACAGACTCTTTCTTCATTCCAGAGGTCCCACAGTTTTGACAGAGTACCACAAGGGTTGGTGTCATCTGTCTCTTTTCCTTTCTCTAGTCTTCATCTGATTGTTTCTGAAAAGCAGAGAACATCTATGTTGCTATATGATTACAGGAATGGTATTTGGAAACCCTATTGATGAATGAAAGATAGTTCACAAGCAAAAATATGTTTGGAGATTCTAAAGTTTCAAGTACTGAACAATGGAAAAAGAAAATACCAAATCTAGGCAAAAATGTCACCATCAGCACCAGAGATTGTAAAAAACAGGGTACGGTTGACATGAATCCTTGCAAATAAAAATTGCCGTCCTTTTTTCTTTTTCTGGTTTTCTAAGACATTTTCCTGGTGTGGTCCAGGCTGGCCTTGAACCCTTACATAGCTTCTAGTTAATGATCCTCCTATGCAGATGTAATCACTGAGCATCTTTTCCCAGACCCCTTTACAAGTTAACAGCTGGAAAGAAACAACTTTAAAATTCAATAGTCATAGTTGGTGTTTTTATGTAATTTTCTTCATTGAAATACCCAGACAATAAATAATGGATTGGTCCTGTAATTAAGTTACATGTATGCATTGTAAATATAAATTATTAATATACAGCATGTACAGATTTCTAATTTGAAAATAAACCAGCTATCTAAAAAATTAGAATAACCTTATGAATCCTATGCTATATTATCTTTAGAATTCAATTATACAAAATACAGTGCAAATGTAATCATTTAAATGAAAATGTTTGAATGGTTATCTTAACTTAATTGTGTGATTTAATTTTTAATTTGTGAGGTAGGTACTATAAAGTGATTTTAAAATCTATAACAAAGTTGGGTTCCTTTGTCTAACTTTTAATCCATGTTTATATCATATACTTTATGTTATGAAGGCTTATTTAAACTTTTTTATGTTTCTCCATAACATTATATAAAGTTATCAACAGTATTAGGATTAAAACATTCTTTTTTATTTTTGAGTATTTTTTTATTTTATCTTATTTTTATTTTTTACTTTAATCCCTTTTTACAGTCCAGACCCTTGGCGGCTCTTCATTTCATACATCTCCCCAACCCCTGCCTATCTCCAGGAGGATTCCATACCCCCCACTCCCACCTCACCAGACCTCTAAACTCCCTGGAGCCTCAAGACTCTTTAGGGTTAAGTATATATTTTCTCACTGAGGGCAGAACAAGCAGTCCTATGCTGTATATGTGTCAGAGGCCTCATATTAGCTGGTGTTTGCTGCCTAGTTGGTGGCTCAGTGTTTCAGAGATCTCAGGGGTCCCAGTTAGTTGAGATTTCAGGTCTTCCCATAGCAGAGGCCCTCCTTCTCAGCTTCTTCCAGGTTTTCCTTAAATTTAACCACAGGGGGTTCTGACTTCTGTCCATTGGTTGGGTGCAAGTATCTGCATCTGACTCTTTAACTGCTTTTTGGGCCTTTCGGAAGACAGCCATGCTAGCTAGGCTCCTGTCTCCAAGCATACCACAGCATCAGTAAGAGTGTCAGGCTCCAGGACCTATCCTTGAGCTGGATCCCAACTTGGGTCTGTCATAGGATCTCCTTTCCTTCAGGCTCTTCTCCATTTTTGTCCTTGCAGTTCCTTCAGACAGGAACAATTCAGGGTCAGAGCTTTTGACTGTGGGATGACAAACCCATCTCTCCACTTGATACCCTGTCTACTGGAGATGGATTCTACAAGTTATCCCTCTCAACTGTAGAGCACTTCATCCAAGATCCTTTGAGTCCTGAGAGTCTCTCACCTCCCAGGTCTCTGGTACATTCTAGAGGGTTACCCACCTCCTACCTCTCAAAGTTGCCTCTTTCCATTCTTTCTGCTGACCCTCAGGGCTTCAGTCCTGTTCCTTGGCCCCCAATACCTGATCATGTTCCCCCCTTCCCCTCCCTGTCCCCTCATCACCCAGATCCCTCCCTCTCTTTACCTCATAGTGATTGCTTTCTTCTCCTTCCCAAGTGGGATCACCAGCTTGTCAGATCCTCTGAAGACCTCACAGTCTGAAGGCCTCCCAGGAGTTGCCTGGGAGTTGCAAGCAGGGTAACTGATAAGGGACCCTTCCTAATAGTCATAGTTGCTGGGATTAAAACATTCTTATACACTTTTTATAGGGACTTTGTCTCCACTCACGGAGCAGACACATGATTCCCCTCATTTCTTCCACTGTAGCCCCTCTCAGGCAGTCATGGCCACTCATCTCTACTCCTCAATGACTCTACTGATTCCAGACCTGTGGTGTTCTCAGGACACCAGAGCCACCATACTCAGCAGGGACCTAAGTAGGTTACCAGTGCCCTCCTTGCCCTTCTCCATTCTGGTCCTTAGGGGACCCTGAGTCCTGCCTCTGCTACCCACTTCAGCCCCTGCTCTGATAGAGCAAACAAGAATCCATAGTGGGAGATGTATCACCTTGATAAACTCCATGAAAAACAATTCAAATGAAGTGCTGCGGTATTATTACATTCCAAATTTCACAGAACTAAATTGAGATGCATGAGTATTTTTAATAAAATTAAAAAACAAATATTACTCAAGGTAGCCAACACTAAACCTAGTTGAATCAATATATTAATAATTGTTTATTATTGACCACAAAGTCTAGCAAATAGAATGCAAATGGAAGTTAAACGATAACTTCAGACATTATGTCAGTGGTGACAAGTAAAAACCCTGTTTTACTTTAATTAGATTTTTTGTTAGGAACTATAAAACACATATCACAGGAGTTTCCATCATGGTCATGTTGAGAGGAAGAAGATAATTTTTTAATATGTAACTTTTCTCTAATTTGGCAATAAGACACTAGAAATGAAAATGAGAATATAACAGTTCCTCAGTTCCTTTTCCTCCTTTCTGTGCCAACCCCTGACCACAGCACCTTAGAGGAGAGAGGGGTTGTCTGGTTGGTTGGTTGGGTGGGTTGGGTTGTGCTTAAAAGAATACCATCCATGACAATGAGAAGATGTGGTAGTGAGAGCAGAAGGCATTCTTACATATTTCATTCTGGGTCAGGAGTCAGAGAGAGACAGACACTGCTGCCTGCTAATTTCTTCCTGTTCTTTTTATTCAGTCTGAGATTCCAGACTAGGGAACTGTTCCATTAGAATCCAAGGTGAGGAGCTAAAGAGATGGAACAGCAGTGAAGAGCACTGACTCCTCTTCCAGTTATACTAAGTTCAATTCCCAGCAATCACATGATGGCTCACAACCATTTGACATAGCATATATAAATATAGCATGAGTATATAAATGTATGAATACAAAGTTAGTCTTCCCTTCTCTAACATCTTTTCTAACATCTCTGGAAACATCTTCAGAGGTACATCAAGAGGTCTCTCTCCTAGGTGTTCTAAATCCAGTCAAGTTGAAAATCAAGATAAGCTATCACAAAGAGCATCCACTGCTCCTTCCTCTGAGTGGCCAGGGTTATTCAGTTGCTAGAAATAAATTCAACAAGATAGGTGTCCTGAGAAGAAATTTTGTTTAAAAGTCATAAAGTGATCTAGCAATGGGTTTATGACCTTAAATGAGAATCTTCACTATAGTAATAGCATTTCTGTTAAAAGTGATTACTACATTAAATATTGTAACACTTACAGATTTAGGTTTTTCATTTTCTCTTTATTTGGGGGCGAAATCATCTTTAAATTAATATGGATGAAGAACTTCCTAAGAAAAGCTGCACCTGTCTACTCCTGCCTCACCCAATAAAGTGTAAGATAAAAAGAAATTTGGTGTTGACTGATGTTAACTTGCCTTATTAGTTAGTAGACTATTTTTCTAGAGCCATAGAAATCAAATTAACATAATACTGACAAGAAAATAAAGCAAAAGATTAAGAAATTGAAGAACATGGAGGTGTAGCAAACAAAAAAGAAATTATATGTATATAAAAGCACATTCATATTTTCAAGTATTTTTTCTATATATTTCAATATGAAACATATAGTTATTTACTAAATAAATGATTCTGATATACAAAACTACTGTGATGATTAATCTCAGTTGTCAACTTGGTAAGATTTGGAGTTGACTAATAGACAAGCCTTCAGTGAGGAATTATCTTGATCACAGTGTGTGATGAGCCAACAAACGTGAGAAGGCTGGGTTAGTAAAGCACCTGCCACAAAGCCCATGCAGTGGCACCTGAGTCCAATTCACAGGACCCACATGGTGGAAAGAGAGAACTAAATCCCAAAACTAGTCCTATGAACAAATGTATGTTGTGTCAAGTGTGTGACCCCCTTCTATACAGAGAAGTACAATATGAAAATGGAGGTTGTGTTTAGGAATATAAGTATAAAAATGTAAGTGATATAAATGTAAATAAATGGTCATGAAGATGAATATAGATACAAATATAAATGTGTGTGTATATTTAAGTAACAGCAAATTTAAAGAGAGGGCATAAATTTAAAAATGAGTAAGAGTACAGGGGAAGGGTTGGAGGGAGGAAATCAAGTGGGGAAAATTATGTAATTATATGATAATTTCAAAAATTTAAAAAAATATATAAAAGATAAAATGAGTTTAGGATCTTTAAAAAAAAAAGTAATATAAATTAAGAAAATTAAATGTGACCAGCACCATCTCCTGAGCTCATATCCTGGACTGTATAGATAGGAGAAAGCAAGCTGTGAGTGAGAAACCCTCCTTCCCTGCTTCCTGACTCAGTTGCACTGAGACCTGCTTCCTATAGTCCCTGTCACTACTATTTGCCCTCAGAGATCAATGCTACCCACTCAGCTAGCCCACAACATAAAGCCTTTCTCTCTGAACTTGTTTTGGTTTTCAAACTATTCTATCACAGCAATAAGAAAATAAACCAAGACTTTTTTTTAATTCTGGAAAATAATAAATGTATTATTCTTTAAACTATAGACACAGTTCTTTAACAAATTTCATGTCAACTTGACACAAGCTAGAGTCATTTTGGAAGTGGAACCACAACTGAGAAAATGTTCTCCCAAGATTGGCTTGTGGGCAAGCCTGTAGTGAATTTACTTCTGTACTGACTGATGTGGGAGGAATAGACCCCACTGGACTGCGCTATTCTTGGGCTGGATATAGCCCATATAGTCCTGGGTGGTATAAGAAAGCAGGTTGAGCAAAAATCCAGGAGCAATCTAGTAAGCAACATTCTCTCCTGGCCTCTGCATTAACTACTGACTCCATGTTCCCACCTTGAGTTTCTGCTGTGACTTTGCTCGGTGATAGCCAACAATTTAAATGTAAATGTAAAAGTAAACATTTGATTGCAAAATAAGACAATCTAGTAACTTTAAGCATAACAAAAATAAATACAAATCTTCTTACTATATCAGAAAAAATAGAACATTTTTATTTATACCTTTCTGCCAACTATAATTTTCCACGGGAATATAAATTTTATGAATAAATGAGGTTAAATGTACCATGTTGTTTATGGCATTATTGAACTTAGAGAACAGAAATGGAAATAATGCAACTAATCTTTCAATTAAATGTATTATATAACAGTCCACATTACATATTAGTATGCAGTCACTAAAGAAAAAGAATTAAAGTTCAGTTGAAACAATTCCCATGGATGTTGTTAAGGTTCAAAAACAAAATGCAGAGACATGCATCTAGCATAGCATTTTACAGAACATAGACCAAAACAAACAAGAGAACAGTAGGTACAGATGTGAATAAACACTTATGCTTGTGTACTAAGTATCTTCAGGGGCTCTATTTACCCAAGGGAAGCAGTTACAATATGCCAGTAATATACGCTTGTGCAGTTGTTTGCAACATGGAAGGGATGTGCTTTTGGGTGTAAACACAGATACAAATATACACAAAGATTTAACAAATGTTAAATATGACCGGTTGTATGTAAAAAACACAGATATGTGCAGTCTGGGTTACTAGCATGGGTTACTCTGGTCAGAAAGAAACACATGCAAGAAAACACTTTAGTGAAAAAATATTGGAGAAAGGGAGAAAAATTAAACAGAAAATGATTGTAAATATATTAATACCTAAGAGGTATGCTCAACCTATGTAAGCATATATTAACTCATATATGTATAATATGTATAATATATAAACACTTAATAGTTACACACTAGCCATTTCTAAAATTGACTAGTAATATTTATTGAGCTTTTTTATTTCATGCCTACTACTTCCCTAACACTTCACCAGGATCATCTCATGGGGATGCAAATTTAATTCATAAGCTTATTTTTAACTCAAGTCTTCTCAACGTTTCTTAAAAATTGACGTGTTAGTTTGTTTATTGGTCATTTATTTGCTTCCATATGGATTGCTTATTGTAGCAAAGTCTACATGCTTTTCTATTTACCCAATTTTTAACATAGATTGAAGTGTGCTCCCTATTGCATTTTGAAAAGTTATTCTAATTTGGATGGTATAAAAACATTAACATTTACAAGGATCATGTCTGTAGGTTAAGAAACTGAGCATGACCCACATATGTCTCCAGGCTCTGGGTTTCTCAAAAGATAACAATCAGCAATCATCACTGAAATCAACATAAAGAACTCAGTTCCTAACTCGTGTGTGCTTGAGCTGAGTCTCTTTCTGTAAGTTATGTCCCAATATGACACCTAACCAATAGGCAGCAAGAGGATAACAGAAACTGCCAGGAGGACAGAGTTCAAGAGAGCATAGTCTTCTGGAACCCAATTACAACAGTACTATCAGTCATGTTGCTATACTCTATTTGGTGGAATCATCACTTTACTGGATCAACGCTACCCTGGAGACCATGAAATACCCCAGGGAGTGAGCATCCAGAGCCCCCTGGGAGGCACATCAGAAGCTTGCAGACAGTGTGCTTAAGCTGTAGTGACATCAATATGGTACTCTTCACTGTTTGCCTGCGGCAGACACTTCAGGTCTTTACAGCTCTGTTTTTAGAAAACAACAGTAACACATTTCCCAAATTTGTACCTTAACTTTATTGTGATGGAGTGGCTTTTGTGTGTATTCCTTTGACAAAATCTTTGCTCAACCCAGATCACAGACTTTCTCTTTCATTGTCTTTTCATTTTAAGTAAGTTGTATTTTAAGTAATTAAACATTATCACATACGATTATTTTTAATTTTTTTGTTATTCTTTAATATTTGGAAGATATGCTTTGACCATAATTTTCAACCTTGCTTTTCGTGATCCATATAAAGTCATATCAGTTATTTTTATGTTTTTAAGGAATCAATGCTTCATTAAAACTGTAGTTTCTACTTTCTTTTTTCTATGAATATTGGACTTACTTTTCTCTACTTTGCCTAGGTTTCTAAATTACATTGTTGGCTCAAATTTAATTTTTTATGATTTTATACTCATTCTATCATTTATTTTCTTCTCTCTCTCTCTCTCTCTCTCTCTCTCTCTTGCTCTCTCTCTCTCTCTCTCTCTCTGTCTCATCATGATCTTTCCTAACTTACTCTCTAGACACAACCTGCTTTAAATTCCTGCTCCTTCCTCTGCTCCCAAGTGCTCCTCTTATACAAATAAACACTCCAAGCAATTGCCTTTTAGCTTTTTATCATGGTAGTTGGTATATTATTCAGTTAATTTTTTTCCAGTTTCCATTGCTATATTGTGTAAAAGATTTAACAGTAACCTGTTTGATTACCAGGGTTTACTGTCTCCCAGATATGATATTTTAAGCTTATAATAATTTTACATTATTCCATTTCTTTTAAACATATTGGATGCTATATAATTATTTTTCTTGTATGCGATATTGGTAAAAATATACTCATTCTTGAATATGGTGTTCTGAAACTACCAGTTGTTTAAATTTGCACTATTCTTCCAATATTCTTTGTGTTTATTTCTATTGTATGTAGTTTTAACACTTGCATTAGTGAATGCAATTCTTCTGTATTCCTATATTTAGCTGGATTTAGCACAACTCTGAAGTTACTTTTACAAACCTTAGTCATCTCTTTGATTGTTAATTCCACTGTTAACCTTTTAAGGTGAACTACTGATCCTAGACTCTACAAAGTCAGTGTTTCCATGTTCACTTCTTGTTATAGAAACACGGGATTCTTCAAAGTCAATATTCTGATATCTTCGCTCATGCCTTAAGGTCTGTCTATGAGACTTGAGGCAAGGTGAAATAATTTAAGAATGGAATGCCTTGTGGGCTTTATTATGAAATATAAAGTCCTTTTGATCTGATCCAGGGATCCTCTATTTTCAACTAGCATTTGGAGAACAATTTCTGGCTAATCTAATATTCTGTAGAAGGTAAAAGTCAAATTTCAGACACTATATTCTTCTTCTATAGTGATGGAGTTATTTGTTTCTTCTCTTAATTCTATCAATTCTGGGTGCAGGAAGAAGCCACATTATAGTCCAAGTAGAAAGGACAGGCACGTGGCCTCTTGGAGATTACAGGAAAACATCATGAGCCTGATAGTCTGACTTCCCAAATTAGAAAGACCACATGTGATCCCTTGGAGTTTTACCTTTTATTCTTATTTGAACTGTACCCACAGCTCAGGAGATCTGACACACTCTTCTGACCTCCATAGGAACCTGCATACATATTTATACACACACACGTAATACAAGCACAGTTACATTAAAACTTTAAATAAACACATTCTCGGTATGAATTAAAGATCCTTTATTCTTATAAACCCTGTAATAGATGTCAAAGCTGGAATAAATTTCCCAAAGTTCCTAAGTTCTGCAAGATATAAATGAATATTTAGACATTGAACCAAGTAGATGGAATCAGAATTCCATCAAATATGAGAATTCAAAAATGACCCAAACTCACAATGTAAACACAACATATCCTGCAGTTTTCTGGGAAAAAAAAATTGCAGATCAGTTTCTTACTACAAAAATCAGAAGAATTATTTGTGTTATTTTATGTGTCTTGGTATTACTACAGCGCTATCAACAAGATGTGTATGATCTTAAGATATGCAGCAGTGCCTATGACTCCAAAAACATGCACAAGTCCTGAGTAGTTTTAAGTCAGATAGAGTCCCAGCACTGAGAGGGGAAAATAGACACAGAGCTTGAACTCCTGATCAAGAAGCTATTTGCAACTGATATCAATAGGCAGAGAGAAAAAATCCATTTTTACAATGGAGTTCACTGAGTACATCAACCACACTCCAGACCAAGCTCTATGCCTAGGAATAGCTGGCCAGTATACATGATCTCAATGATTCTTTTGTGAATGTTTACTTTCATTTTTCTGTGTTTAGACTTTTGGTTTGTTGTTTGTTTGTTTGTTTTATCTTACTGGTCTTTGCCTGGTTGTTTCATTTTCATTTTGGTAGCTTTGTGGTATTTTTAAACAGAGAAAACCTCTCTAGAAAAGCAAAGTATTTAGGGCCCATTGGCATAATCGAATCCAATTTTGCAATGGAGTGAAATAAAAGCCAACGACTTCTGTACTTGAGATTCAGAGTTAACATGATCGGGCATCTATTCCACTGTGTACAGTCTTCATTGTCCTCGTGTTCTCTTCATCTTCCTTCTCCTCCTTCTCCTGTTCCTACCCCTCTATCTCCTCCTTCCTCTTCCTTTTCTTCTTAGTCTTCTTCTTTTCTTGGGCTGGAGATTGATCCCAGGGCATAAATGATACTACATATGTGCTTTATTTCTCCAACCTAAAGTCACTTCACAACCAAGATCACATTATTCTTGCTAGTTGTCATTTGTACTATTTGTGTGATTAATAAATATAGAAATAGTATATATTTAATTCTCATGCAAATGTAAGACAGTACCAAAGTGAAATAAACCAATGACAGTCTTCTAAGAGAAAATGTGTATTCTGTTAAGTGAAAAGTATGAATATCTGAGGAAAGGAGCTCTTTCTTTAACAGCCTGTCTGACTAGTGGCATAATTATAGTGAGTATGAGTACTGAAAAAATAGATAATGAATAAGAAGTGTTTTGTATCCAGTTTGTGTTTTGAAGAAAAGTGTTCATAATTACAAATGGTTGGTCACATATTCTTTCTTTACCCCAAATGTTCTGATTCTATATATTATTCAATTTAATTAGATGTTTCTAGACTTTTTCTTTAAATGAAAGGGTTTGCAGCCCCATGGGGGGAGCAACAATGTCAACAGGCCAGATTCCCCAGAGCTTCCTGGAACTGGACCACCAACCAAAGAATCACATGGAGGGACCCGTGGTGCTGGCCACATATGTGGCAGAGGAGGGTCTTGTTGGACGTCAATGGGAAGAGAGGCCCTTGGTCCTTTGGGGGTTTGATGCCCCAGTGTAAGAGAATGCCAGGGCAGGAAGGCCAGGAGTGGGTGGGTGGTGGGTGGGTGGGGGAGCACCCTGATAGAGCCAGGGGGAGGGGGGATGGGATAGGAGTTTTCCAGATGGAAACCAGGAAAGGGGATACCATTTGAAATGTAAAGAAAATATCCAATTAAAGGAAACAAAGTTTTGTCCAGGCCTGGTGCAAAATGAAAGTAAAGAGTAACTTCTTTTGACATTTCATACTGATTTGCAGAAATCTTCTTCAGCTTTTTACATTGTCCATCTATTAAGATGGAGGGCTTATAAAGAAGCACTCTGAAATACAAGGCACAAGACAACCAGCCTTTAGAGATTGGGAAACAAGTGGGTCTTACACCTTGGAATTCTTTCTGTTCCTTGCAAGGCACTTGGTCAGTAAAGGGAATACTAAATAGTTTTGGCTGGAAGACAAGTGAATGTCCTTAAGTGTTCATTATGTTGCCTTTTGTGTAGACAATCTCACATATTATGAAAGATGAGGGAAAAAAAAGGTACATGTACAGAATAAAATTGTAGAATAAAATGTTTTGTTTTTTTTTTTCCCCAGAAAAAGGTATCAGACAAAGCTTCCCATCTAGATGGAAGTCACAAATTTAGAACGAATTTAATGTCCTTTTCTTACCTTGGAATGTTTTCACCTCTGTGCCAGAATTACCTAATCTGAAAACTTTCCTTTTAACTATGAAGTTCTGTCTGATGAAAAATTCACATAGTGGCCAAGCCTTAAATGTTACAAAGTATTTCTTAGTTGATGACAAAACACTTACCCCTACTATTTTTTTTTCGAAGTAAACAGAGTGTTGATGTATATAGGTCATATGAATCCACAAAACAAACATTCCAGTCACATAGCTTCCTCTGAATTCATCATTTTCCTGTCATTTTAGTATTTAAATACACCATTGAATTTCATCTTCCTTTCAACAGAAATGGAAAGACAAAGGGAAGGAAGAAAGTAGAAATGACAAAGAGACAGAAGCACGTCTCCCAACTTCTACAAAAATTGTCAAGTTTCCCCTCTCAATGAAGAATGATGACATTCTAAAAACTACAGAGAGACAAATGTTCTTTGAAAATTGAAATCCACCAGACAAATGAGAATTGAGATCAGGTTGACATTATATGACATGAAAGTTAATTCTTAAGAGTAAGTAAGATTTTTAAATTTCAGTCATTTCTAAAAATTATTTTCATATTGAGCCAATGTTCTCACATAACACATGATTTAGAAAGTCAGAAAACAAGCTAACTTTCATAATATATATTTCCCTTATTTCCTATAAATTGTATTTATACACAGCATTAATTCATATAACTTGATTCTTTAAACATCTAGAAATATACATGCTATAATTTGAGAAATGAGCTAGAAAATAGGAAGAATTTCAAACAAGATGATTCTGCCTTAAATATCTTAACAATAAATTAAAACTATCAGGAAGTAGGGTTGTAAGAGAGATAAAGCTGACAATCTGAAACAGTCTGTGCAAGCATATAGCATACTGAGATATCTCAGAAACAACCATGCAAAAACAGAACAGGGAGCCTGCCATGCTGTGAGACGCAGCTACATTTTACTCAAATACATGTTTCCACCTTGTCATTGTCTCTTGGCTCCATCATTAGTTTCATAGAAAATCAGTTTTATTTTGTCACCAGCTTCACTCCTGCTAATCTCCTTTATATTCTTCCAGGAGGAATCTTCTCATGCTGCCTATGGTTAATTGTAACAAAAAGATTAATATAGCATGGTACATTTGTAATATTAGCCCTTGGGAGTCGAGGAAGGAGGATGTCATCCTGAGTTCAAGAACTTATGGCTTACATAATGAACCTTTGTCCCCTTCTGTACCCCAAAATGAAACAAGATGATAACTTATTTTTCTAAAGAGACTTCTAAATGCTATCTTGATAATATATTTTTTCCCCTGTATACCAGGCCCCTTTCTCTTTGGCTTCTGTCTTCTAACCTTTCTCCTAAAAGAGAATCTGAAAAGATGCTATAAACATCTGGGTTCTAGCATATGTCTTTTTTCAGAGGACTCAGAGCTCAATGGAAGAAATGTTCATTGGGAATAAAAGTACAACAAAATGTTGGGAAACCTTCAGTAAAGAAATAATATCAGAAAAGAAAATATTTGAGAAAAGATAACAGTTTTGCTGGGAAAAGTGAAGATGATCCAAGTCCACACTGGTAATGTGCCTTCCCAAGGTACACGCCATCTTTATAGTTTCTTTTCCTCATAAGAAATAATTCAAACGATCCATGTCACCCCACAATTTTCTTTCTCTGTTCCCTGTCCCCTCACAAAGAGCCATGGAAGAGCACAGGGCGTTGAAACATCCAGACAGAAACAACCCACAGTCCTCTGCTCTCTAGTTTGTAAGAATGGACAGCAAGGATGGTATGATCACAAAACTGGACACCATCACATCTTCTCACTAGGGAGGTTCTACACCATAGATTATGAGGTGATGTCATGGGCAATGAAATTACAAAAATGTCCAGATTTTAGTTTTCAGTTCTTAGTGTCAAGTAAGTGAAAAGAAATTTACTTCAGCAGGGCAGTGGTGGCGCACGCCTTTAATCCCAGCACTCGGGAGGCAGAGGCAGGCGGATTTCTGAGTTCGAGGCCAGCCTGGTCTATAGAGTGAGTTCCAGGACAGCCAGGGCTACACAGAGAAACCCTGTCTCGAAAAACCATTAAAAAAAAAAAAATTACTTCAAGAGAGCATACAGATTTGACAATGTAGAGGAATATGAGTTGTGGACTTACTTTCCCAATGGTCTTGACTAATCTATGATTTATAACCTCCTAGGAAGGAAAAGAGAAGCTTCCCCACTGCTCAGATTTGTAAATGAACATAGTTTCTTTTTCAGTCTCCCTTCTACCAGCACATGCTAAACACTTGTTATATTAATTCTTTCACTATTGGATTAGTCAAGGTTTCCTGTGTGTTTTTTCTTTATCAAGCAATTAGAGCATCAAATACTCAAGTCTTATTGACACATTAAAATATGGCAAGTCCATTTAGTATTATCCAGTCTAATGGTTCATTCAAGATAGATTTTAAAACCTTCAATCTGTTAGTTAAGCCCTCAGTGAGTGAGCTCACTGTGCTCACTCTCCTGTGTATTGGTTCTCTCTATCCCGGGATGATTCCTGTCTTTTCACTGGCATTCTGCTCGTTGCCCAGTGATAGCTGGTTCATGTAACATCTTGGCCCAAGGTTCTTCCTCTGTACTGTTTTCTAAACTCTGACTCTTGTTTTTTAACCAGTCATTAGAAAGATCATGTTGACATTTTCATATTCTGAATAATACTCCCAAGAAAGACTTGGAAACATGGCCTTAGCCACAGGACTCAGTGGAGAAAAACTGATCTCAGTTACATTCATAGTCTCCTTCTCTTTGAGTCACAGATGATAAGAACATGACGAGGCTTCCAGTGGCCATATTATTTGCCAGCTAAAGCATAGTAAGACAGAAAGAGTCTAATGCCTGGCTTTGAATAAAGCTGACAGATGAGCTGGTTTGATGGTTTTATCTTATAGACTCAAATCACCTATGAAATATCTCCGAGGTCTCATACGCCAGAGTCGACACATTCTCCTTTTGCTTAAGCACGTCTGAGTTGAGCTTTTAGTCATCTGTTCCACCAGTCATGGTTGATATAGGAACCCAATGCCAACAATATGTGTTACAGGAAACAGGCAACTAAAGATAGAAAGGCGTCTGTTACCTTTTAACTGTAGGAAGGCTTTCTGAAATCATGACTAAGAATAAAATCCAGTTCAAATGATTTATTGAATAACGCCTAGGATGAGAAAATCTTCTTGAGGACTTATTCTTGTTTCTTGATACCACATCATTAGTGAGACACAGCCAATAGCTTGTATGTAAAGAAAAAACCAAATTACCAGTATTATAGCTCATATTATTTAAAATTTAGAAAGGAGATGGTAAATATACACTACAAGGGGATTTATTTTAGGTTAAGTCTAGCAAATTAAAGCTGAATATAAACAGAAGATAGTGTCTTTGTATGGGAAACACGCATCCATAAAACTTTTTTTCATAGACTGAACAATAATGAATTAAATCACATGGAGCTGAATGACAAAGTTCACACTAGCTAAGATTTGGAAGGCACCCCTAATGGGAAAGGTATAACCTATAGCAACAAGGAGGTTAGGAGTCTTATACATTGTAAGAAACAAAACGTATTTTAACATATGTTAATACCACTTGGCAACCCTTTTACTCTTTTTAAACTGTCATTTAAGAGACAGATTTTTTTTTTTTTTCTGTGAGTTCTTTTGCTGGAGGTGCTGCAATTAATCATTGCATTACTCTCTGGGACTAAGCAGGAATTCCTTTCTCTCACTTAGGACATTTTTATTTTTCCTTAAGAAACTGATGACTCAAAACTAGGCTAATGTGCAAATGTAATAATATCTTCTAATAAGATATTTTTGTAGCCTGGATCCAAATCTAAATCAGAGGGCACAGTATGCTTGCATTTTGTAAATGAGAGCTAACAATGGTCCTCCATTTTAGTGACCTCCATGAGAGAGTCCCTGGGACCATGATTATGGGATATTTGTATTCTCTAGTCATTACATCCAGGTCTTGTACCTTGAGCATGGAAAACTCCATTTCAGAGCCAGAAAGAATGGTTTTTCATTGTCCATTAGATTTGTATTATGCTAATAGACATAATTCATTTTGATTGAGTTTTATTGGATGACCAAAACAGTAGCAATGAGTGTACTAAAGAAGGTTACTAGTCACTGTGTTTAATTTGTGTTTAAAGATATGTATCTCTGACAGCAAGGTGCCTGATTTAATTTCTTATTAAGAAAACATCTGGTTAAATTTATTAACGCTTATCTAATTGAATAAGAAAGAAATAAGCTGAGAAAACACTATCCAAAACAGAAATAAAACTAATTCTTTCTTATAGCGACTGCTACAGGGCTCATGCGAATCTTTTATAATTTCTGTACATATACCATTGATTGCTTACAAGCTTCTTTGAGTTTTAAGCCTTTCTTCAGAAACATTTAATTTACAAGTAATGCAAGACACATGGTAGAAGAGTCTCAGCAAAAGAAGAAAGAGGAAATTTCCCTACATGAGAAATGATCTCTCTTCTGTAATTATAGAAAAAGGAGCCATAATTTATTTTTCAGCATAGAAAACCGATAAACCCAAAGATGTCAATATTTAACTAAAGGTATAAAACTCCATAATGTTTATATAAATCAGTTCTTCAAGTTCCCCAAATGAAATCACCTAAGTACCTTTCCAACAATGTAGAATACAGTGTAGTGGTATGCTAAAAATAACTCAATCCAGCAAATAATAAAATGTGTGTGTGTGTGTGTGTGTGTGTGTGTGTTGGTTATATTTTTGCAAACTTGACACAAGTTAGACTCATCTAGGAAGAAAGTGTCTCAGTTGAAGAATTGCCTCCATCCACTGGCCTGTAGGCAAGTCTGTAGGACATTTTCTTGCTACAACTGACACTATCTCAGGAATAGTTAATAGTCAAATAAAATTGCAGATGAGAACAGGATGCTTTAGTGTTTTCCTACATTTTTTTCTGTATCTTTTATATTGAAAAATACTCTTATGACTTTCTCACCTCACACAATTTTAACAGGTACCAAAACTTTATTGCAAAATTATTTTGATATATTTATTTGTAGAAGTATATACAATATGTCATGATTTAGATGTGAACCATCCATCATGGGCTCATGTGTTTGACTATTTGGTCCCTACCTGGTGGCAATTTGAGAATGTTTGGAGCCTTTAGGAGAAGGAACATTGATGGACAGAATTTGTATTTTATTTTTTATCATCGCCAAATCCCAAGCAAATTTTCTGTGCTCTTTGGTCCACCAAGATGAGAGTAAACCAAACTACAAGCTCTAATCCATATGGAAACCAGGACATTCCAGCTATTCCTGTTGTAAACCTTCCCTTTCCTTGAAGCTTTGAAGCACCTAAACTATCATGAGCAAGGGAAATAAACTGTCTTCTCTTAAGCCACTTTTATCAAGTGTTCTGTCACAGAGACAAGAAAGCTAAGTAATGTGTGGTGTTAATCTTTGCTGTCATTTTGACACAATAGCTAGCATAAAGTAGAGTAGGGTACAGATTTATTTCGAGTCTTGGTTTCATTCTAGAGATCTTGGCCCTTAGACCCATTGATTCTGGGCCTGCAATGATGCAAAATTTCATGGTGCTTGGAAGCATGTAGAACAAGCTACTAATATCAAGATGGTCATGAAGAAGACATAGAAAAGAAAGAAGGTCCCCAAAAAGATACAGCATTAAAAAGGTACTACAATGATCTAATTTGCTTAAGTCCTATTTCCTAAAATTTTTAGAACCTCCCTAGATTTGTAGCATCAGCCAGAGGATCATGGCATTATCACATGAACAGTTCAAGTGACATTTTATGTCCAAACCAGAATATTATGTGTCTGGCTCTGTAAATATCATGTCCATTTCAGCACCAAGATACATTTAGCCTATCTCATAAGAGTCCCCATATTTTAAGCAATTATATCATTATCCAAACATCCAAGTTGAACGTACATACCCATACTCACTCAGACTGTCTCTCTATTTCTTCTCATTCTCCTCCCTCTCCTTCTCCTCTCCCTCTGCCTCCTCCACCTTCTTCTTCTTGTTCTTCTTGTTCTTGTTCTTCTTGTTCTTGTTCTTCTTGTTGTTGTTGTTGTTGTTGTTCTTGTTCTTGTTGTTGTTGTTGTTCTTGTTCTTGTTGTTGTTGTTGTTGTTCTTCTTCTTCTTCTTCTTCTTCTTCTTCTTCTTGTTTTTGTTCTTCTTCTTCTTGTTCTTCTTCTTGTTCTTCTTCTTGTTCTTCTTCTTGTTCTTCTTGTTCTTCTTCTTGTTCTTCTTCTTGTTCTTCTTGTTCTTCTTGTTCTTCTTCTTCTTGTTCTTCTTGTTCTTCTTCTTCTTGTTCTTGTTCTTCTTGTTCTTGTTCTTCTTGTTCTTGTTCTTCTTCTTGTTCTTCTTCTTCTTGTTCTTCTTCTTGTTCTTCTTGTTCTTCTTCTTGTTCTTCTTCTTGTTCTTCTTCTTGTTCTTCTTCTTCTTGTTCTTCTTCTTGTTCTTGTTCTTCTTCTTCTTCTTCTTCTTCTTCTTCTTCTTCTTCTTCTTCTT